>QEPC01001423.1:6827480-6869412 GCA_003113815.1 Sphenodon punctatus | reverse complement strand
TGGGTGTGGATGAGTGGTGGGTGAGTGGGGATGCGTGTGCAGCCGTGTGCATGCCCTGTTCATGCACTGGCATGCCCACAGACTCCCCACCCAGCGGAGCCATGTAAAAATATGTGAGGAGCCACTCGAAGAACAGAAGGTTGCTACCTTGTAAACAAGGTTCTTTGAGATGGCTCTGAACAGTCTCACAACACTCACCCTTCAAGTCCCACATGGAATTATTTTCTTATATTTCTAGAAAGAGTTGGAAGGAACTGTCATTCAGAGGGGGAGAGTCAGTGCTTTTTATACTAGAGGAGCTCGAGACCATCACGTGGTCTATTACTTGAATAGGGTGAGCATGCACAACCCAGTTGTGAGAATGTTGGGAGCCATCTCGAAGAACCTTCCTTACAAGGTAGCAACCTTCTGATCAGCACGTGGGGAGGAGCACTCCTAGGAGGGAGAGGCAGGTGAGGCAGAAAAACTTACTTGGGGAGCTTATTGGGGGAGAAGCTGGCTGCAGCCTGCTGCCCAGCCAGGCAAGTGCGGGGCCCCAGCTGGCTATGGGGTCATGTGCAGCCGCACATGTGGCGCATGCCTGGGGTCGGCCCTGCCCCCCAGACAGGAGTCCAAAGGCAAGTCCAAGCAGGCTGGTAAGGGCAAGTATAGAAGCCCCCGGGCTCATCATGGCCCCCCCTTCATTCATGATCTCCTGCGGTCTTCCTCGAATGAGGAAGGGGAAGGAGGGAGACAGGCCCGGTCCTCAGAAGCGGAGTCATCTTTTTTTTTCTTCTTTTTAAAAAAATTTTTAAAAAATTTATATCCCGCCCCTCCGGCCCACAGGGCAGCCCGGGGTGGCGAACAACATTCATTAAAATAATATTAAAATTATTTAAAATACAGTATGTGGGGAAAAGCCCACATCCCCATCCCCACCCCTCCCCTCCCCCTCGCCAAAAGCCTGACGGAACAGCCAGGTCTTACATATACACCGAAACAGCAGGAGAGTGGGAGCCAGCCGAGCCTCCTCCAGCTCTTCCTCCCCGCCCCATCCCAAACGCAGTAGAAAAAGGGCTTTCACTCAAAGGGAGACACCCAGGCCCTCAGACTCTGATTCTGAGGTGGAGACACTGGCCTCAGGTGAGGACAGGGAGCCCCGTTCAGTAGAGGAGGCCCTGCCCCATTGCTCAAAGGATTCGGATAGGGAACTCTCTTTTCCCCAAGCCCGTAAGATGTTGAGCAGAGCAGGGAGAGTGCTTCGCATTAAACAGAAGCAGCGCAAGAGTAAGGAGTCTGAATCCTCATCTGCCTCTTCCAGAGACTACCTCCCCAAGCTGGGCTCGGCTTCTAGGGTGTCCCAACTCGATTACAAATTTGAGTGCCTCATAAGGGAGCAATGGAGACAGCCTACCAAGCCTGTCAGGTTCTCTAGAGCCCAGCTAGAGCTTTATGAATTCCATAGAGCCTGCTCCTCTATCTTCAGGGTCCCCAAGATTGACGCAGCAGCTGCTTCTCTGCCTAGACAATCAGTGTTCCTCTCTGAGGGTGATGTCATGCCAAAGAATCCTACTGACAAGGGCACTGAGACTGGCCTTAGGAGAAGCTTTGAATGCCTCTCCAACCTGTTGAGAATGGTCTCTTACACCTCAAGAGCCATTCTCAAATGGTTTCACATTAGCAAAGATAAGGAAGTGTCTGAGGTTGAAGCATACAAGCTAGCTGAATATATCACCATGGCGCAATCCTTTTTGGTTGATTCTTCCCTGGACTCTGTCCTCGGGCGGCCAGGTGCATGGCAGGTAATGTGGCTGCCAGAAGGCGCCTTTGGCTCCGTTCCTGGAGAGCAGATGCGCATGCTCGTAATCTCTTGGTAAACAGCCAGTTCAAAGGTGCAAAGCTCTTCAGCTCCGCGCTCGATAGGGCGATCAGACATGCCTCAAGTAAGGAAAAGACAACATCTCTTACCCAGTTTCAGTCAACTAAATCCTTCTTCCGCTCATTCAACAAGCCTTTTTCAGGACAACACAGAGAGGAGGGGACCCCCCTCGGCAAAGAAACGACTCCTGACGTCCTTTCCCCGGTAGATCTCAAGTCTGTCGCTCTGGGAGGCAGGTTACAGATTTTTTCAGAAAGGTGGCTGAATTCCACTTCTGACGGATGGGTAAGGGACACAGTGTCAAAGGGCTACTCCATAGAGTTCACACGGTCCCCCAGGGAATCCTTTTGACCGTCTCCCAGGTCCAGGAACCCCAAGAAGCATTCAGCCATGCTAGCAGAGATCCAGAGGCTCCTGGACTTGTAGGCTATTGAACCCGTCCCACTATCTGAAAGATTTATGGGACTTTATTCAATATTCTTTTTGGTCCAGAAGAAGACAGGTGGTCACAGTACTATACTGGACCTAAAGAGGCTGAACAAGTTCCTAAGGTTCCAACGCTTCAAGATGGAAAAGGTAGCCTCCATCTGCATGGCCATTCGCCCCGACCACTGGCTAGCCTCCTTGGACCTGAAGGACGCTTACTTACACCTGCCCATCCTCCTGGCCCACAGGAAGTGGCTCAGTTTCTCTTACCACGACCTTCACTGGCAGCACCGTGTCCTACCGTTCGGCCTCTCCATTGCTCCCCGGACTTTCACCAAGATGTTGATCCCCCTGGTCGCCAACTTGAGACTCCGGAGGATAGCAGTCTTCCCATACCTGGACGATCTGCTGATACATGCTCGCTCAGAGGCAGAAGCTACGTCCCACGTTCAGGCCACTCTTGCTTACCTACAGTATCACGGCTTTGTGATCAGCCGGGACAAGAGTCACTTGTCTCCAACGCAGCGAATGCACCATCTGGGGGTAATTATAGACACAGTAAAGCACAAGGTGTTTATCCCAGCAGATCGACAACACAGGATATGCCGTTTCTGCCAGAAATCCAGTCAGTCCCATTGACGCTTCAGGCCTCTCTTCTGGGTCTGATGGTCTCATGCTTTCCCCACCTTCAGTGGGCAAGATTCCACACCAGGCCACTGCAGAGGTTTCTGTGCCCCTGGATTCACCCTCATCATGTCCAGATCCACCAAACACTTACAGCTAGACGATTGCACAGCAGAATCCTTATGCTGGTGGGAGGATCCAGATCGGTTTTCGGAGGGAAGCCCCTTATGGGACCAGCCCAGGCAAATCCTGACGACAGATGCCAGCTTATCAGGCTGGGGAGTCCATGCCTCCAGTTGGGCAACCCAGGGTCAATGGCGACAGCAGTACCTTCGTGACAGCATCAACTGACTCGAGCTGAAGGCAGTCCGGCTAGCCCTTCAGCGTTCTCCCGGGACATTCAGACAGCAGCATATCCTCGTGTTCTCCGACAACTCGACGGTGGTTGCTTGTAACAACCACCAGGGGGGATCCAGATGGTCAGAGCTTCATTTAGAGGCCCCTCACCTATTCCAACATCAACCTGGCGTCCCTAGTAGCCCGACATATCAGGGGGAAAGACAACGAGACAGCGGATCAGCTGAGTCGAGAGACTGAGGATCCAGGAGAGTGGAGCCTCGAACAGGCGGTCTTCAGCCAGGTGACTCATAGGTTCAGCAATCCCCGTCTGGATCTCTTTGCTTCCCAGGCCAATGCCAAGCTCCCTCTCTTCCTGTCCAGGCACTTTTGCAGGACAGCACTAGGGACAGATGCCCTGTCATTCGAGTGGCCCTCGGAGATTCTGTATGCCTTCCCTCACTTCCGCTCCTGAGCCGAACAATAGTCAAATGCAGGCAAGGCAACCACAAGTTAATCTTCATTGCTCCATTTTGGCCCCGCAGGCCATGGTTCGCGAATCTCTTGGAGCTGTCAGGAGGCCAATACTGGAGGTTTCCACAGGTCCTGGATCTGCTCAGACAAGGCCCCTTGGTCCACGACAACCCGACCTTCCTCAAACTAACCGCCTGGCCCTTGAATCTCGGGCCTTAAGGAGTTTAAGGTATACAGATTCTGTTATTCACACTCTCACAGCGGACAAGAGAGATTCAACCAGGAGGATTTATCAATCTTCATGGAAATCCTTCGTCAAGTGGTGTAGAGATCAGGCCTGTTCACCTGAGTCACCAAGTATATTACAGGTTCTGCAATTTCTTCAAAGGGGCTTGGATATCGGGCTGAAGCCACCCACTCCGATGCGTCCGTTGGCTGCCATTGACTTTACACTGTCTTCTTTACAGAACGACAGTCATCCCATCCACACATTTGTAGATTTTTAAGAGGGGCTCGGCCGTTGGCGCCACCAGTGGTTCATAGATTTCCCACCTGGAATCTGAATATCGTCCTCAATGCGATCACGCAATCTCCCTTTCAGCCCCTTGTGAAGATCTCCCTTTATTTTCTCTCCATAAAACCTGGCTGTTCGCCCAGGCCTTTGGGGAAGGGGGATTTTTTAGCTCCCCCACCTGATTTATGATTTATGATTTATTATGTATTATGAAGGCCCTGAGCCCTGTTTTAATAATTTATATTGTTATTGATGATTTTAAGTTGTATTTTATTGTATTGTATTTTATCGTTGGAAGCCACCCCGAGCTGTTTGCAGGAGGGGCGGGGTACAAATTTATAAAATAAAATAAATAAAAATAAATAAAGTGGCTTTCCTTATAGTCATTACCTCAGTAAGGTGAGTTTCCGAGCTGGGGGCGTTATCCATGGACCCCACCCTCTGTATATTCAAGAGAGAGTCGGTTACTCTTCGCCTTGATCCTTCTTTCATACCCAAAGTTAGTTCTCGTTTCCACCTTGCACAGCAGCTGGTGCTCCCCTCCTTTTGCCCCAAGCCTCGTCATCCTCTCAAAAGGACATGGCACACTCTTGATGTTCGCAGGGCTCTTAAGATCTACCTCCACAAGACCGAGTCCTTCAGGCGATCCGCAGCCCTTTTCATTCACTACTCCTCCAGATATAGGGGGAAAACGTCATCTAAGACTAATATCTCCAACTGGGTGGCGGTGTGTATCAGAGAGGCGTACAAGGCTTCCAAACCTTCCGCCTCTGTCGGGGGTAGTGGCTCACTCTACTCGTGGGATGGCCTCTACGTCTAGGGCTCCCTATTCAGAGATATGCAAAGCGGCGGTGTGGAGGTCAGTCCATACCTTCACACGCCACTATAAATTGGACCTTTTTGATTCGGCTGAGGCGGCCTTTGGCCGCAGGATCCTCAAGAACTCCTGTCGTCCGATCCTGCATAACCCTCTGGGGTTCCGCTAATAGGGGATCAGCCTTAGGCTCTCTCCCCCTAATTGTTTTTTTCATTCTGTCTAGTTTACACTGCTATAATACCTCCCAGTGTTCCGACCATCCGAACAATAAACCATAGAAGGAACAATTGGGTCTCTTACCTGGGAATTGTTCTTCTATGGTTTATATGGGAGGATGGTCGGCCCTCCCAGACTGAGTCTAAGGCAACCAGCTTGGGGACCCTCTCACTCCAGAAGGTGACTTGTTAGGAGACCCGCCTTTTTTCGTCTGGCGGATCCTCTCCCTTTTTCAGTCATACATCCTTTAAGGGCGGATCCTTTTGCTATGGGGCGCACCTTTATGTTATAGGCCCTTTAGGGGCATACCTTACATGCTATAGGCCCTTTAGGGGCGGAGCCTAGTTCCCTAAGTTAGGAAGGCTGTACACAAGCTAATTCCTGTTACTGTTCTATAATTCTGTGTTCATATAGTTCCTAGAGTATTTGGCTTCTTACAACTGAGGAGTTTCGGTGGGAAAGGCTCAAGCAAGCACTTTGGAAGCTTTCTAACGCCTCCTAGTGGTGATGCAGCAGAAATACCCAGTGTTCCGACCATCCTCCCATATAAACCACAGAAGAACAATTCCCAGGTAGGAGACCCAATTGTTCCTTCTACAAAAACATTTCTGGTGTGAGTTAGACCCTTACTCTGACAGTGCTGTAGTATTTTTTCTTCCTTTTGTATTAAGTGATAATTTCTTGCAATTTAATGGAGTGAGTGGGGTGATACCCTCTCTAATTTCCAGTTTACGCTGGCAAGTTTTCCAGATTTTCATTGTTGAGTCAGCAAAGGGGTGAGTCCCTATCTTTTAATTTAATTTGGTCTCCCATTTCTTCCTGAAAAATGTCTTTGATTTTGAATATGTTTAATATAGGTCTCTTTAATTTCACCCATTGTGAGTCCTTTGCTGATTCAAACCACATTTTAACTCCTCTGAGAATTGATGCCCAGTAATATTATATATGATTTGGTAGATTTAAACCTCCAGAGTCTGTAGATGTAAATAAAATAGATCTTCTGATATGGGGTTTCTTTCCCCCCCCAGAAGATTATACTAAATATTATTTTATTGAGAGCATTGAAAAATGTATTGGGTACTTGTATGGGTAGTGTCATTATTATGTATAGAAATTTAAGTAGAATGAACATTTTAATCAAATTTATTTTTCCCATCCAGGAACATTGGTGGGAGGTCCACATGTGTCTCAATCTTCTACATTCTTCTAAAAAAGGTAAGTAATTACTTTTGTATAGTAAACGGGTGTTTTTAGTTAGATTGATTCCTAGATATTTTATTTGGGCGCGATTAATTTGAAACGGAGTAATCCCTAAGATTTCTTGGTTGGGTAAGTTTTGTGTGTTCATTAGAAACATTTGGGACTTGGAGATATTAATTTTGTACCCAGAGACTTGACTAATTCCTTTCATGAGCTTTATTAATTGAGGTATTGACTGTTTGATGTTAGATATAAATTTCCATTTCCATTCCATTTTAATTTATACCCCGCCTCTCTCCCGAAGGACTCGAGGCGGCTCACAACATAATACAACTACAATCTGGGGCTATAGTCCATGCAGGGAACCCCAAGTCAATAAACAATTAACATAATAATGACTAGAGCAATACAAAAATTTCAACATTTCAAATACAAAAGATCAGACACAGCAGACCCAAATATCACAATCAAAATCATCAGAAAAAATCCCCCCCCTTATGCATCACCAATATCCCATTCAATGACTTCCCCCATCACCATGGGGAAGGTCCCACATTCTTGCCACTCGTTCCCTGCTGCCACCAGGGAAACTCTCACCACCTCAATCCCTCTCTCACAGGGAGGAGGTGGCCCCACCAATCCTATATCAGTGAGCATCACTGCATCCACTTCCTCATCTTCCCCTCTCTGAACTCCCAACGCCATCCAAGCCACCCCATCAACAACCCCTCTCTCCTTTCCCTCATCACCACATACCAGCAATTCGTCCCCCTTAACTTCCCTATCTGACTCCCCAGGGAGTACCTCCAACTCCACCAGCTCATCTTCCTCCATCTCCACCATACCTCCCCTTACCCCTACATTTCCCTCGTCCCCCATACTCTCCCTCTATGCCCTCCATGCCCCGAAGGGCCCCAAAGGGCCACGCCCTTTGGCCTCAGCCCTTCGGCTTGCGGCCGCCGGCGCAGCCGCCGGCAGTCCTTTTAACTTTCTCCCCGCACTTCCGGTCACCGGAGCGCAGGGGGAGGGGGGAGGGTGAGCCAGTCCAAAACCCTACTCACAACCCCCTTCCTTTACAGATGTTCTGAGACCCCCTCCAGCCAGTGGGACAGCAACGGCAGCAGGACAAACCTCCAGGGACAGCGGATGGCAAGCAGATAGTAAGTGCTGCTGAGCTGTGTGTCATCTACATATATTGTTACTTTAATATGTTGTGCACCGAATTTTATCCCCTGAATTTCTTTATCTTGGCAAATAGCCATTGCCAGGGGTTTCAGACTTTCGTTGAACAACAATGGGGACAAGGGTCAACCCTGCCTCATACCCCGCTTTAATTTGAAGGCCTCTTACTGTTCCCTGTTAACTATCAATTTAGAGTTGGATGTTTTGTAGATTATTTTAATCCATTCCAAAAAATTTCCTGTGATACCCATCGTTTTGAGTGGCCAATAAGAATGGTATTTCTAGGCGGTCAAAAGTCATGTCTGCATCCAGGGAAACAATAGTCGCCGGTATCTTTTCATTTTGAATATTACATTGATCGCCTTTCTAACACTGTCTATTCCTAATCTTCCTTTTATAAATCCCGATTGTTCTGGGGATATGCTATCTTTTATGCAGTGTTGTAATCTTGAGGCCATAATTTTACTAAACATTTTTAAGTCTGTATTTAATAATGAAATAGGTCTGTACACCAAGCATTCTTCCAGACGCTTGCCCGGTTTTGGGCACAGTGTAATGTTTGCTTCATAGGAGTCTCCCCATTTTCTTTTTTCTTTCAGAAAAGCATTGTATACTGTAACTAGTTTGGGGACAGGATTTGTTCATACAGTTTATAAAATTCAGGTAAAAATCCATCTGGGCCTGGGGTTTTAATTATTGGGGAGGTCTTTAATTACTTCTGGGATTTCCTCTATGGTTATGTGGGCATTTAGACTTTCTAAATGTGCTTGATTAATTTTAGGTATTTTAATTTTTTTTTAAAAGTCTTCAATTACTTGATCATCAGGTTGGGTACTTGGGTACAGTTCAGAATAAAATTGTATAAATCTGTCTTTCATTTCTTTACCTTTAAGATAAGTATGGCTTGTATTATCTCTTATATAGGCAATATGAACCTTGTCCCTTTTCTTTTTTACCAACCACACTAATCGCGCGGTCCAGTTTATTACCTTTTTACTTACTGCTTTTTGGCTATGACTGACGGTCATGCCTAATAAAATTTGATTTGATTTGCCTTTTTAAAAAAAATTGCTTTGTATATCTTAATTTTTAAATTATTTTTTGATTCTAAGGAATTTAGAATCCTCTAATTTTGGTAATTTGTTTGCCCGTTTTTCTTGTCAGTTTTTTTTATGTAATGCTGCCAATTTTAGTCTCAGCTCATTTCTTATTTGTTCCTTTCATTTATAGGCTGCAGTAGAACTATTTGACCTCCTAATACAGGCCTTCATAGCTTCCTAGATGATCACTGGGAACACATCCGGCATGTAATTGTTAAGAAAGTACTCCCTTCAGATCTTCCTGGATTTTTCCTTTTATTATGATATTAAATAAAATACTCTTATTCAATATTCAGTTATTTTGTGTTCCCCTCTCTTCATTATTACCTTCCTGTATTTTTAGCCATATGGCATTGTGGTCAGTAAATGTAGTTTGCATTATTTTAGAGTAGGCACATAAAGCGATTAGATCTCTAGGGACTAGCACGTGATCAGTTACAGTATGTCCTATGTTTACAGGACTAGGAGTACTCTCTTCTAGTTGGGTTTTGTGTCCTCCAAGCACTTATCCAGTCAGCCTTTTGAATTAAATCTACAATTTTCTTTTAAGATTTTTTTAATGGTATCCCCGAGGACTTGTCTAATGGGGAGATAGGTGTATTAAAGTCTTTACATATAGTCAACCTGCCTGTCGCCTCTCTCTTTATGATAGGAATGACTTTTTAAAGAAAGGTCAAAGTTGTCTATATTAGGGGCATATAGACATTCCATATCTCCAGTAACTAATAGATAGCGCCCCTCTGGATCCTTAATTTGTTTAAGCATTTTGAAATGCAGTAAGTTTTTAAAGCAAATATGTTTTTTAGTTCTGTCGAAAGTTATCTTTATTTACCAGATGTGTCTCCTGACCAGCTATTACATGAATTTTATTCTGGATAACAAACTGCCATAGCTTGCATCTCTTTGCAGGGCAGTTCAAACACTTGGTGCTAATGGTGCATATATTTAAGTCAATTATGACACAACTGTTGTTTGATTATTGTATAGTGTTTCCTAGATCTTACTTGTGATTTGATACTGTATGTTTTCCTTTGCTGCATCTTGAGGACCCCTTTTACTGAGCTTTCCTCGTTGCCTTGCTTGAAACACAGAAATAAATCAAAGAGCATCACCTGCATCCAACTAAAAAAAAGGAAGACAATTAAACGTTATATTGCAACAGTTAACATGTGGAGATTTGGCTGAAGAGTAAAAGAATAAAAATATAGGTAAAAAATAAAGTTTCCCTCAGGTGGTGGGTAGCCTAGTATCCGAGATACGAAAATAAACCTTCTTGAAACTGAATAAATCATAAAGAAAATTAAATATACCAAGGTTTTCTATTCTGACAAGGTCAATAAGGCAGATTAACAGAAAAAACAAAAAGCGCTTATTCCATTTATTCATAGGGATCCTGGTAAAGATATGCTCTTAGAAGAATGCTTTCAATAATATTATCAGGAATTATATAAAACCTCCTCCCCTACAAAAGACAACACTGAGAGCTTTCTTTCCATGGCAGACCTGCCCCAAATTACTAAACCACAACAATTATTTCTTAACCAACCAACAATGCAGGATGAGGAAGCGGAGGTTATAAAAAAATTACCTCTCAATAAATCAGCAGATCCTGACAGCTACCCAGTTGAATTCTATAAAGTTTGCTTGCCCACGTTATCTCCCATACTCACAAGAGTGTATAATTCTTTTTTGGAACGTCGAGAAATGCCAAACTCTTATTATGAGGCCAATATAGTCCTATGTCTGAAATCAGAGAAAAATGTAGAAATTTGCAGTGGTTATTGTTCATCTCCCTGATTAATGTTGATAACAAAATATTCACCAAAATTATAGCAAATAGATTACTGGAGGTAATTCCCAAACTAATTTCACATAATCAGAATGGATTTATTCCATATTGTTTTGGGGAACATAAGAAAAGTAATATTTCAAAATAAGAAATCCAATACCCCCTCCGCAGTGATATTGCTAGACACAGAAAAAGTATTTGATCGCATGGAACATGACTTCCTATTTGCGACTGACTAAAATGGGCATTACAGGCCAATTTCTCAGTTGGATTAAATTAATTTATGAGCAGCCTACAGCAAGATTAATTATTAACAGATCCCTTACCGAAATGTTCTCCCTGCAGAGGGGCTCCAAACAAGGTTATCCTTTGTCACCCTTATTTTTTAATTTGGTGTTAGAACCACTGGCAACTATAATTAGAAAAACCAAGGACAGCAAAAGGTATAACAGTGGCAAACAGATAAACTGGTGCTATACACGGATGATATGGTTGTCGTCTTAGCTGATTTAAAATCATCAGTAACCAAATTTCTGGACTTTCTAAACCAATTGGGAAAGTGTCAGGATATAAAATTAATGTTTCAAAATCACAGATAATTATATTCAAAGAAAAAAAATAACACCTGAGAAACTAAGAGTGGCTAATGGGAATGGAAAAGGATAGCTTACAAATTTAAATTTTAAATAATTTCTAACAGATGTAACATTGCCTAAATTTCAGAAAAAACACAGGATATCTGCTTGCGTACATGGCAATTCAAACATGATTCAACTGCTGCTCCAAATTAGAAATTACAAAAGGGAACACCCCCTATACCCCAATCTTTGGAAAGCAAACTAAATTGGCTAACATCAGCAACACGGATAAACAAGAATGGAAGAGAAAGGACTATTTCTGGCCTCACACCCATTTGTAACAAATCCCTTGTAAATCAAACCTTCCTCACAAAGGATACAATTGAAAGCAAATAAAAAATGGACTTCCTGGTATCTCTCAAATAAAAAAACATCTTTAATGATAAGAAAGCTAGAGAGCACTATAGTAGACCCCCTTATCCACTAGAGCGGGCCATCTTCAGAGACTCTTCTCATGTCCACATTCTTTCCAGACTTTATAGAGAATTCAATGTAATATATAACCAACTGGATGCAAGTTACGTCTCCCTCTGGGAAGATGAACTTCTTATAGAAATTGATCAATAAAAAAATACAAGGAATTTGGACTAATATGACTAAGATTTCAAAATCACTGGTGGTCAAAGAACCCCAAATGACATAAATTTGACCTGGATGTTTTCTATGCAGTATGCCTGAAATGTTGGAATACTGTTCAGGCCCTTACAGACACTAAAAACTCCTGCAAGTTGTCTCACTGAGATATAACTTACTACTGCCACCCTGGTTCCCTCCTCCATTGCCCGCCGGCACTTCCTCGCTACAACAATCATCATTTGTTTACCTCTTCATTAGCACCTACACCAGTTTGCTTTTTGTTTACCCCTCTTCATTTATACTTTATTTTTGTTTTCATTTCTTTCTCCTTTCTTTTTCTCTTCCCCTTCCTTATTTTTTATTAATATTTTTTGTTGATTGATATAATTTTTAGCATTTTAATGTTTTTAATGATATTTTATGTGTTTGTTATTTTTATTATACTATGTTTATTATTTATGCACCTTGTAAGCTGCCCCGAGCTGCCCGTGAGCAGGAGGGGGCAGGGTAGAAAAATGGTGAAATAAATAAAATAAATAAAAATATACTCTTAATATCCTTAAAAAACGAGATGCAATAATCTCTATGCCTGGCATCTTTTGTGGTGCAGAAACCATGTTTTCCATGTAGCTGTAACTATATTGCTGTAAGACACTCACTGTGTTGGGATTTTCCCATGAGCACTTGAACTTCTGTAACCTAGTTTTGTGGAAACATGAAAGATAGTTTTATGTGTCTCTAATTTAATAATAAAAGACATTAAAAAAAAGAAAAAAGAAAAGTGCCAGTAATTCTAGAAATGAGCTCTAGTTCTGCTGTATTGTCTTTGTCAGTTTATGAACAAACTAAGAGTTTAATTGGACTGAAGTGCACAATAAATGCTTTCATACTATTGTTTTCCTCAGTGGGAGTTGAACATTATGAGTTGGAGTGCTTAAAGATGGGTTGCAACTAGAAGTTACCTTTAACCACTTCTCAAACTGTTTGAAGGTGGAAAATGCTAGCTAATGATTCTGACTAGCCAGTGAGGGCTGTTATTCTGCAAGCACACAGCTAGAATGGGTTGGGATACATACAATAACGTTTGGGCTCACTTTTATAACTGCAAATAAAGTAGTTAAATATTACAAAGCATAAAAGGAAACTCAGCAATCTGACTAAGCAAGCCCTGGTCTGAAAAACAGAGTCTCAATTTACTTTTAATTTTCATTGCATTTTGCTTTTAAACATTTGTACTACAGGTGGTAAATTAAAAGATGCTTTGTAGAATATGTGAAATTTTGCAATTGGAAATGAGACTTCAGAGGTATTTTTAATGGCTTAAATTGTATGAGCTTAATGAAAGCTCCACTATTATAAAGGTTGGTGGAAACTCTCCCATTGGTATCCGTTCTAAACTCTATTTTATTTATTATTATTTATTTCTAGATTTATACCCCGCCCCTCCTGAGAACAGCTCAGGGCGGCTTCCAACAAAAAAATATAAAACACATAAAACCATTTAAATCACATCAAAAATACATAAAGTATTAAAACAGGGCCCAGGAAACATTTAACACAATAAAATAGGGTAGGGGAGATAAAACCCCATTAACCCACCCTCCCCAAAGGCCTGGACAAACAGCCAGGTTTTACATCTTCGCCGGAATATCAAAAGGCTTGGGGCCAGACGAGCTTTATCTGGAAGGGAGTTCCAAAGGCGCGGTCCGGCCACCGAGAATGCCCTCTCCATTGTGTCCCCCCGTTTAACACGGGGGACCTCCAAGAAGGCACCCCCGGCCGACCAAAGGAGCCGCTCTGGGGCGCGGCGGTCCCTGAGCTACGGGGGGCCCAGACCGTGAAGGGCTTTGTAGATCAAATTCAAAACCTTGAACCTGGCTCGGCACGCTATCGGCAACCAGTGCAGAATCCGGAGCACAGGTGTTATGTGCTCCTGATGACCCGTCCCCAAAAGGAGGCAGGCCGCCACAGCCTCCGAACCAGGCACAAGGGAAGCCCCACGTAGAGCGTGTGAGGGGGGCCACTACCTCCCTCGCCCTCCCCACCAACATCACCTCCGTCTTATTGGGGTTGAGCTTCAGTCTGCTCTGCCACATCCATTCAGCCACGGCCTCCAAACACTGGGATAGCACCGAGACAGCAGGGTCTGGGTCCGTTGAAAAGAAGAGGTACAGCTGAGTATCGTCAGAATATTGGTGACAACGCACCCCAAACCCTCTCATGACCTCCCCCAAGGGCTGCATATATACATTAAACAATAACGGAGACAGAATAGAACCTTGCGGAACGCCACATGGTAAAGTGCGGGGGCAAGATGTCTCATCCCCCAGCACCACCCGCTGGCTTCTCCCTGAGAGGAATGAATGAAACCATTCAAGAACGGTCCCATCCAGACCCCCCAGGACACGCAGCCATCTCAACAGCAGCCCATGGTCCACCGTGTCAAAAGTGGTCGAGAGATCTAGCAGGATGAGAAATGTTGAACATCCTGCATCCATCTCCCGGCAGAGATCGTCGACCAAGGCCACCAATGCCGTCTCGATGTCATAGCCGGGGCGGAACCCAGATTGAAACGGGTCCAGGAAACCGATGCCATCTAGATGCACCTGCATTGCCACCGCCCGCTCAATAACCTTCCCTAAAAAGGGAAGGTTAGAGACAAGTCGGTAACTGGTGAGAGCATCCACATCCAACGATGTTTTTTTCAGCAGGGGGCGCACCACAGCCTCCTTGAGGCTGGGCAACAACCTTCCCTGCTGCAAGGACGTGTTCACTACCCTCGCCAGCACCGTCCCCAACGTCTCCCTGGAGGCTTTCACCAGCCAGGACGGGCATCGATCAAGTTCACAACAGGTGGCCCTCACAGACCCCAAGACATCCACCGCATCTGCCGCCGTCACTTCCTGAAACTCCCCCCCACAAAGCTGGACAGGAGGGGCCTCCATCACCTCGCGCTCTCTACCTACTGCCCCTAATTCAGCGTCAAAGTCGCTCCGAATCCGAGCGATCTTGTCTGCGAAGTAGATGGCAAACTCCTCACAGCGGGCCTGGGACAAGTCCCCGTCCAGGCGGAGGGAGGCCGGACTGACCAGCCCCCGCACCACTCGAAACAGCTCCGTCGGACGTGACTTTGCAGACGCTATGAGGACATCAAGGAACTCCTTCCTTGCTGTCCTCACAGCCTCAACATAGGACCGCAAATGGGCCCTATGGAGAAGTCGGTCGAGAAGCACAGATTATCTCAGCAAGTCACACTGAAGTACTGTATGCAGCACTAAACCATTCCTGCTACACTTACTAAATGCTTCTACAAAACCCAACCTTAAATGAAAACACTCACAGGGAGGGAGCTGACTGCTGCTACCTACCAACAGCTTCCACTTTTAGTGCTATTGCTAGAAGACAGCTGGGAGGAGGATGAATACAGTTTCTTCCTGCCCACGCTAGTGGTTAAAGACAGTTTTTCAGCACCTGCTCAGCAGGACTCTTGACAACTAACACCAGCAGAAGGTCAATTTGCTATTGTAGGCTGGATTGGGTTAGGAGCCGTGAAATTATGCCAATGTTACACATTGGAGAATTCTGAGCCGGAACTTTTTAACCTGAGGAAGAAAATTCATTGTTACAAAAAGGTCAACTTTTAGAGTTGTTCTATATTTTGGGCATTTAATAAAATCTTACCTTTTGAAGGAATAATTGAGCTGAATCCTCTTCATTTCCTTGAAATAAACACATTCCATGTGTTAGATCATGGACAATTCTCTCTTCAAAATCCAAGCTGTAAATATAAAAACAAGAGCTGACAGGAAATTTCCATGCAGATGATTATTTCTTGCTGAACAAAATCCCTCTGTGTTGTGGGTGCTTTCCTCAGAGTAACTAAAATTCAAGGGAACTTTTTTTATTACATGAGGATTTAAGCACTTGCTAAAGTTTTTCACCTTCTTGGGGGACATCATTTGTATGTTTTCTGTATGAACAGCACTGACAGACAAGAAGGATACTAGAAACCCATGATAATTGTGTAGAACTTGAGGTATGCAGAAAGGAGACCACAGGAAGGATTCTACTTAGATGCAGAAATCAGATCCCCTTAAGAATGGAGTCAAGCTTTAGGTAAATCCAGGTCATGAGCAGTTTGGATTGTAAAAGGGGCTGCTAAGAACCAGGTCTCTGCTCCAGTAGTTTGGTCAAGCAAACCTGATCTCACATTATACTATTACCCTTAGTTAGGCTGTAAAATGTATAATGTAATTAACTTACAGAAGCACCAGTTTATTAACAACAGAGAAAACAAATTGGCTAATGCCTTGGCTTTTCCTCAAAGGGTTACACCTTGGGAAGTGTACAGTACTTTTTTTCTAAGGCAGATTAACAGGCTATGTACCACTGCTGGTAAACTGTCACCTCCTAGCACTTCCCAGGGCTACTCCTACACCAAAGGCATTCCGGTGGTGGTGATGGAAGGAAGGAGAGACTGACATTTTAATTTCCTACCTGGTAACTAGTTTTTGTAAGAGGCTCCAGTCTGAAATGAATGTGCTGCTCCTTATCAGCTCCCTATTAGAAAGATGAGTCCACTGCCAAAGTTTGGAGCAGAAATCCTCTCCTTTCACTACTCCCCGATAGTTCATGCATAAAACCCTAGAGTTAAAACTGCTTAAGCTATTTATACTGCATATACAGAGTTCAGAGAAAGCCATGCAATATATACCAAACCAGGGGAGACTCTTGCAGAAAAAGTTGTATTCTTCTACTCAACCTTGTGTGCAACAGACTAGTGTAACAACACTATAACCAATCATAGGGCATAGCCGTGGCAACCAAATTAATATTTAGTTGCTCTATGCTAATAGAGAGAGCTTTCTTGCTCCCATGAGATAGTCACATCCATACAGACACACTTAGAAAGTTATGAACTGGACTGACTCCACAACAGTGAGAGAAGACTCCAGACTGAGGCTAAAAGCATGTCAGCACCTGTAATCGAGTGTGGTTGCCATGTTAGCCACAAATACAAGATCTGAATTACTTTGTTCCTGGAAAATAGTGCACCTTAATCCTGCTAATGACAAAACACATGACTGTGGCCTCACACAAGTCCCTGAGTCATGAATCCAGAAGTCCAGAGTAACAGTTCGCTAACAGAAGCCACAAGTTCACAGTACATGCCCCCCAACGTCTAAACCCAAATTTTTTTTAATCTTGGCAGGACAAGAAAATCCTAGGGGGCTGAAAAGTAGCTGTAAGTTAAACAACATAAACAGAGTGATTTGGTTAGAAAAGACCACATTTTAACAGACTCTGTCCTAGGTACAAAAGCAGTAAACACACAAACTTTGACCAGTCACAACAGTAAAGGAGTTTTTCTTTTTCTTTTTTTTTTCGTTTAAAGGGGCAGGGGTATGGAAAAATACAGCACACTAATGAAACAAAATGCAAAAAATACAAAAAAATAGAAAATAGAAAAAATGTATTTACAAGTGGTACATTACTATGATCAGAAAGCACAAAGACAACTGCTGCTATAATACATGCATTGGGTCAAGAAGAAACTACTAAAAAACCTGCAAGGGAGAAGTTGGTAAAAAAAAAAAGAAAAAAAAAAAAGAAGGAACGGGGTAAGGGTTTAAATTCCCCCCCTAGTTTGCTACATTGATTGAAACCAAATAATCCCCTAAAGTCCATGAGTACAATCAGTACAAATACTACACTGGTTTTTAACTGTGGGTTCAGTGTGGAGGGGAAAAAACAGCAGCTTATTGTAAATTCATATACAAGAAAGCCATAGTAAACTGCTCTACATGCTAAAAATTACAGCAAGCCCCTGTCCTACATAGCATGATCTTAGCAGGTTTTCCTTTTTTTATTTATTCATATATATATATATATATGTGTGTGTATATATATATGTATAAAAATCGTGCCCTTGTTCACTGCAATATGACATCTGGGTGGAACTGTAACTTGTTACAACAAATTCATATATGTATACTGCAAGAAGTCACTCAATGTCTGTGGATTTAATAAGTCTCACCTCACACCACAGGAAATATTTAATAAATCAAAAAGAATATAGTGACAGAAGAGCTTCTGTCGCAGTTCTCTCTGAAATTGAATTCCAACAGGAAAATGGTCCCAAAGTACTTGAAGGGGGATCTCTGAAGAAACTTCGATTGGCTTAACTGTTTTTTCTTTTAGTGTTCTCAAGTTCCTGAATGAGTCCATGCCGTTTTCAGTTTCAAGTTTGTCTCCTCCTCTCCTTGCAAAGGTTAGAGTCTGGTACTAATCCGTAAAAGAAGAGAAGGAAAAGAGGAGGAAGGTGGCTGCAGTTGCACATACTGTCCCCAGTCCCACAGTTGCAAGGAGAAAACCAAATGGATCTTCAGACCTTTGTTTTTTCCTTCTTTTTAATGCTAAGTCCACTCATATAAGTTCCACAAACTGGTACTTCTCAAAGTAACCAGTCCAGCTTCAGAAGACAGCAAAAACCATGAGCTGAGAAAAGGACCAAGGCAGAAGTTTTGGTCACTTTCCATCTGTTCCATCATACTTCCAGGAAACGGGAGCTGGTGGACTTGGAGTGAAATGGTTCAGACCACATGCGACGCAGATCACCCTATGGAAGGAAGAGAAAGTTCATCCAGAAATTCTCAGAATGTCTCAAGATTGCAGCAATTTTTAGTCCTATGTGCCAGGTGTCTCACATTAAAGCAATCAACCTCACTACAATAGTTCAATTAAATTTCACTACAACATACAGCAAAGAAAAACAAGCTTTCCAGGCAAGACATCAATTTCTTTCTTTTTTTTTGGGGGGGGGGGGGGAAGAACGGGGGAAGAGGAGATTGGTACAATGGCAGACGGAGAACAGTTCTACCCGATAGTTTCCCCATCAGAAATACCTCCGTGGAAAAACAATGCAAAGAATCCTGTACTTCCTATATTAGAATAGAGCAGCGGGTTTGCCTTTCAACACTGTTGCTGAAATCCAGAAGTTTAATTTTTCACTCAAATCTCCAGGCTGATTAGCAGAAACTTGTCCAGGATTCAATAAGCAAGTAAAATGTTTTACTAATGTGGACTACAAGAATTTACACTGACCAGGACTATCAAGATATAATTTAGGAGGTAGGCAAAAACAACCAAGTACAGGACAAGTGACACTTTATGGCTTACAGAGCCCCGTGTGTTGTGAAAAAATTCCAAATACTGCAACACCTAATTCCAAATTCTGCAAGCAAAGTAAATAATTCATATTAACTTAAATTATGCAAGTTTAATGCAAATGAATCCCCAAGTGTGCCATTTCATCAACTGTGCATACACAATAGCAAAAGTTAACACCAGCACACACATCCTATCTATTTACATTAAGACAAACACCACCCTTAATGCACTGTCTTGAAAGAGATCACTCCCAGGAAATACACTGCATCGCCTGCTTCCTGAGCTGTCCCTGGAAAACTCCTTTCCCCCAAAAAAGAAGTACACTCCCTGCTGCCCCTCCCGTCCCTGTCCCCTACCACTCATGGACTGAAGCACATGTTCTAACTTTCTGGTACTCAGGGTGCTGGCATCATATTGGCTAACTTAGAACAGCACTCCATTAGCTAGTTCACAGTACTCCCCTCACAGTTTAACTTATTTGCAGAATATCTCCAAAGGCAATTTCTGTGAGAATTTGGCCAAGTGTCAACTTTCATGAAAATTGCCACAACTGCAGCAAGCACAGAAGTCACGGAGTCCTTGGGTGTGGAATGCACTCGCTTCTGGATCACCAATGCCAAAACAGATACAAAAATACTGCAGATCACTTGTCTTCAAGCAAATCTGTGTATCAGCCTGTGCGCATACAAAATAGGTTACTACATTAGCACCACTATATCACCTTCTGTGGGATCCAGAGAAGGACTAGAGCTTCCTAGAAACCAAACTCATATTAACCTCAACTTTAAATAGGCCATCGTGAGAAGCGGCAATAAGGTGAATGGTACCAAATACAGCAGGGCGGGCTGTGCTGCCCGGTGAATGCGAGAAGCCACTGTCGCAGTTAACAGACCTGCAAGAAGACAAAGGAATGGTAAGAGCCCTTTAAGGAGTACATAGATTGTCCAGATTTTGGCTAGCAACTGAATCCCATCTTTCACTGCTCCATTAGAGGGGAAACGATCTAAAAAGCCAAGGTTTATTAATCTCTCTTTTCCATGAACTGTGCATGACTGTTTGCAAAGCACCTTTTCTATGTCTGTTTCCCAGAACAAAGCTAAGTAGTACATTTTTTAGAAAAAAAATTAATCTTGCTTGTACTTGCAAATTCAAGTTTTAATTGACTCAGGTTATTATGCAAGATTCAAAAGAATCTGATGAATGCATGAGTGAACCAATTCCACCACTGCAACTAAAAGGTTCCAAGGAGAAAAAAGGTCTCATCTCAGCATCTCCTTTCATAACATGTATGCGTCACAACTAGAGCTGAAACAGGTACTAAATCTAGTGCTCACAGGTAATACCCACTTTTTCAGGTACTGCATCGAGTCCCTGCCAGGTTACCTGGGTACCCAAACATCTAAAAAACCAGGTACTTCTGGTACCAATTTTTCAATTTACCAATTCACAATCAGTATATCAAGTTGGAAAACAAAAAATTTGGCATGATTTCTAAAAATCTTTTATTATTTTTTAAAGTGGCTGGAAGTAGATTCCTAGGACTGGAAGTTAACTTTCCAAGACAAGAAAGTTCGTTTTCTGGAATGGGAAACTCATAAATAAGTGTCTTAGAAGAAAAAATGGGTGTGTGTGTGTGTGTTTAAAAATGGAACCGGAAGTGGTTTTGGGGGATTGGAAGTTGCCAAAAAATTGTCAGAACTTGATGGAAATCTCATAAATAAATGACAGCTATCATCAAAAATGTCAGGCAATTGGTACCGGAAGATGACATTCCGGAACCTGAAGTCAACATTTTGGGGACATTGGGTACCCAATCAGGTTGTTGTTGGGTATCATTTCCGGGTCAAATTGGGTACAGGAAATTCAACGGGTTACCATATTTTATGGGCACCCTCTTTCAGCTCTAATCACAACCCATGTGTACTCGTCTTCAGAGAACCATGTATCTTTCCTCACACATTTTCCATGAGAAAAAATGGGGTGTAGGGAGGAAATGGCCTTTCAATAAATCTAGAAGATATGCAGATCTTTCAAATGCAGACATACAGCTATTCAAACTGCAAATCATACCCTGAAGATAGATAAGTGTCTTACCTGTAACTATTCTTCTTTCAAGTTGTTTCCTCTCACCAAGTTCCATTATAGGTATTTAGCCCCATCTAGCACTGAACTCGGAGTATAGCAAGTACTCCCTCCCCCACCTATGCCGTGACTTTGCAACCTCTGGCATATAATTAACTCTCCCTCTCCAGCTCTGTCAGTTCATACAATAGCCACTGCAAGCAAGTAGGGTGCTGGGACTTGGTGAGAGGATACAACTCAAAGAAGAATTGTTACAGGTAAGAAACGTACCTTTTTTCTTAGTTATCCTCTCACCAAGTCCCATTATATTTATTTGGATTTCTACTCTGCCTATCCCCAAAGGCTGTGTGGTTTACATAAAAACGCTGCATACAAGTAAAACTCAAATAATAAAAGACACCCACCCATAAAGTGATAAAAGACATCCACCCACCTCCACTCCAAACTAAATGTCTACCCCTGCCTTTTGGAGGCCTGGTTGAATAAATACATCTTACACTGCCTTCAGAAGATGCACCTCCAAGGGAAGGCAGTTCCAAAGCTGTGCAGCAGCCACCGATAATGCCTCTCTGCAAGCTCGGGTCGTATAGACCCGGGCCAATGATGGAACTTGCAAGAGGGTGCTCTTGGCTGATCTTAGGGGTCATGAAGGGACATACAGATATGTAGATATTATTGGTAGATTAAACACAAAACCAGTAGGCAGGTTGAAATAAAGAAACTCTCATGAGTTTTATTTAAGAAAATAAATACAAAACCTGACATCAGACTGAGCTGCTAAATCTATAGCATAGAATTTAACAGAAGTGGAGAACACTGGTAGCAGCCTTGCATCTCTCATCCACTTGTACATTATGTAAGGCTGATAACAATGTGGCCATGGACACTGTCGAACATGCCCGTATGTATCCCTTCAGGTTGTGGAAGGCTCGTAGTCGCATAACTCCTAATGTATACCCTAATCCATCTAGAGAGGGACTGCTTGGATGCCCTGGAGCCCTTATGCCCTGGGCCAAACAGCGAGTCCGAGAGCCTGAATTCCTTAGTGTGAATGAAGTAGTCAAGGAAGGCTCTTCGGATGTCCAATTTATGCAAAGCCTCCTCACCTGTAGAGTAATGAGGTGGAAAAAAGGCTGGCAGGAGATATACAGTAGCCCATATGGACTTCAGAGACAAACCTTAGGTAGGAAAATCATATGTGGCTGGAGGACTACCTTCCCTGAGACAGCCTGCAATTCACTCACCCTCCTAGCAGAGATGATAGGCACCAAAAACACCATTTTGAAAGAGTAGGTCTATGGGAATGGATCCCATAGTCTCAAAAGGTTGCCTCATGAGGGTCTGTAGGACCACATTCAAATCTCAGCTAGGGAAATGGGCTCCCGCTGGGGGGAAAATCCTCATTGCTCCTTTTAGGAAGTACACAATCAGGAATTAGTAAAAAGGGAGCCCCCATTGGCAGGAGCCCAGAAGGCATTTAGAGCAGCCAAGTGTAACCTGACTGAAAAGAAAGCAGCTCCCTCTTCTAATAATGATACCAAGTAGTCCAGCATCATAGGGACTGAGGCCTCTATTGGGGAGACACCCTTATTGTGGACCCAAGCTTCAAAGTGCTGTCATTTAGCCAAATGGCAGCCCCAAGTGAGGGCCCCATATAATACTAGTAGCGCTATAGAAATGATAAGTTATAGTAGTAGTAGAAACACGTTTCCATGAGTCACCGATTTAGCACGAAATCTCTCACAGGAAAATTCCCGGTAGAATTTCACTTGCTGGGTGACATCACAGCAGGCAAGCCTCTAACTGGCTTGTGTGAAGTGACTGATGGGTGACGACACCACACATGAGCCAATCAGAGGCTTGCCTGCTGTGATATCAGCCTGCAACCCCCTCCTCTGAAAATGGTAAAGTATAGATTTTATCAGCTCCTCTGTGATTGTAAAGCTCTGCATACGCCTAGTAGCACAGTGCTATAGAAATGATTAATAGTAGTACCCTCCCTCTCCCCAGCCCGGCTGGATCAGCAACAGGGTGCCAAGCACTGCCACTACCGGGGTGAATTGGGAATCAGGAGGGAGAAGTAGAGGAGAGAATACTGGGGGGAGGGGGGGAGATGGAGGAACTCACCCCAGCCCACCCAGCAACAGGAAAATCCTGGTGCAGCTGCCAAGTTGGGGAATGGAAGGGGGGGGGGGCGCAGAGTATTAAACTGCATTTAACAGTGAAGTCTCCAACTGCCAGGTGGAAAGAAGGAAGGTTCAGGTGCCAGAGACTGCTGGGAAATGGGATCTGCGATTTCCAGGATCAGCCAACGAAGGGGCCATTCCAGCTCGTTGAACTCCAGGTACCAGTACTGCCTCAGCCAGTCTGGGGCAATCAGGATAGAATTCCCTCCTAACTCCAGAAACCACTGGAGTAATCTGGGGATGAGGGGAATAGGCGGGTATGCATAAAGGAGTCCTCTTGGCCATAGAGCCACCATAGCATCCCCCCTGGATCTCATTCCCTCTTCCACTCAGGAAAAGATGATGGGTAGCTTGTTTTTGTGCTCGGATGCACACAAATTTGCCACTGGGATGCCCCATCTGCACACCAAGGAGCAAAAGACCTAATGTTTCAAGGCCCACTTGTGTGAAATTGCAACAAACCTGATGAGGCCATCTGCATCTTCTTTGTCCCTTCCCAATGTGTGTCACACCACTAATAGCACATCTCAGGGGAGACACCATTCCCAGAGGCTGCATGCCTCCTCCATGAAGAGACCCCTTGCCCCTCCTTGGAAGTTGACATAATACACTGCCACCAGGTTATTTGTGCAGAGCATGAATTTCCTTGTCCCTAAGGCTCGAAGCCCTCCAGGGCCAGGCAAAGGGCCCAGAGCTTGAGTATATTTATGTGCAGTGAGCATTCCTCTAGGAAATGAAGGCCATTGATGGCAGTGCCCTTGGATGTCGCCCCCAGCACTGGAGAGAGCAAGACATTTTGGTCAGAAAATGTCTACATCACCCCTCTGTAGACATTTTCCTTGTCTGGGCACCAGGCCAGACAGCAAGTACGGTATGTGGGACAATAATCCTGAGCCCTGAGCATTGGAGGGCCCCGGTAAACCATGGGGCAAACCACCACTTGAGTGGCCGAAGTCACAGTCAAGCCAGTTTTGGTTGGGGAAACCTTAGGGCAAAATCAGGGGACTGCCCAGGAACCTGGAAACTAGTTGATGCCATGAACCCCAGAAATCTGGAAAACTAAAGGTAAGGCCATGGGGCTGCTAGAACTGTAGTGGATGTGTTCCAAATATCTTGGAATCTTTGTGTAGGGGTAAAAGTCCTAGCATGGACAGAGACCAGTGGAGCTCCAATGAAGTGGGAAACACCACTGGGGACCAGAGAGGATTTATCTCAATCATCTGCAATCCCCCCAGGCTGGAGAAAGGAGAATTGGTTACCTACCTTCGTGAATTCCTTTCTCTCTTACTCTCCTGATCCTCCTCCGCTGGGTAGCTCTAGTGCTGGCCGATAGGAGGCAGATGACCGATTTCTTCTGTGCGCATGCGCTAGGAGCTACCCGGTCCCTCAGTCGATAAGATAGCCGAGTGCCCCTGCAATTATCATCACCTGGAAAAACATAACTTCAGGAAAAAACTGTAAAACGTTAAGCGCATAATATCAAGAAATCACTAAACTGGGACCGAACATGGTCAAGTGAAAAAACAGTTATATAAGTGAGATGCTGAGTGCTGTGCGGCAGGGAGGGTCGGAGGAGGATCAGGAGAGTAAGAGAGAAAGGAATTCACGAAGGTAGGTAACCAATTCTCCTTTCTCCTCTTACCTCCTTCTCCTCCTCCGCTGGGATGTACCAGAGCCAAATCCCTCCGCTACGGGTGGGAGCCGCCAGCACTGGGAGCCTCCAGTACTGACTGCAGTACCCGTCTGCCAAAGGCAGCCTCAGCTGATTGAAAAACATTGATCTTGTAATGTCGTATGAAGGTATGTGGGGACGCCCATGTTGCGGCCCTACAAATCTCCTCGTAGGAGGCTTGTGCCTTAAAGGCGTACGAGGTGGCCGCACTGCGAACCGAGTGGGCCCAGATCTGCAAGGGGGGAATCCTCCCGCCAGCCCGGTAGGCCTCAATAATGGCTTGTTTCACCCATTTAGATAACAAGGTTTTTGAGGCCTTGAGACCCTGGACAGCTGGTCGAGTGTTCACAAAGAGGGCTGTGGATTTGCGAAAGGGCCGAGTCCTGGACAAATAAATTTTGAGCGCTCGTCTGACATCCAGTTTGTGCCAGACTTTCTCTTTGTGGTGAACAGGATTGGGGCAAAAAGAGGGAAGCACCAATTCCTGGGCCCTGTGAAAGTACGAATTTACCTTCGGGATGAAGGCCGGGTCCAATCTAAGGACGACCGAATCAGGTCGAAAAATACAAAAATTGTCCTCCATTGACAGTGCACTCAGCTCCGAGACTCTCCGAGCTGACGTGACCGCAACTAAGAAGACTGTTTTGAGTGTAAGAAGATACAAGGAAATATGCTTTAGGGGCTCAAAGGGAGGTCGCGTCAGAGCCTCCAGGACCAAATTTAGATTCCAGGAAGGCACCCGGTGCACAACCGGAGGGGACAGCAGCCTAGCTGCTCGGATGAATCTGCGCACATGTGCGTGTGAGGAGATAGGTCTACCAGTTGAAGCTCTTAAAACGGCATCGAGAGCAGCCGCCTGCCTAGCTAAGGTATTTGCCCTGAGTCCCTTATCCAGGCCCTGCTGTAAGAACTCTAATACGTGAGGAACTCCTGCCCGCCTGGGGTCCAAGCCTTTTCTCTTAGCCCAAGTAGCAAAGGTTTTCCAAGTACTTTGGTATGAGCGTCTAGTGGCTGGTTTTCGAGAACTTTGAAGGGTATCAAGGACTGATTCCGAATAACCCCTTCGCCTCAGGGCAGCGCGCTCAATCGCCAGGCTGTCAACTGTAGAGTCTGGACGTCTGGGCAGGAAATGGGACCCTGACGAAGAAGGTCTGACCGGAGAGGAAGTGTCCTGTACTGGCCTTGACTCAGTTGAATGAGTTCCGAGAACCAGGGCCTCCGGGGCCACCAGGGAGCGATGAGGATTAGGAGTGCTCTTTCCCTGCGTGCTTTTGCAATAGTTCGGAGGAGCAGCGGAAACGGGGGGAAGGCATATAGTAGACCCCGCGGCCACGGTTGATTCAGGGCGTCGATGGCCTCCGCCTGTTGGCATGGGTCCCGTGTCATGAAGCGGGGCAGCTGGGCGTTGTTCCTTGCTGCAAACAGGTCGATGAGAGGGAGTCCGAACCAGCTCACAATGCTGTGGAACACTGTCTTGTTGAGCATCCACTCGTGAGGCTGCAATACCTGGCGGCTGAGCCAGTCCGCCGTCACGTTGTCTTGGCCGCTGATGTGGAGTGCCTTCAGGGACAGTACATGGGCTTGGGCCCACTTGAATAGACGCGTCGCTTCCCGATGTAGTTGGAGCGACCGGGATCCGCCCTGATGGTTGACATATGCCTTGGCAGTCATGTTGTCCGTGTAAATGAGTAGGTGGGAATTGGTCCCGGAGGGGAAGATGTGTTGAAGAGCCAGGCGAATGGCCTTCAGCTCCAGGAAGTTTATTTGTTGTTTCGCGTCCTGGGGGGACCATAGTCCTTGCACCGAGCGTGTC
Organism: Sphenodon punctatus; assembly: GCA_003113815.1. Lineage (NCBI taxonomy): Eukaryota > Metazoa > Chordata > Lepidosauria > Sphenodontia > Sphenodontidae > Sphenodon > Sphenodon punctatus. The sequence continues at coordinate 6,842,739 of QEPC01001423.1, read as the reverse complement.
GTCGTGTGTGCCCCCCAGCCCGTCAAGCTGGCGTCTGTTGTGACTATGTCCCTCGGGGGGTCTGTGAGGGGAACCCCTTGCAGGAAGTGTGCGGGCTCTAACCACCAGGCCATCGAGTTTTTTAGATGCGCTGGTATGAGTACCCAGGGGTTCAACCCGCTCGTGAGCTCCCGCTGCAAAGGAGCTAGCAGCCGCTGCAAGTGACGAAGGTGGAACCTGCCCCATGTCACCTGGGCAGTGCAGGAAACCAGCAGGCCCAGGAGGGAAGCGAGCGACTTGAGTCTGAGGCGACGAGCTGATCTGAGGGTTCCCACCAGCCGTCTTATCTTCCGTGCCCTGTCTGGGGGTACGAACGCGCGGTCGGAGGTGGTATCGATGACCACGCCCAGATGTTGAAGTGTTCGTGTCGGAGTCAGGTGGCTTTTCGCCAAGTTGACGAGAAAACCGTGTTGCTGCAGATAGAGAATCGTCCTGTTGAGATCCGCTATGGTCTTCTCCGGTGACTGGGCTCGGATCAGGAGATCGTCTAGGTAAGGATGTATGTGTATGCCCTCCATCCTTAGATTCGCCACCAGGGGGATCAGGATTTTGGTGAACGTCCTGGGGGATGAGGCTAGTCCGAAAGGGAGGGCTCGAAACTGCCAATGTTGGTGGTTGTAGGCGAAGCGAAGCCACTTCCGGTATGTTGATTTGATCGGGATGTGGAGGTAAGCGTCCTGTAGATCCAGGGACACCATCCAGTCCAGCTTGTGGATGCTGTGGCAAATGGAGGCCACGGTCTCCATCTTGAACCTTCTCTTTGTCACGTGATGATTCAGGGCCTTCAGATCTAACACTGCTCTCCAGGTCCCTGTCTTCTTTGCCACCAAGAAAAGAATGGAGTACAATCCCAAGAACCGTTGGGTCAGTGGCACCCTTTCTATTGCTCTGGAGCGGTGCAGCCTCTTGATCTCCTGGGTCATTGCGAGATGTTTTCCTGGATCTCTTGATGCGGGGGAGACCAAAAATCTGCTTGGAGGAGGGGAGTCGAATTGGATAGCGTAGCCCTGTCCCACGCAGGAGAGGACCCAGGCGTCGGAAACCGAGAGAGACCATACCTCGTGGAACAGTTGAAGTCTGCCTCCGACCGGCCGGGCGGAGCAGTCAGGAGTCCTGCCTGGGTTGAGTGGCAGGGGGGCCTCTTGATCGGCGCCTGTCATACCTGCCCGAGCGGAAGCCTCTACCCCTGCCCCGGAAGGCAAAGTTGGAGGTATACGCCCTCTGTGCCGGCGCTTGGAATTTCCTATATGGGGCTGAGAAGCCCCTGAAGCGAAAGGGCTGCTGTCTAAAGGAACCCCTTTTACTTGAAAGTTGTTGGAGGGTCTTAGTCTTATCTTTGCTGGACGCCTCCTCCAAGACCTTCTCCAGGCAGACCCCAAACAATTTTGAGCCTTTGTACGGCGAGGCAGTAAGTAAGTTCTTAGCGGTGACATCACCATCCCATGAGCGGAGCCAGAGCCGACGCCTAGCGGCCACATTGTTGGCTACAGATCTGGCCGACCACGTTAAGTTATCGGTGGTCGCGTCCGCTAAGAAGGCGGCCGCCATGTGAATTCTGGAATTTAGGCGTTGAGCCTTACCCTCAGAAATGTCTGGGTCTTGGAGCTCCTGGAGCCAAGCGAGCATGGCCCTGGACACATAAGAGGACGCTATTCCTATCTTCAGGGCCGCCGAAGTGGTTTCGGAAGCCTTCTTAAGAGCAGTATCCACTGCCCTATCCGTAGCGTCCCGGGGGTGGCAATCTCCCTCAGTGGGGAACACCGTGTGCCGAGCTAGGGAAGCAGCACCCGCGTCCACCTTAGGTGAACGGAACAAGGGTGCCTTCCGCCTGGAGAACGAGTAAAGGGAATCCTGAGCCCTATTCATTTTAAAACTCTTATCAGGCTGCTTCCACTCCTGCAGTACTAGCCTCTCAAAAGCCTTGTCTAAGGGGAGGCCCTGGTCTCTGCCATGAACAGACGGAATGTATTGCCGTGTGTCCTCCTCCTGGGAGTCAGAGGAGTCCCGCTTAGGGGCTTTCTCCTGCAACTGCAGAGTCTTAATAACCTGAGAGATAAGCTCATTCCTGTACTGCCCAGGGAATTGCCTCTCTCCATCGTTGGAATCTGTGGGTTGTTCAGCCCACTCGCCCTCCTCTAACTCAGAGTGAGTGTGCTCGGAAGCTGAGGAATGAACGGACTCGGGCTGCCTATGGTCAGAAAAGCCCTGGTTCAGCTCTCGCTGCTGGCCCTCTTGGTCACTTTCAGCTGAGGACTGAATGGAGCGATGAGTGTCCCCTGAGGGGCGTCTAGGCCTCTTACTGCCCGAAGTCCCTGCCTTGGACTTAGTAGGCTTAGGGTGCCGCTTCCTACGTGGCTTAGGTAAATTCCCCAGGGTGGCCAAGATCTCTCCAATAGATTTTTCTATGGAGGCCAGGCGTACTTGCGTGTCTTCCTCCTGTGCAGGGGCTGCCACTTGCGGGGGGGTGGCCCCGCGGGGGGGCTGAGCCGTGCTCATGGCCTATATAAAAATAAAGGAGACACGTAAGGGTTAACTCAACCCTGGAGGGAGCTCAGACAAGCTGGCTCCGCTGTAGAAGAGGAGGAGGGGGAGGGGCCACGAGAAGCTGGAGCTGGGGAGAAGACAAGCAGTGCTGCCTCTGCCCAGCAGGGGGCCTGCACGTGCTGTTACTAGGCAGTGAGATGTGGCCCAGAAACGGGTGCTGGGGAGAACCCAGCAGCGCTGCCTCTGCCCGGCATGGGGCCCGCACGTGTTGTGGCAGGCAGGAGGCCTCGCCGCCCGGCCTGCCGTTGTTGACGGAGAATGGCTAGGGGAGACTCCGAGGCCCAGCCGCGCTGTCCCCGAGTTCCCTGCCTAGGGCTCATATTTGTAATAGGCCATTCCGGCCCCACATGCTCCCGGGCGTGGCGCGCCACCCCGGAGCTAGTGCACAAGCACGTTTTGCCCCTTCAACTGCCCGCGGTGTTCGCGGGTGCGGCGTGCCGCCCCGGAGTTACCGCCCTGAACTCTCTTGCCCCTGGTAGGAGAGTAAGTTTTGGCCCCCAAAGCTCCCGGGCGCGGCCGCGCCGCCCCGGAGCTGGACTGCCGGCAGGCGGTGGAGGAGGGAGGGGGGGGGCTGGGGGAAGAGAAGAGACAAGTTCCCCAACAGGTGGCCCCCCCCCGCATGGGGCTAAGAAACGGTGATCCCTCACCTGCTAGGCAGGAAACTGAGACTAAAAACTCTTCCTTCCTTCTTTTCTTTTAGTTTGTGGAGCCTTGGAGCTCCCGCGAAACGCGTCCTACCGGCCGAGGCAGATGAACAGACTGAGGGACCGGGTAGCTCCTAGCGCATGCGCACAGAAGAAATCGGTCATCTGCCTCCTATCGGCCAGCACTAGAGCTACCCAGCGGAGGAGGAGAAGGAGGTAAGAGGAGAAAAGGTGGCAGGCATATACCATGTGCGAGTCCAGTAGGTCAGCTGAGGGGGCTTTAAAAAGCCAGTCATCCAGATATGGACAAACAGTCCAGCTATACAAAATGTAGCTAATACAGGATTTTACCACTTAGTGAACACACTACAGCAGGTGCTTAGGCCAAAAACTAGTAATGCACCCCCTCCATTTGTCACAGCAAAGGAACTAGCAATAGTCAAGGTGAACAAAAATTTAAAACATGTATTCTTCATGTCTATGGTGGTGAAAAAATCCTCCTCTCTGAGGGAAAGGATAATCTGCCCCAGTATCTCCATGCAAAACTTAAAAGCCTGTACCCCAGGCTGACTTATCAACAGTCTCTATAGCCCCTTTGATCAATAATTTCTGGGCTTCCACCTGCAAAGTGGCAGCAGCGCTCACATCCCATAGAACCTTAGTGACAATCACCCTTTTCCTTGTGGTCTGAGCCTAGAGCCAGTGTGAGAGGAGAGGGTGGTGGGTGGCACCTTCAGGCCCACTGATTTGGTTCTATTTCTGTCAGTTTTAATATGCCTTAGTGTTTGGTTAGCAGAGGCAGCAGAAAGGCCATCTTTGACAAAGGGCAAGTTTTCCACTGCATATTGTACCTCTGTGGAAAGGCTCGAGGATCTGAGTCAAGCATGTCTGTGGATGGTAATCCCTGCAGCCATACCATTAACCCCTGATATTGCAACATCATAGGAAACTTGGTTAAAAAGGCAAGACAGTTCTAGGCCATCACCCACTGCAGTATTCAACCTTTCCCTGATGCCCACAGGGAGTTCAGGCAGCACCTGCTGGACTCTGTCCCATATGATGTAATTAAACCAAGCCATAAGGGCCACGTGATTACCTGCCCTTGTATCCGCAGCAGCAGGGGGGCTGGGTGAGATATTAAAAACTCATGCTCCATCCCCAGTACAGGGTACATATGGAGCGTCTTAGGATCTATGGGAGGTACTGTGGCAGGTTGACTACATATATCCTTGTCAACCAGCTATATAATACTCTTGGCAAGGGGAACGGCAAATACACTCCATGCCCAACAGGCTATGTATAGAAAAGATGATATGAATCCTTCAAGTCGGGATTGCCCAGAAGTAAGCCCTCTATTGTGACCATAAGGACTAACATGTCTTGGAAAGACCTAAAAAATCAGTCTGGGAAAACAGGTGAATGCCCCACCTCCTGAGCTGAGGAAAGCCCCAAGTCTTGGTCACTAGGAGCTAGCCAATCATGCACTAGGAGAGCATCCAGAATGCTTTTTGGTGCCGGAACGGTGCCAACATATTCTGGCTCCGAAGGCCCTGCTGGGTATTTCAGGGGGTCCTTGAGTTTGGGCCCATAGCCGAAATGCATCACAGCATATTGCTGCATCAAACAGCAAGAGGAAGCCAAAGCCTCTGGTACTGAAGGAGTTGGTGCTGAGGGCCATGGTGCCAATGGAGGACCCTCTATCAGCTCCAAGGCCACTGCCAGGGTAGACAGGCCCAAGGGAAGTCACTGCCTCACAGAAGGGATCCGACAAGTGGGAAGCTGCCTTAGAACCCAAAGCATGGAACAATGATGAGGGGTGTTAGTAGGTACTCCCAACAACCCCACAGCTTCCCGAGTGTTGTCCTTGGGAAGCACTCCACTTAGGGTGATATAATCCAAGGCCTAGATTGGTGCGGATGAGATCTTCCCGCACCAGGGAAGGCTTAGGGGAAATCTCTGGTGCTGGGGTACAATTCAGACACTGCTTCTTAGCCTGATGTTCTGGCTCCAGTGAGCGCTCTCAGCACAGAGGGGAGAATGGCCATGACATGGGAACGGGCGTCCTGGGGAAGCGTGTAGCATTCTAGCTCTGGGCTTGAAGCCCAGGGAGAAGGCACACAACCCTGCGTTATGCTCAGGCCCCAGGCAAAAGAGGCACTGAGCATGTGTGTCAGCATTCAGGATGTTTGCCGCACAAATAGTAAAAGGGTTAAGGCGCTGCACTAAAGACATACAATGCTAACTATACAACCAAGCCTGCTGAAAGTGGGAAGTCTGACAGGACTGTTGATACGTCCAGAGGACACCATGTCACAGCATGAGGGGGGGGGAATACTTGCCATACTCCGAGTTAGGCGCTATATGGCACCAAATATCTATAACAGAACTTGGTGAGAGGAGAACGAAGAAGAAATAGGTCTTACACACTCTGTAACTACATCATACAGATACAACTGGACACATGTGATTTCCCTGAGAAAATATTTATGCTTAGTTTTGAACCTTGAAACCAGTGGCAGGGAACCTTCAGCCCATCAGCCAAAGCCAGCCCATGACTTTTTTATATGGGCCTCTATTCAATTCCTGGGTCTGGGCCCATGGATCAAGTTCCTACAATCAAGCACTGGAAGAGAAAGGTCAGGAGAAGGGAGCAGAGATGAAGGCATGCAATCAAGGGCAGGGGATAGATTCATGGTATAGGTTCATAATCTGGACCCTACTCCTCCTTCCCCCATCCTCAGCACAAAGCTTAAACATCCTGGGCCCCAGCTCCTATCGGGTCTGCATAGTTGTCACTATTTTTCACAATGGACACCAGGAAGTTTTATAGAAATACTTTATTTCCTCCTTTTGACAGTGCCATTCTCACTCTAGGCCATTACTCCAGTTTTATTTAGATGACTGCAAGGTAGGGATCCTGAAGTTACCAAAACAATCCCAGTTGTAACTATTTTGAAGGCCCTGTATTTATTAAAAGTGACAAAGGAGCAGGGGCCAAATATTATAGAAATGAAGGGTGTTTTAAATATCAGGGCCCACAAAAAAATTATAAGGTTGAGTTGTGAAAAATGAGATGTCTTTTATAAGAAGCTCATACTCTGTACGATTTCTCTAGTAATTACTTCATTGTCAACACCCTAGTTTCAAAAGGAAGCCCATGCAACCACTACAATTTCTGGAAATTTTAAAGACATGAAAAAAGTTTTCTTCTTTTTTTTTTAAATTGAAATTTTGGGGAAAATCAAAATTTGCAAATTTGCAGTATTTACTTCACTACCAAAACAATATATATATTGTTTGGACTCAGAACAGTAATAGCTGTCATAATAGTATTACAATAGTAATTGTTATAGTTGTGTTAGTTCATAGCAGGAATAGAAGAGTTAATTCTTTATTTTCCCCAAAATTTCCTTACCAGACCTTGGGAAGACACTGAAAAAAACAGTTTTGTTCTGAAAGTTGTGTGTTTCTGGACTCATCTCCAGTAACCACCTCACCTTCCTATATATTGAAACAACCTTCTGTGATGTACAGACCGGTGTAAATTAATTTTTAAGGGAAATACACAAATGTCCAGTGAAATGAGTTGTGGGAGGGAGAAGGTACACAATACAGCTGTTAACCTCCTTACCTACAAAGTATCCAATGAGAGTACAGTGAAAGTAGGAAACTTTCTGCATGCGCCCAGAGATATTCCCTGGTCCTGGGGTACCACAGGAATCACTGTTGGCTTGTTTTTTGTAGTTGTCGTAGCGCAGAACGAAACAGAGCAGAAGACCTGGCATCACAATATCTCCAATTCCCAGCATGGAGAAGTGGCTGCCCGTAGAACTGTAAAACCAGAATTTTAACTGTTAAGAGTGAACACAGCATGACAAGCTCTCTACCCCCATTCGCTTCTTTCTCTACTTAACTGCTGCCTGGTAGACACAGCCTAGGGCAATTTCATCACCACTGCACAATATTTTACTTTGGATTTTGTTTAATCTTTTAGTTCTGAAGAGCAGAATTCCCTAGCAATAGGCATCTGTGATTGTCTTAGGACATCTCAATTGCTAGCACTATACCCTCTCCTGGTCCTCAAGTCACAGTATTGTAAAGTACCGAAATGCACACCAGGATCTTTATGTTGCACCCCTGTCAGTGACAGCTCCAGATGTGCTAAACTTTCTTTGTTTGAGTTTAATATTCTAAATAGGAAGTAAAGGATAATTTTTACATTGTTCTGGCAGTCTTACCTTGGAAAGACAAGTTTGCCAGGCAGTGACAGGCGTGGAACATCTCGTCATACGTTTGGTCCCAGGTGAAGCTTCCGGGATAAAACATCAAGGGGATTATCAGCTGGCTGTGTGGCCACTTTCACCATAACATTGCTATTAAAGATGTAGGCAGAAAAAAACACCTGGAAAGTGGAAGGAGTTAGAAGTCAAGCATCAATTTTAAAGCAACTAAAACAGTCTGTTTAGATCACCCTACCTGGTTTTCACTTTGCTCAGGGGAATAGGAAATATATATTTGGGAGTTCCACATAGGGTAGCAAAGTGCAAACAACGTGCTGGTTGTTCAGGTAAAATTGATTTTAGTCTCAGCTTTCCTCAAGAACTAGTATGACAATATCGTACTGGAATAGTAATGCAGAAGTCCTGACTGCACGCTGTTGAAGAAAAAGGATTGGCAAAAAAAAAAAAAAAAAAAGGCAAAGGACGGTCGAATCAGGGCATGCCTATCCTGTGTTCTTCATCTACTGTCACCAGCACAAGGAAACTTGAATTGTTCTGCAAGAATTTGGATACTTATCCATAAATTTTCTTTCTTCACTGAGCTGAGCAGGGTAGTCAGCGATGGCCTGTGCACCAGCCCATCTCAGATTTCCTGCCTCAGTTAAGTGAGAGTAAGTCTAGAACACAATCCTTATTTGCTGTACTGAGACACACTAGCAATGGTCCCCAACTTCAGGAGTTTCTGGGTGGACATCTGGAAACACTTGGTTCAGAAGGGCAAGAGCAAGTGCCAGTCCCTCTGCAAGGTACTGCTCCTAAAGGAAGTGCTTATCAAACTGTAGCTGAAGCTGGGTATCCAGTTGCAATTCATTTTCGAGGGACAGGGCCCCAATTCTTCTGTGGAATATTTTTTTTTAATTCTGTGGGAGCCTGGGAGGCTCAGGGCCCAGTTCTGCGGATCCCTGTCCCCAACCATGCTGGGCCAGGCTGGATTGGGCGAGGGATTGACTCCCCTCCCCAGTCTGCTTGGGTCCAGGTGGCAGCAGCAGGATTCCGAAGCGCTGCTGCTACCCTTCCCCTCCTCAGCCCAGCCAGTGGCCGTGCACGGGAGAGAGAGAGAAATGACAGCGCTTAGGGCTCCTGCCCGTGGGCCAGGCTGCATCGGCTGGGGCTTCCATGACTTGCCCCCCCTCCCAGCCTGGCAAATCAACTTATTAGCAGTGGCGGTGGCAACAGTTTGTCCCAGCGGCTCTCCAGCCAGTTCCTTCTGGCCGCTTTCCTGGCCCACACCACGGGGCCTCTCCGGGCAATGCAACTGGTGGTGGCAGTGGCAGCAGCTTGTCCCAGCAACCCTCCAGCCAGCTCCTTCTGGTTAGGGCTGATGCGGCAGCAGCTTTTACCGCGCCGCGATTCCGTTCCGCTATTTCGGAATTGCCCCCGCCACACCGCGACATTTCTGTGGATATTCTGCTAATTCCGCCGGAATTCTGCAAATCGCAGAATCGCGGAAAAATCGCGGAAACATCGCGGAAATCGCGGAAAACCACTATTCCGCGATTTTTTGGCGCTGGCGGAATTGCGGAAATAGCGAAAATGTCATGTTTCCACGATTCCACTAAGTTGCGGAATTAAATAAGCGGAACCGCGGAATGAAACCGNTGAAACCGTGGAATTAAAGCCTCTGCCATGCCATTCCACTAATTGCGGAAACACTGTTTCCGCCGGAAATAGCTACCGCTGCGAAATTCCGCTACAGCCCTACTTCTGGTCACTTCCTGGCCTGCCCCAAAGGGCCTTCTCAGGGTGATGCAGCCAGACGACATCTAGCTGCGCCACTCTCGGACGCCCCATTGGGAGAGGCCAGGAAGTGGCCAGAAGGAGCCGGCTGAAAAGCTGTTTAGCTGCTATTGCTGCCGCTGCTGGTGAGTTGATTTGCTAGACTGGGGAGAGTGAGAGGGGAGGCAAGCCCTGGCAACACCCACCCACCCCCCTCCCTCACCCAACGCAGCCTGGCCCACAAAGGCAAAAGCCCTTAGCTTTCTTCCATACCCCTTCCCGCCCGTGGAATCTCCTGCTCCACTCTTCCCCTGAGCAGGCTGGAAATTCTGCACAGGGAGGAGTGGGGCAGGAGTTTCTGCGGGAAATCTGCCAATTGCGGTCCAACATTTGGCTCAGGGCCCTGGTCATGGAGAAGCAGCACACAAATGCAAGGGAGGGAGACCGCAAGACACTTCTGTACTAGGTCTAAGTCAGAATACAATTCAGCCACGCAGAATGCATGCTGCTGGGGCAGACAAAAGCAGTCAGCTGGAGAGCAAAGGTGGTATCTGCCTAAAGATTCGGTGGGCATTGTTGGCACCAAAGCTTTGGAGTGCTACAGCTTCGGTGACATGACAAATGCAGAATACTCACTAGGCAATCTCTGCATCAGAGAAACATTCTGTCACAGAACAGGAACTTGAAAAGAAAATGAAAACTCACCCAAAAGACATCATAAATAAGTAACCCCGAGAGCAGCAAGCAGGAAACCTTGAGGCTCGGCAGCCGAACAAAGGCGATCATTGCAACACACAAACCCATAGCCAGAGCTACAAAACAGAAAGGAAACAAAATTAATCCACTTCTTGAATCTGCAGTAGCAGGACATAAGGATCACACTTGTACGTAGACAGCGCTATACACACTATAATGGTTATATTTCTTGGAGCTGAGGTGACCGAAGATATGCGGCATCCATACTGGATCAGATGTAAACGTACATTGGCTGCACCTGGTTTGTGTATCCAGTACAACCTTACTTATACCCTTCATTATATGACGACTTAAGTTTATTCAAACGTCACCCATTTACAGTGATACCTTATTAAATGTGGCATCACAGCAAACATGTTAGAACAAATCTGGATAAATTATGGACCTTTTTATGACCTTTGTTAATGACCTTGATTAATGACCTTTTTATGGGCAATGAATAAGACTCTGACAAGTTAGACACAGTCCCCAAGTTAGAAAAAACATAGTTTGAGGTTTAAGTAGTCCACCAGATCTAAAAATTTAAAAGTAGTGCCATATTCTCAGTACAAAGTTAAAAAGCCAAGAGGCTTACCACCACTATCCTCCATTCTTTTCAAAGAAAAGTGAAAGGGAACCAACAACAGAACAGCAGATGGAGATCTAGAAAGTGCTATCTTTACAGACTAAAGCTTAAATTCAACGTCTCCACTTCGCTCATCAATCCAAGATCGCAATGTAGCCAAGAAGCAGAGAACTGTAAACACTACTCTAGCCAATTGGCCTAGAGAACAAGAATGAATTTGGCTAGGACACCTAGGGTTAAATACCTCTAAGCCAGTACTTAGTGATGGGGGAATCTTACCTACAAATGGTCACAAACTTCCAATAGGGACCGCACAACTTCCCTTAGTAATTTGATTCAATGTCTAACTATACTTAGTCTAACAATTCATCTGATTCTGGTTTAAGTGGCCATGGAACACTTGCCTACCATCCTTGTTATGGTAGCCTTTCACATATTTGAAAGCTTACTACTTGAGGCTTGTGGATTCTCCTTTCTGGTGTTGAGATCAACTAAAAGGTTTCATCTGAAAGCAGTAGCGTGACACTATCACTATACTGAGACATTGGGTGTTTTCAGACATTACGAGATCACAGTGAACCACACACAACCCCGCGGCGGGGCCAAAGGGCCCTGAACGTCTGTTCGGCGGTCGCCAGATGTTCACCACAGACAATCCCCAGCAGGGGACAAAACTAACCACCCTACCGGAGCTCCGGCCCGGACCATCTCCGAAAGGGTGGTCAAAGCAATTCCCACCGGGAAACGAAACGTAACGTCGAAACGACAACCACAAGGCGGAATCAAGCAACACAATTCCCAGCCAGGGACAAAGCATGCAGCGTCGCTGCCAGGCAACGAGCAACACCACAGGCTGGGGAGGGAGATTTAAAGGGCACACAGCAGCAGGGGGACGTGGCGGGATGGAGCGAGGCGGAAGGAAGAGGAGAGCAGAGGGCAAGCGAGCAAGGGAGGAGGAGGCGGAGGCGCAGGCGGAGGAGGTGGTCGTGCTGCACATGGAGACGGTGGAGGAACAGCAGCAGCAGCAGCCAGGACAGGCTGCTGCGGAGCCGGCAACCGGCCCGGGGGATGAGGCACCCCGAAAACGGGTATGGGGAGCAAGGGGTGTGCGCAGCGTCACTGGGATGCCAAGGGGGGCGGGCGGGCCGGCAGGTGGGGGGAAAGGGGGAGGGCTGCGGGGCGGAGACAACCCGGCAACCACACACACACACACACACACACACACACACACACACACACACACCCTTATGACCCACAGACACGGAAACGGGCCCGGGAGCCCGAGCCCCCAAAGGAGACAGGCGGAGGGCAGGCGGAAGGAGGAGGAGGGGGGAGGCGGCGGCAGAGGACCAGGACGGCCCACACGGGAGACGGCCGTACCACCGAGGGGGGCAAAAGGGGCACAGGGAAGCCCAGGACTTCATCAGGATCTGGGGGTCCCTGGAGTACCAACTGGAGCTAGCAGTCAACCAGAGGAACGAGCACATGTACCAGGAGATCGTGCCGGACATGGAGGCGGCGGGGCACCACAGGACAGTGGCCCAGTGCCTATCAAAGGTGAAGGAGTTCAAGACAGGTGAAGGAGCTCAAAAGTTGACGGAGCTACTATGACACCCTGGACCGCATCCTCCACATGAAGGGCTCCATAATCGCTCCGTGGCTTGTGGGGAGCGCCGTGGTCCAGGGCAGGGAACGGACCGAGGTACCGCCGCCCCGCTAGAAGGCAACGGCTTCAAGGGCCCCGCCCCCCAAGAGGAATGCCCCGGGACCTCAGGGACCAGCAGGCCCCCCTCGCGCACCAGACTAGAGAGTCCCCACCCAATCCCCGTACCAGGAGGAGCCGAGGCCGGCACACTGGTCGACCTCGACCAGGGGACACAGGGGGACCCCAGTAACACAGAGGACCGGCCTCAGAGGACTCCAAGACCGACAAAGGATAAGCCAGCGGGTGGGAGCAGAGATGGCCCGGAGGGGACGGGCCAAGGGAGGAAGGGGTGCTCACCGGGCACGGGATCACCCCCAGCAACCCCTAACACCCCAGACCACGGAATGAAGGCCAGGGGGGCCGCCGGAGGACACGTTCAGCCCACCCCCTCCCATATCCGCACAGGTCACGGCACGCCCCAGCACCTGCGACAGGCTGGCGAGGGGGACGGCAGCAAGCAGCCCCAGGTGCAGTCAGAGATCCCAGGTAAGGCAACTCGGCAACGGGGGGAGGGGGGGGAAGAGAGGAGGCCAGGGGAGGCTGAGTGGGGGAACCGGCCCATGAGGTGCGAGGGTGGGGGAGGCGGGCGCAGGGGAACGCCCAGGGAGGCCACCAGTCACCCTCCCAAAGGAGGGGGCCCTCCCGACCCACCAGCCACGGCATGGGATGGGGGGCGGGCAGCTGGGGCGCCTAACCAACCCCTACTGTGCACCCCAACAGGGCAATTCAACGGTTCCCAGTAAGCCGGCCCCATGTCCCCGGTGCAGCGGCTGAGGGAGCACCGTGCACAGGTAAGGCACCAGAGGAAGGAGCAGGCGGAGGACATAGTCTGCACCACCACCGAGCAGGGCGAGCAGATGATAGTGACCATCAACCGCATGGAGGCGGCCACCGACAGGGCCACGCAGCAAGTGGAGGTCAGGGACCGGAGGTTGCAGACGAAGGTGCGACTGGAACAGAGACGGGAGCGATGGGAGCACAGCAGGCAGGTGCAAGTGTTTGGGCGGCTGGAACAGGCCATTGATCAGATGGTGAGGGAGCACTCTGCCAAGATGGACCGGTCCCATGACATTGGCACCTCGTTGCTGCTGCACGCGGGGACCACGAGCGCCTATGTGATGGCCGCCGTTCCGCCAGGCAACCTGCCTTCCCCCGCCCCGATGCCAGCCCCTCGGCATCCCCACTACCTCCGCCTCAGCCGCCGGCATGCCCGCTGGGCCCGCCCATCCGCCTACCAGTCCCTGTAGGCCTCCAGAGGGAGCAGCCACCTGGGGGGCTCCTCCAGCCCCAGGTCCACCCTCCCTCCCACTATTGCCTGCCCCTCAGGACATCGAGGCATCCCAGAATACCAACGGGTTCTCTGGTAGGAGGTATGCACAATAAATGCATGGGCACCACAGTTGCAGCAGTTGTTCGGTTTACGGGCCCGGGACTGGGGGCCGTCTAGGGGCGCACCCAGAGTGCAGGTGAGGGCCCCGGGGTGGTGGCGATGGTGGTGTGCGGGCTCACACCTCAGCCTCCCAGCTGATCCGCCTGGCCAGGGCTGCACGGATGCACTTTGCGTACCGGTACTCCCGCGGGTTCTCAGCGTTCACTTAGAGAGGCATGGGGCCGGGAGGACGCCGCGGCTCGGGATAGTCGAGAACAGCCCCATCGGTCTCGCACACGTTGTGCAGCACACATCAGGCTCCGATCACCAGGGCCGAAGTCTCCACCGTGTAGTCCAGCCCGCCCGCAAGGCTCCTCCAGAGCTGCTTAACGGCCCCTAAGGCCCTCTCGACCACGGTAGTGCTTGCACACAGGTGGATATTGTACAGCACCTCCACCGAGTTCCTGGTGACGGGGTATGCCTTCATCAGCCACCGGGTGAGTGGACAGGCCAGGTCCCCCAGGATGCAGGGGGGCATCAGCACCCCCTCGATCCGGGTCATCCCCACGTCCGCGAAGTCCCCACGGTACATCCGGGCATAGAAGGAAGAGATGGTCATGATCCAGGCATCGTGGCTGCGCCCAGAGTGGCCTGTGTATATTTCTATGAACCGCTCCCGGTTGTCCACGACTGCCTGCAGCTGCAGGGAGTGGTACCCATGTCAGTTGACATATTCTGCGGCCTCCCCAGCATATGGGCGGAGGATCTCAATGTGGGTGCCATCCACAACACCCATGTAGTTGGGGAACTCTCCAGCTGTGAATCTGGCCATCACGGCCTCCTGGTCCACCAGCTGGATCGCTCGGTCCAGGAGCACACCCTCCACCACCTCGTAGATTTCGCACAGGATCCCGGCGACGGTGTTCACCCTGACGCCGAAGTGCTGCGAGACGGAACAGCAGGAGAAGGGCGTTGCTAGGGCCCAGACCCCGATAGCCACCTGCTACACCATGGGAATGGGGGCTCGCATGGGCGCGTGCTGCTGCTCCAGCCAGGGCGTTTACAGCTCCGCGAGTCGCAAGAGGATGTGCCTGTCCATCCGAAAGTGCGTTCTCCAGGTGGCCTCATCCCACTGAGCCAGCGCCCAAGCCCACCACCCCTGTGCCTGCTCCGTGACCCATAGCCACCGGGCAATGGGCACAGCGAGCTGGGCAGCACGGCCCATGGTCTCCCTCTGCCACTGGAGCCGGCCGGCTGCCTCGTGGAACGCAGCAGCCCGCTCCCGGGCGCGGAGGAGGGCCCGTTGGGCTGTTCCGGATGCCTGCTGGACCCTAAGCTGGGCCAGAGAGCGCCTGCGCCTGTGGTGGGTTCTCCGGGCTCTAACAGAGCTCCTGGCCGTGCACAGCCACAGCCGGGCGGCCAGGTGCACCTCTGCGGTCTGGATGCGCAAGAGGTCCGTGTGCAAGCGGTACCACTCTGCACAGACTGCTAGGTGCATCCCACAGGCGCCCAACCATCCCAGCTC
Organism: Sphenodon punctatus; assembly: GCA_003113815.1. Lineage (NCBI taxonomy): Eukaryota > Metazoa > Chordata > Lepidosauria > Sphenodontia > Sphenodontidae > Sphenodon > Sphenodon punctatus. The sequence continues at coordinate 6,827,596 of QEPC01001423.1, read as the reverse complement.
CATGGTGAACGTGGCCCCGGGTGGGCTGGAGCTGCACCTGTTATAGTCTGTTATAGTCTGGGGTATGTGTTGCCCCGCCCACTGTCTGCGACCAGGCCTCTGCCCCCCCCCCCCCC
>QEPC01001423.1:6725689-6827449 GCA_003113815.1 Sphenodon punctatus | reverse complement strand
CCCCCCCCCCCCCCCCCGGCTGGCCGGGCCGGTTCCTGCAGGGCGGGGCGGCAGTGGGCGCCCCATTGCGCACACCTGCGGTCCCTGCACAGGGCCTGGCGCATGGTCCAGCCTGCGCCCGGGCGTGTGCCGGCAGCAGCTGCATTCCTGCTGTCATCACCTCCCACCTCTCTGTGTTGGCTGCCTGTTGTCCTCGCTGCCCTGATCTCTGTGTAGGCTGTCGCGTATGTGTACTCGGTTCCAGCAGGTGGGTTGGGTCCGCACCCCACACCTTGCTCGTTAGCCATGCAATGTTGTGGCCTATGGCATCACTTGGCTTTGAAGCTCCCCTGCACACACACCCCCGTCCCTCCAGGGATCGTGGGGCCCCTCTTTCCTTGCAGCCAGTATCAGGCGTGTGCTGGACCATGGCTTACGGCGCTTCCCCAGGGCTCGCGGGCCCCACCACCCCTGGCACCCCCCATAGCTGAACCTTTCGCGAGACCATGGCCCTCTGTGACCTATGGCATTCCCCAGTCGTGCAATTGCTCCTGAGCTGCCTGGACAGCCTCACAGGTGCCTATGCGGGTCTGAGCTCCAGCCTGTGCTACTTTGGCTATGAGGCGAGCGCCCGCGATTGCCGGCTGTATGCAGAGATGCTGGGCCTGTGTCCCTTTCTTGATGGGCGCATCCTGGAAATGAGGTGCTCGCATGTGGGTTGGTCGACGGCGACAACCGTGTCTGCTCTCTGTGTGCAGCCTGGCCGCCTGCATGGCCTGTCTGGCAGAGGGGGGCCCTGCCCTGGCCGTGTCCTTCTTTGGCTGCGTTCACGGGGCTCGTGGGTACCAGCGGTCACGTGGGGTGGTCTATCACCGCCTGTTGGAGCTGGGTCACCTTCCGTGGGCCCCAGCTGCTGACTATGACTTGTCGGAACCCACTGGGGCTGAGCCAATGGCTCTGGCTGCTGTGTTGTCTCGATCCAATGTCCAGGTGGGGCCCGCCGTGCAGGATCCCTTCAAGGCGTACTACCTCGTCGCCCACCACGTCAGCGCTGGGATACCATCGGGGCATGCTTCAGTGGCCTCACTTCATGCACCTGGCAGGCCACCTGGCCCTGGGCCCCTTCGTGGCCTCCTGGAGCTGGCTGGGAGACCCCCTGTGCCTTCTGGGCCCTGGATGCTGGCCCCGCTGTGTGCTCCCGACTCCGCCCTGGGTCGATGGCTGCTTCCTCCGTGATGTCCGGGTCTTGCTGCTGTGCTAGCTAATTCCTGGGGTCCCGCTGCTCCTGTCTGTGCCCCCGGTCACCCTCCACAGGCCCCCCTGTCCGCCTGTGCAACCGCTGTCCCCCTCCGTGGCTGCCTTCTCCTGTGGCTGCGACCTGATCTCCAAGCCGGCACCCAGCACCCCGGGGTGCTGCTGACCTTCATTGTCTGGCTGAGAGCCCTCCTGTGCCCGTGCCCCCCACCCCCCTTGGGTGACTATGACCCATGGGGTTCTGGGGCCCCCGGACTGCACCTCCCGGCATCCTCCCGGGGGCTGGGGGGGGTTGGACCGGCTGCACGGCTCCGGCTCGCCTCCATCCCATCCCATCCATCCCTGTCTGCCTCCTGGACTGTTCCCGGGCCGCTCCCTGTGTATGTGACCACCCTCTGTGCCTGTGCCCTGCCCCTGAGTGGGTACCCCCGTTCCAGGGCTGCCTGTGTTGCTCCGGGGCTGCCCGTGCAGGCTGTGCTGTTGTCGGGGTTCCAGGTGCCCTTCCCCGTGTCCTGCGCTTCCCCCCTCTTCCCTGTCCCCGACCCCCTTTGCCCCTTGTGCCGTGTGTGTTGTCCATCCCGCTGTGTTCCCCCTTCCCTTCCTCCCCGTGCGGGTGTGTATGTGCTCGGGCATGTGTTTGTGCTGTGTGTTCCACTGTGACCTCGTTGTCTCCGTGCCTGTTGTGTGCGCTGCCTGGGCCACTCTTCTCCCCCTTCCCTTCCTGTTTCCCTGGTGTGGGTGTTTCCTTTTGGCCCTTCTGGCTTCGTTTGCCCTGTCTGCCTCCCGCCCCTCCTCAGTGCCTTCTGGGTGTTTTGACCACGGCCCGGAATCGGCATCATGTCTGTTGTGCAGCCCCGGGCCGTGGTCCCGCTCCTGTCACATCTGTTCTGGGTCTTCCTGGACCACGGGGGGTGTGGGGGGGTTGGTCGGCTCGCCACCACTGGGAATCCACTGTGGTGACTCGGGTGCTCGTAGCGTCTGAAATCACCTACTGATTCATTAATCACTCAAAAGGAAGTTATATCACTTATGAAACTTCTTGTGAGATTTTTAAGTGACCTTTCATCCAAGTATAATGACCTAGCTTAACCCTGTGAGAGGAGAGTATATCAACAGCACAACGTAGTGAAGCTGCAGGCTTACATAAAATGAGATTAGTAAAGTGAAATACACCTCAAGTAATGCTGCATAAATTATAACTATAAAAACAGGCAAATTGCAGTAACCCAATAATCTAGCACAGAAGTACCAAAGGAAAGGTATGATTCAAGAACATTATGTAAACTTTGTTACGTGCTTTCCTTGGGTAGGGCAGCAAATACAAAAGAACATTCCGTCTTAACGCAGTAAGAGATTTACCTAAAGCCCAGGTTAATATAAGCTCAAACCTGCCTATTTTAGGAGAGGATTTCCAGTTTATTATTAGCTTGCAGCAGTTTAAATATTTTTGTTGTTGCGGAGGTTTATTCCCAGTGCTCATAATTCATAAATGTATTTCTTGTCTTACCCAAGCATATGAAGACCACCCCAACCAAAGCTGCATGAACTTTTCCCTACGTTCTGAAATCTTATCACGTTTGATTTGCTGCCCACATTCTCCTAACCATATTCACCAGGGTATGAAATCTGCCGGTGCCTGGGAGCCACTGGCACCCAGAAAACAGAGGCTGGCAACCGGTTCAGGGGTGTAGTGGAGGAAGCAGAGTTTAATATCAGGATAAAGTCTGGAGATTTAATTTTTTCTTGGCTCCCAGAGTTCGATCTGAAATTTTATGCCACATATTCACCCACAAAAAGACCCATTTTCTATATATAAGTGGATCCCAAATTTTATGTCTGCATGATCTCATTTTCAGACAAATAGAATCCCATGACTCCAGACAGCTAAGATATGCAAACTTGATCATCACCATAAATCAGGATCATGGTGTCATTCACAGATAGCACAACCCTGCCTGGGGTCACAGTCCCTAGCCTGGGAATCTCTCCCCTAGGTGACAAAACAAGACTCCAGTTTTATTGGTTGATAAAAAATCCAGTTCTAATCAGATTCACAGTAAGGTGTCTTACAGCCATGAGGCTGCAACTGTGGCTTGTACAACTGTCACAGTTGCCATGGCTAAAAAATGAAGAAATACACCTGCAACAAAAGGTGATAGCAAAGAACTGAATGCAATGTTTTAATCAAAGCTTAAATGTCTAGTCATTAAAAAAGTAGCTGATTTAGGCAGCTGTGTGACTACAGTGGAACCAGAACTCTCAGTAAACAGATCAACTAACTGCTAAACTACAAAATTTTAAAGCTGGAAACGAAAACTATGATAGAGTGGATGACCTAGAAAACAGAGAAGGGAGACAGAACACATGAAAGTCTAAATAAAGGTAATGTTCCTGCCTTGGTACAATTAAAGGCATTTCCAATATACCTAATACAGAAGAGGTAGTACGAGTTAGACCTTATGTTACGTACCCTTAGTCTAAGTGACAGATCAAGGGACATTATTGCAAAACTGAATTATTTCAGTCCAGAGAATCACCAAACATAATTGGCATTTGAAAATTTGGTCTCTCCTTCCATCATTCTCAGAGGAGATGGGCTCACCAGCCAGCAGGCTAGAAACTCTTAGCTAAATTTCTGGAATGTTAATAATACATCGCTAAAAAGTCAAATTAAAAAAAGATCAGCAGAAGGGGATGTGTAATGAGAAGCTTCTGTTTTTGTAGTGTTGGTTTTCAACTATTGAAGAGGTTACCAAGGAATTATGGATAACCAATATTCAGTGAATTCCTCATCCTGAATGGATAATGCAAGATCTAGCACACTAGTGCTTGGTTACAACTTTGCCTATGTAAAGCATTTTTATAAGCCTGCAGCACTTATATTCTCCACCTCCACCTGAACAAAGCAGGGGAAGCCTTTTTCCATACTTAAGGAGAGAGGTGCTCTTGCCAGATTAGAATGAGTAGAACCTCTCACAATCCATTTTGCTAGCCAGGTAAAAACAGAATCAAAGCATTCAAAACACTTGAGCCCGAGAAAAGCATTTAAAAAACCATGAAATGCACACTGTCAAAACAGTCCCTCTGGGACAATGACTTTCCATTCTATTATGTAAAATGCCTCTGGACTTTGGGATCAGCTCTGCTAGCTGCCTGGGGGAAAGATGCCAAGATTTAGACAGTGGGTGATATGTGCTGGCAGGCAGGAACTGTCACAACCTAGACTTTGTAGATGCTGGAAGCTAACTATCATGGAGAAAATGCTCCATGGCAAGAGAAAAGGGAGATGTCCTCAGAGAAATAAAAGTTAAACTCTGTTTGAAACAAGCACTTACTCCCCTCCTCATTATCAGAACAGCAATCTGGCAGCTTGATGTGCACACACACTTGCACCATCTGCTTATCTTTCTCCTGACTGAGAAACAAAAGATCAACTTCGTCTGGCAGAGGGAAGGGCAAAAGCAAAGTGCGTGGAGGAAAAGCAATTGGCAAACACCAGTTTAGAAAATAAATAAATGGTGTGTTCCTTTTTCATAGACATGTAATACTTAATTCTGATATCTCTACCTTGATGTCAACGTCAACTTAAACTCAACATGGCTACAACTTAACTCCTTATCTTCCCCCTTCATCCCTCCTCTCTGTCAATCTTTACAGACGGGGTCATGATCCTTCCCGTCCCCCAAGCCTGTAGCCTAGGCTTCATCTTTGACTCACCCCTTTCTTTTAAACCCTACATCGACTCTGTTGCCAAATCCTGTCGCTTCTCCCTCCATAACATTGCTAAGATTCGCCCTTTTCTCTCTGTCTCCTCTGCCAAAACCCTTTTCACGCCTTGGTCATCTCTCGCCTCGATTACTGTAACCTCCTTCTCACTGGGCTCCCCCACTCTCACCTTTCCACCCTTACCTCCATCCCAAACTCTGCTGCCAGTGTCACCCAACTCGCCCATCGCTTCGACCACATGCAGCCCCATCTCTCCTCTCTTCACTGGCTCCCCCTTCCTGAACAAATCCTGCACACGCTCCTAGTCTTCACCTATAAAGCTCTTCACCACCTTGCTCCCCCCCCTACCTCTCTGCACTAACTTCCCTCTGTACTGCAGTCTGTGAACTCCGCTCCTCCTCTGTCCCCTCTCTTGCACTCCCACGCCTCTTCTGCTCCCCTAACCACCTTCATCCCTTCTCCATAGCTCCCCCTATGCCTGGAACTCCCTCCCTGCCCACATCCGCCTCGCTCCCTCCCTTTGTACCTTCAAAACCCTCCAAAAGAACCCACCTGTTCCGCTCTGTCCTCCCCGCCTCCTCGCTCCCCTCACCTAACTCCTGCTGATACCCTCTATCCAGTACAATCTGTTATTTGAGGTCTGTGTACTCATATCCTCATCACATGGAACAGCCAGGTATCGTTCTCGATATAACCAAGACAACCACATGCACCTCGGACCTCACATCTTCGTCAATGTTACACTCCTTGTCTCTCCCTCCAGTCCCCTTCCTTCATCCCCACCCCCGTCTCTCAGATTGTAAGCCCTAGGGCAGGGACCGTGTCTATTCAATTACTTTGTAAAGCGCTAGGTACATTGCTGGCGCTATATAAATGTTTGCTAATAATAATATTTACCCATCAGTGGTCAACTACAGAAATTAAGAGGGGATGTGCAAGGAGGATGCAATTCTATTGACTACAGTTTGCTAGCCACTTCTAGTTATATTTGGATTCACACACACTACAAAAGGGTGGGTATCCAATCCATGCACTCTAGACACCCTTAATGTTAACAATAAACGCTCCTTCCTATACAGCTAAGAAGCAGCAATACCACTTGGTATGACCTATAATCAAGTCACCCATTTTAATTACCCTATTCACTACCTTCACAGCCGTTGCTTATTTTCAAACATTTGGGGACAGGGGGGAAGGGGAAATTCAACGGTGCGGAGTCGAAGACATTAAAGCGCCTATCTGGCTATAAGCCTATCTGACTTATAGCAAGAGACACCAAAAGAGCATTCCTGCTGATTGCAGTGGTTGTACATGGTGACCAGAAAGTGCGCTATTGTAAAGCTATGTATTTCTGGAAAAAATTGCATAGACGACTCTTTACTGACACATAATAATCAATTTTTTTCAGTTCTATTTTGAACTGTGTCAAATGAAGTGCTCCACCACCTTGTCATTGTCTATGCACTCTTAGACTAAGACCAAATTGTCTGCAATGCATTCGAGCATTTGGGGGAGGGGAGAGATCAAGAATATGTCTATGAATCCTTCTCCACAAAAGAGGTGCTTCTTATGTGGAGCACCTGATTTGACACTATTAGTTAAGAACAGAACTGAAAAAAAGACTTGGTCATTCCTTGTGTGTGTCAAACTACCTTTTTAAAAAAAAAATTCCATTGCTTTGTAATAGTGCACTTTTCTGGTCACACCGTATTATGGAATAAGAAGAGGGTAGAAACCAAAAGTAGTGGACTCCCAAACCATTTGAGGATTTACAGTTTAAAACTAATACATCCATTTGTATCTGAAAACATCTGATCTTCCAGCAAATCAGGAGACTAACCATCCTAGATTGCAAATAAGCAAGTGGCAGATGCCTTTAGTTAAGGGGCACACAGATTCTCTTACCACGTTTTCCAGTTTGAGCAATCATTACCTCAAGTCTTTTCTGGATGACATCTCTGTCAGTCGTCTTTCCTACATGCTCCAGTTTTACACAGATGTGCTAAGATCATCAATAGTTTTTGCCTATATCAGACACACAGGTGACATACTCACACTCATCCCTGATGTAGGGTGAGAAATGAGATACAAATAGTATTACTAAGTTTTCCATTTTTCTATTATCGTATGCCTCTCATTAAGTATTTATGTAAGTGGGTTTCAATCTCAATGTGGTGGACACAACTATTTTCTGCAATAGGAGCGAATCATATTCTAAAAGGTTCATTCGACACTTGGGGAAGAAAGGTTTTTAAGCTGATGAAGAATATTATGCTTAAAAACCTATCAAAATGAACTGCAGCAATCAAAATTATTTGAGAGACGCTACAAGGCCACACTCTTCCTTTGCCACTTCAGCACTTCCTGATCAGAAACCCACTCTACTAGATGAGATTTAGTGAATGTAATCAGAGAAAGCAATGAGATTTTAATCTTTTGTCATAAGAGGTATTTAGTATCTTCTCCCCAGATAAATTGTCATTATAAGCAAATCTCCTTACTGTTTAAATATATATTTTAAAAGAGATTAAAAGTCTCTGCTAAAACAGAGGAACTCAAACTCTGTCCTGCAGACTACTGATGGTCTCTGAAACACATGCTAGTCTGCAGAATGTTATCTGATCCGATGCCATTGACTGTGCTTGTTTCCAGCTGCTAAACTGCATTAAAAGATATCTAAAGACATTAAACGGAAAAGTATCTGTGTATTTAATCAATTACTATAGCTGCCACAGGGATGTTATTCCATCCTGAATGGAAGGGGAGCTGTTCTATGCAATCAAAATAGGAGGGGATAAGTTTCTATCAATCAATAAAAGGCTGAGAATTACCATTTTAAAATTAGAAATAAAAGATATTTTAGCTCTTGATTCTCCAACTTTTGCTTTGCCTACAAAATCTTAGCACGCGCTTCTTTTGGAAGTAAGAAATATTCACATATCTTCTAAATACAGCTACCAGACTACCCCAACCATATAAAACCACAGCAATTTGTTATGGGGTCCTTTTGTTCAATACTGTGAGGATATCTCCGGTAAAGCAAACCATTTGTGACAATCTGGTCAGATGTCCTGGTAGCTAAAAAATTGGTTTTGATGCCAAAGTAAAAATGACCTGTGACACATTGTGAAATACTGATAAGCATTTAAAAAAATCAGGACTTGGAATGCCAGAAGGAGCTAAAGCCATCTTCCTTGCTAAGCAGTTGAAAGCCTGATATCAATATCTGCACTATACACAAACATACTGGCCATGAAGTGGTGAAAAGGAAGTTGAGCACATAGAATCCTGTTCTTAAGTTCTTGATAGGTTAATGCAGCAACGGGTGGCCAATATGCTTTTTTTAAAAAAAATTCTCTATAATTTTTTCAAAGTTATAGCACCCTTCCTACCGGTACAATCAATGGACCTAAGTTACAGTATTGGTCCAATTCTAGCTAATACAAAAATGCTATCACTTTTATTCAAATTTTTGTTAAACATAGTGAAATCCTTTTTTCATTTGGAGCTAAGTCTTGTTGGATTAAGCCCCATACATTACTCCAAACTGCATAAAAACCTTCTAAGTCCATATGTATTTCTGCCTGTATCCGCTCCATAGTGAGTGTCAACCAAAGTCTTTGCTTCCATTTTTTTATAGATGGTTTTCTTGTCGCTTTCCAGTTACACACTATGGTGTATATCGCAGCCAATCAAAGTTGTTGACACGCCATTTTTCTTTCTTTTATTATATTTAGCAGCAAAGCAAATTTCAGTTGAAATGGAGTATCAGTTTGAGCGATGATGTTCAGATGAGGCCATATTTCCACCCAAAAGGTTTTTATGTGTGGACATGACCACCAGCAATGCATCCACAACCCCACTTCCGAACAGCCCTGCCAGTACATCTGCGGGTATTGCTCATTCATTGTATGGAGTCTTTGTGGGGTGAGATACACTCTGTATGCCTTTTTTATTTGTGGCTCCAAAACTGATGACGATTTGTGCATAACTGACCAAACTGACTCCATCTCTTTGTTTTCTATTTTACTTTGTAGGTCAACCTCCCACATGGCCACAGGCCAATATGCTTTAACTCAATAGGTAATGGCAGAGATGGGAGGCAATTAATAAGCAACAACCTGATTTTGTACTCCCGGTAGGTTATTTGCTATCAATGTCACGTATGTTCTCAATATCAAAGCTAATGACATAGCTGTAATTTTTGCTAGCAAAAATTTTGCAGGCAAGTATTAAACAAACTCTAAGAGGAGATGTCATTTGGAAAATTGGTGGTTTTTATGCTCAAAAGTAGGAAATGCCTTATGAAGTAATTCCTGAAATTCTGTATTGAGCAGAATAAAAATCTGTCACAAGGTGATTATTGACTTGTTCTTTCATCACCCAAATAGTCTCAATTAGATTTGGCATAACCCATGTCCTGATTAACGTGCAATAGTGAGCAATGATTAACACAGTGGTAGTGAACTCAACCCTTGATTTCTACTGAAGAAAGCATGTCTAATCTCATCAGCCAGTGGTCAAAATTAGTCAAATTCAGTCAAAATTCTCTTATCAGGACCAAGCTACAAGGTAACTTTTTATTTCAAACTGGTGAAACTTTGGGGACAGAAGTTTCACCTTCTTTCCTCTTATGAAGAATGGATTCATTTCAATGTCACCAATGTTGAATGATTTTAGACTGATGCTACTGTCTCAACCCTTCAAATGCCAACCCTGGAACAGGTTGGTTAATGAAGACACACTACAACTAGCCTGCCAATAGCTCAGTGCAGAGGAGAAATCAATCAGGTAGCAGCTATCAAATACCTGGGAAGCATCATGGACAGTGGCAGAAGACATGCAAAAGACATACATGTCAACACATCATGCACACCACATTACAAGCCTTCCAGCACTTTTTGTGGGAACACAGTGACATAAAGCTCACCACAAAGCTGCAGATATACATGGCCATGCTCAAATCAACTCTACTGTACTGCAATGAAACCTGGATCTGGAGGGAAACTGAAGAGTGATAGACTGGTGTGTGATTCTTGTTATCTTCACTAGCTCCTCCGTATTAAGTGGCATAATAAGACTGGCAACGAGTAAACGTTGCTGACCCAACAACTACCTTCATCACCACTGATTCTGTTGCAGCAGCTCACTTGGTATGCATATAACAGAAGACTAGGTAATCAACATATTCAAAGGCTTGTATACCTAAGAATGTCACTACCTGGACAGCAATCAAATGATCACCTAATGTTCTATGGCATAAGTGCCAGTGACTGTCAAACTGATCATCAAGCTAGACAGTCCAACACCTAGCTAAAGATTGCTCCACACAGCACTCATACTAAGCTCGTATCTCTGGGATTTGCCAAGAACGAGCAAGTCTATGATCTACTCGCAAGAGCAATGAAGACTTGATGCAGTGCATGAAGCAGCAAAATATTAATGTAGGGTTAGTATTTTTTTATTTAAATAGTAATTTCACTACTATCCTAACTACTCGCACCAAGGATACTGGCAAAAGTCAGCCTGACTAGCATCCAACAGAAAACAATTGGTACTATTCCTTTTCCTCACATGCAATAGAAAACCCTCCATCACCGTAATGAGAACTAGTCACCCTTACTGGTGTAGAGTTGTTTGAGCTGATACTCTTTGCAACATTCATTCCGTACAGGCAGCCAGAAGTACAAAGGAGCTCCTGGTTAGAGTGGTAAATTACAGCCCCTCCACCTTTTCAAACAAAACAGCCCATTGTTCACTTAGTCCACAATTTTTAAAACAGTACGGATATTTTTATGTTTTACTATGCAACACATTTTGCAAAGGCATTTCCATGGTCTATTTACAACTTAAAATTCAGGAAGCAAGTCAAGGTAGCAGATTTTTACCAGTCCTCTGATGCAGACAATGACTAGTACCATATTCCTCATATTATGTACTTACCATCCATGAGGAGCCAGTGCCCAGTTAAAACCCAAATAAGGACAAGCATGACGGACAAGGAGAATGAGAGCAGCTCAGCAGCAGTAAAACGCCCACAACAGCCAAAGGATATCCTGGAAACAACACACCATGTTAGTTGGAAGATTTAATGCTCTCTATTTAAGGAACAGAAAACCCTCTAGTTCTCTTTGGAATTGGCTCAAACACTAGAGCTCATGGAAGGTGTCAGGCTGACAGAACTGAAAGGGAAGCTTTTGTAACAGAATAGGTACCAAAGGCAACGGCTTCCCCAACACCTCAACATGACAAGATCCTGAATTGTATGGATGAAAAGAGAATTGGTCACCTACCTTGGTGAATTTTTTTCTTCCTCTGCTACGCAGACAGACCTCCAACTGGGAAGCTCTACCTTTGACCGGCAGGAGGCAGAAGAACTAGTTGAATCTTTGCGCATGCGCTTCTTGAGCTACCCGCCCTGAGAGCACCATGAGTTCCAAAGTGGAGGACCGGCAGCTTTGTGATGCCGACCATCCACAAAGTACTGCACTAGGTCTAACTGGGAAATTAGCCTCAACAAGTGAATAACCCAACTTGGCTTGATCCAACAGGGATCCGTATCTACTGGAAACAAAGTACTGCTACCACCCCCAATGCTGTTCTCTGGGTGGGTCCGGAGGACTATCTGCGTAGCAGAGGAAGAAAAGAATTCACCAAGGTAGGTGACCAATTCTCTTTTCTCCCCCTGCTGCAGACAGTCCTCCGGCTGGGATATACCCAAGCAGTAGAGAATCTAAGGGAGGGAAGAGACAGCTCCAGGGAACTTCAGCACCGCCTGAAGAACTCTCCTCCCAAAGGCTACCTCAGCCAATTGGTAAGTGTTAAGTTTGTAACGTCTAACGAAAGTATGAATTGACGACCAAGTCGCAGCTCGGCAAATCTCTTCATAGGAGGCTCTTGCCTCGAAGGCATAAGAGCTGGCTGCCCCCCTGACAGAATGAGGTCAAATCTGAAAGGGGGGGGATCTTACCCTTGGCCTTGTACGCCTCGATTATAGCGTTTCACTCATTTGGAGATGAGAGTTTTTGAAGCTTTTTCTCCCTTAATGCTAGCCCGCAGATTGACAAATAGTGCTGTAGATTTTCGAAAATTCTGCGTTCTAATCAGATAGATCGTAAGAGCACGGCACATATCTAACGTATTCCACACCTTTACCCTTGGGTGCACAGGCTTGGGACAGAAGGAGGGCAAAACCACCTCCTGAGTCCTATGAAAAATTGAGTTGACTTTCGGAATGAAGGCCTGATCTAGTCTCAGGGTAACAGACTGTGTGAAAAATACAAAAACTTCTCTCCATTGATAGCACCCCCAGCTCTGACATCCTCCTGGCTGAGGTAACCGCTATCAAAAAAGTCACCTTTAATAACATATAAAGGGAAATGTGTGCGAGAGGCTCAAAGGGAGCTTTTGTTAATGCGTCCTGCACGATATTTAAGTCCCATGAGGGACACCTGTGCACTATTGGAGGGGAAAGATGCCTTGCAGCTCTCAAAAACTGGCAGATATGCCTGTGTGTGGAAATATTTCTATTGCCCAAGGAGCTCAAAACAGAATTTATGGCAGAAGTCTGTCTGACAAGGGTATTATGTCGGATACCCTTTTCTAATCCCGCTTGCAGGAAGTTCAGGATATGCGAGATAGACGGCCTGCATGGGTCCAAACCCATCTAAGGCCCAAAGGGAGAAAACCCTCCAGGTTGCCCTGTAGGACGTCCTGGTTGCGGGTCTTCGGGCCTCTACGAGTCCTGAGCACTGCCCCCGAGAAATCTCTCTTTCGAAGGGCTAGGCATTCAACAACCAAGCTGTCAATCTTAGTGCTAATAGGTAAACTTTATTTTGACGTGACCACAGGCCATACACACACACATATACATATACACACACACACACACACACACATATACATACATATACACACATATATATATATACACACATACACACAATATATATATATAAAAAATACACAAACTACGAACTATAAAATACAAAATACAATATCTCTAACTACAAAGGAGATTTTTTTACCCAGCCATATCTCTTAATCCTACTACACACCAAATGGGCAGATCAACCAGTGTGTCCTTCATTAGAATCCAAAGCCCTTCGCCTCTCTCTCTCAATTGCATACCCAACCGAGGCCACCACCTGGGTGATCTTGGAATTTCTATCTGAAAGTAAAATTATTATTTTCCTCTCTAGGGGGAGATATTCTGGACTATAACCTTGCTAAATAGTATATTACCCATTCTTGCATACTGAGGACAATAAAGTAAATAATGTGGTAGGTCCTCAATTCCCTCCTTGCAACATGGACATACTCTTTTGTCATAAGGTATTTTTTTGTATCTCCCCTCCAAAACAGCTGTTTGCATAATCTGTAATCCAAGGGCTAAGAAAGCTCTCCTATGTTGTAGGGGTAAATCTCTTTTAATATAGCTACAGCTCTCCCTTTTGGGGATTATCAGGCTGTACCAGGGAGCAAATTTAATCTTCTGCGCCTGTGCTCTAGTCATCTGGTTATCCAGATCCGAGATTCTGGCCTTAAGCATGACTTCGCTTTTTTGAATGGGAGAGTTTGAAGGAACGGAAAAGAGAACCCTATTTTTCCAAAGATTTTCCCAGTATCTGTCCACCAGGGAGATTTTCTTGTTGTAACAGCTATCTTTTCCCTCAAACAACATTTAGAGAGATCTGCTGCTGGGAGGTGTTCAATTTTTATAGTCGAAACCGTTAAGGTTTCAAGTATGTAAGATTCCACCGACCTTATTCCCACCTCCAGTCTAAGCATGGCTGCTGGAATTGCCCTTGGAACCTGAAGAATACGCTTCAAAAATCTGTTTAGAAGGGCTCTAACATTTTTTCTGCGAGTGGGAGATGTCCCCACAATAACACTCCGTATCTTAATTTGGCTACAACCTTTGCCTCAAATACTTTAAGTGCTGGGGCTACTCTTTGTCCTCCTCTGGTATTAAAAAAACCTAAGTATCACTCCCATTGTGGCTAATAAACTCTGTTTTAAAGCTTTTAAATGTGGGGACCAGGAACAATTATATGAAAAGGTAAGCCCCAGATAGCTAAACATTTTCACTTGCTCTATTTTAATATCATCTATAATCCATCTCTCAGCCTTGCATTTTTTTCCAAAGACCATTACTTTTGTCGTCTTATAATTAATTTTCAGGTCCTGCTCAATACACGCTAAATTAAGAAGTCTCCTAAGACCCAAGGCTGACGTAGCTAAAAGTATCGTATCATCAGCATACATTATAGATATCCTCCTTCCCTGTACTTTAGGGGCCATATACCTCCCTTTGTCTTGATGTTTCTCAATCAAATTATTAACATATAAATTAAATAGTAATGGTGCAAGCAAACAACCTTGTCGAACTCCTCTTGTGGAGGGAATTACATCTATCAAAGCCCCTTTTTGGTTATATCTGACCCGCATCCCCGTATTTGTATATAAAGATCTAATAATCATCAAAAGTCTCTCATCTATATGCATTGCTTCCAATTTCCTCCAGAGTTGATCCCTGTTTATTAAGTTGAATGCTGTGGAGAAATCAATGAAAGCCACAAAGAGTTTCATATCTTTGCTCTATATTTCTCCGCCAGATGAGGCAAAATATAGCAATGCCCCAGGGTACTGTTATTTGTAATAAATCCTGCCTGCTCATCCTCCAACACCCAACTCTGCAATCTATCCAGTAACAATTTAGAGTACAGTTTAGAAAATTATAGGCAGTAAACTAATAGGTCGGTAATTTTTCAGGTCATCATCATCTCCCTTCTTATAAACTGGTACAACTATTGCCATTTTCAAATAATCAGGTATCATCCCAGACTCATTTATCAAGGTGAAAAGATTTGCCAGGGCGCCAGCCCACCATTCAGGCATTAGCTTGAAAATTTAGGCGGGAATGAAATGCCCCCCTGGGACCTTTCCATTTTTTAATCCTTTTATTGCCCCCTTTATCTCCGCTTCACTAACTGGTTGCCATTTCGGGGGTTCTACCTTTGTCCTCCATTCCTTAGCCCCCACTTGGGTATTTCGCAGTGTACTTGAATTAAATATCTCGAGGAAATAAGTCTCCCATACTGATCTAAGTATTCTTGGCTCAACATACCCAATGTTGTCCCTCAGGGAGCTATTTATGAGACTCCAGAATTGCTTACCATTTTTTTGGTCTAATGTCTCTATCAATTCCTTCCACTTATAATCCTGATATTGATTTTTTTTTAAATTGTAGTAGTTTCTTATATGCTCGATAATCTTGCTTAAATTGGAGTAATAAAAAGCCAGAAACATCTTGTTTAAGAAGGCTCGCATTCCTTCTTAAGGCTGACCTAGCCCTATGGCAGTCCTTATCCCACTACCCATTTCCAGTATTTTTCACTCTTTCTCCTCCATTCACTTTGGTAAGAATCGGGCTCAAAAGGGAGAAAAGCTCTTCGATAACCCTTATCAAGTCTCCCGGGGCCTCGGCCCCTGAGATCTGGTTTCTCAGGTACTGTGCCTTTTCCGAGGACACAACTTGATGCACTCTGACATCAACCTTTGGTGCCCACCTTATTCTACTAAGTCCTCTTTGTTCCAATTCCCAAAGGACTTTACAGATCTCAACAGAAAGTCCCATCCCTAATCCCTCTAAAACCAGGCTGATAGGAAAGTGATCACTTTCTACCCTATCTCCCACACTGAAGGCCCCCATAAATTTCAAGAGCAACGGGGTAATTAGAGCATAGTAGATTACACTACCTCCCTGGGTCAATAGGTAGGTTATATTTCCCGGAAGATCTCCAGAGAAATTCACATTAAGGATATATAGGGAATTTTCAATAATAAAGTCAGAGGATTTCCCCCTCCTTATTTACCTGCTGATCCTTTGAGGTTCTATTCTCATTCCAATCTTCCTCCTGTTTCAGGAGGTTGATCATACTCCCTGCTTTCCATATCTTCTGATTATCTGGGCCAATTCTAGCACTGAAATCACCAAGGATGATATTTCCATCTCCGCAATTCTTTTCTTCCAACCCAAGCCATATATGCCTAAATTTCTCCCATAGATCAGTCTCTAGTCCATGGGGGGGTGGGGAAATAAACATTAAATATCTGGATTGGAGTATCAAATCCTGGGAGTATACATCTCAATACTAAGGCTGTATTGCCGAGGGACCCTTCCCATGTCATTTCAGCTTTAAGATTAAGGGAGATAAACGTAACAATCCCTCCCGACGGACGGACGCCTTTTTAAGTGCCTTTGTTCAGCTGGCAAAAGCCACTTCTGAAACCCCTCTAATTCAATCTGATCGATATCGCAAACCCAAACTTCCTGCAGGCAAACAATATATTGTTGTAGATACTCCAGAAAGTCTTTATCCAATCTTTTCCCCATCCACCCCGCTATGTTCCAGGATACAATTTTCAGGTGGCGGGGGGAGGGATCAACATAGATTTCATTTCCCTGGATCCTATTTGACATACAAATCGAAGGTGGGACTACAAGTCGATTTGTTCCCGGATCAACAATTTTCTCCAAAGAGGGAAATAAGTGGGCCAGATGTTCCTTACCCAAATTCTGCCCGATGTTAGTTATCTCCTGTTGCTCAGAATAAATCTCCCCCCTCTGTTGTACAAACCGGGGACTTTCTAAGGTGCCTGAACTATGAACCTCTTCATTTATCAAATTTCCCCCCCTCCCAGAGGGCAAACCTTCCTCCCAAATTTCCTCTAGTGTTGGAATTACAGCAGGATAGTCCTCATGATTTCCCACTAAGTAGTCAGATCCCTTTTCCTTATTCTTATGAGAATCTTCAGGACTCCTTCCTAAGTTTAAAGAATCTTGACGTTTCCTTATTTTACTACCTCTTTTCCCCGGATTGTGATCCAAAACACAGATTTTAGGAGGATCTTCATCTAAAACTAATAGGGGTTCATCAAAGAATCCCCACCCCTGCTCTTTAGATACTCCCTCCTGTCCTAGCTCAGCTGGTTTTATAATTTTACTTTCCTCCTTGGCCCCTTTGGGGTTCCCCATAATAGTTACATGGTTCCCTTTGTCACTTATCCCCTCATCCACTGAGCTATGTCTCTTCTCTTTGGGTCCCTTGTACCCTCCTTTTTTAATTTTCTTTTTCCCTATACCCCTTTTAGTCCTATCGTCAAGTTGTATTTGTGCTTGTATTTGGGGCTTCTTAAGTTGATCATATGAAAGTCCCATTTTGTCCAGGAATGCAAATTGTTCTACCAACTCATCCCTACCTCTCTTTAATCCTTGGCCTGACTGGAGACTGCCCTCACTAATATCAGAAAGCTTGTTATATATATATATTTCCTTCACAGGGGATTTCCTGGCAATCCATCAACCCTTCCGTTGTATCCCCCAAAGACCCTTGTACAGATTCTCCACTTAACCCCTGTACTCCGTCACCTAACCCAAATCTACGCTGCTGGTCATCAAAGGGGGGGATTGACTGAACATGTCCGAAAATTTTGTTCTGTATTTGTAACTGTCTTTTCATAAATCCTTACTGGATAGATTGTCCTCCTTTCCAGAAGGGGGGCGCTTTCAATATGACTGAAACAAAAGTTTCCCCTTTAAAATGCACCAACACCCTTTCCCTCCCATTAGCATAAAGAAGATGAGTTACTGATCTAATATCTTTACTGGTAATTTGGAGGTTTAGTAAAAAATCTAAGGTGCTCCACGATATCTAAAGCCATATCCCAAGCTGGGAAAATTCTCTTTGTAAGAGGTTTAACTATGAAGACAAGCTTGTCTTCTGCTAAACCAAAGCATTCCTCAGGCTATTCTACCCCCCTCCCCATGGTGATTTACCAGGAGGATAACATCCTTCCTGCTCTGGGTCACTGTATTTATTCCACCCACTGATATTCTGCTGGTAGTATTATATGGGTCAACAAACTTAGTATTCTCCTCCAATACTCTAGGCGCACCAGCTAGTTCACACCCTTGCACGCACAGCCCTTAGGCACATACGCTGCAGGCGAGCCTCCGTATAAGCCCTCCCAGGAGGGTGTCAGATCCTTCCCAGCCAATCCAAGGTCACACAAACTAACAGCAGCAGCTGCTGGCAATCAAGTAGCAGGAAATCCTCAGCTGGTGGGGCTCTCCAGGGCTCCTATAGAGATCAGCGCGCACAGTTCGCGCTAGGAGGGCTGCTAGCCGCTGCGGGACCCAGCCGGCAACACAGTTCTCCCCCCAATCCACTCACGGGCCCAATCTTAGTGAGCTGGGCTTCTGCTGTAACAGGGGGCCCTGGGTGAGCAAATCCTCCACCAGGGACGTCTTGGCCACCATGGAGCCACTAGGATTATTCGTGCTCTCTCCCTCCTAACCTTCGCCACTGTCCTTGCCAGTAGAACAGGGGGAAAGGCGTAGAGGAGACCAGGAGGCCACCTCTGATTCAGGCTGTCTATGGCTGCGGCTCCCGC
Source organism: Sphenodon punctatus (assembly GCA_003113815.1). Classification (NCBI taxonomy): domain Eukaryota; kingdom Metazoa; phylum Chordata; class Lepidosauria; order Sphenodontia; family Sphenodontidae; genus Sphenodon; species Sphenodon punctatus. Next base: position 6,809,032 of record QEPC01001423.1, on the reverse strand, counting down.
AGTCGCAGATATCGGTGTCTATTTTATTACTTTGTAAAGTGCCAGGTACACTGCTGGCACTATATAAATGTTTGTTAATAATAATGAATTGTTCCACCTGAAAGTTTTCCCTGGTGGCAAAGAGGTCGATGGTCGGATAGCCAAAGACCCCCGTTATCTGATGAAACACCCTCCTGTTCAGCGACCACTCAAGTAGGTCTAATTCCTTCCTGCTGAGCCAGTCCGCCTGGCAATTGTCTGTTCCCTTTATATGCAGGGCCTTCAGGGAAGCTAGATGGCATTGAGCCCAACTGAAAAGCCTCGAGGCCTCTCTCTGCAGGGGCACAGATCTCGATCCTCCCTGATGGTTGACATAAGCCCTAGTTGTGGTGTTGTCCATGTATACCAGGACATGCAGGTTGAGAAGGAGAGGGAAGAACTGTTCTAATGCTAGCCAAATTGCCTGGAGCTCCAGAAAGTTTATACTTCTGGAGCGTTCCTTCAGAGACCAGAGGCTCTGGATGGATCTTCACTCCATGTGTGCCCCCAGCCCCTTAGGCTGGCGTCCATAGTCACCAGTTTCCTGGACGGTTCCATTAAGGGCATCCCCTCTGAGAATATTTCTGTGTTTAACCACCAAGACATGGATGACTTTAGGTGGGAGGGAATTGCTACCCAAGGATTTTCCCCTAGAGTGAGCTCTCTTTGGAAAGGAGTGAGCAGCTGCTGCAAGGGTCTTAGGTTGCAGCATGCCCACCGGACCTGGCGGGAGCAGGAAATAATCAACCCTAATAACCTTGCCAGTGTTTTGAGCCTCAGTCGTCTGTTGGCTTGTAGAAGGAGAATTAGGGACTGAACCTTCCCCCTTCTCTCCTCCGGCACGAACACGGCGTCTAGGCAGTATCTATGATGACTCCTAAATGCTCTATCCTGCAACATGGGAGTAGCTGACTCTTGGAGAGGTTCACTACAAACCCGTGGGCTTCCAGATAATTGATTACCCTGGAGACATCCCTGGTCGCTCTCTCCTGAGAAGGTGCTCTTATCAGGAGATCATCCAGGTAGGGGAAGACGTGAATCCCCTCCTCGTGGAGGTTCGCTATTGATGTGATGAGTGTCTTGGTAAAAGTCCTGGAAGCTGAGGAGAGACTGAAGGAAAGACCCCTGAACTGCCAATGGCCCTGGCGGAAGGCAAATCTGAGCCACTGCCTGTGGGCCTGAAGGATCAGAATGTGGAGGTAGGCCTCCCTCAGATCCAGGAAAGCCAACCAATCCCCCTCGGACAGACTCTGGCAAATGGAGCTGGCTGTTTCCATTTTGAACTTCTGTGGTCTTATCCATTTGTTCAGATGTTTTAGATCTAAGACCGCTCTCCATTCGCCTGTCTTTTTTGGGACCAAGAAAATTATCAAGTAGAGGTCTAGCCCTCTCTCGCACTGTGGCACTTCTTATATTGCCCCTATGGTCAACAACCTTTTTATCTCTGTGGCCATAGCTGAACATTTTGGGGGATTTTTGGAGACCGGAGAGGGAAGGAACCGGTTCCTTTGCGTTCTTAGGAGCTCCAATGCATAGCCTTGCTGCACTATTTGCAAGACCCAGGTGTCTCAATTTGATGCTTCCCAAACCCCGCAGAGAAGTTGCAGCCTGCCCCTATGTCTGCCTCCCCCTGCGAGTCATGCTTGCTTGGTTGACTGAATGTTGGCTGACTCGCACTGTCTGCTCCGATCAAAGAGGCGCTGGCGCTGCCCCATGAAACGGAAGGGCTGCCTCGAGTATTTCCCATCCTGAAACTGATTGCGCCTGCGAAAGGAGAAGTTGGAGCCCCCAAATTTAAAGGATGGGGCTCGAAAAAGCTTCTTCTTTGCTCCAACTTGCTGCAGCGTTTTAGGTTTAGCTTTATCATTGGCCTCTGTCAAGACCTTGTCTCGACAAGTGCCAATCAACTTAAATCCCTTACAGGGGCCAGCCACTAACCGATTTTTTGCCGTGACATCCCCTTCCCAGGACCTCAGCCAAACTCTCCTCTTGGCCACAATAGACAAGGAAACTGTTTGGGCTGACCAGGACAGGGCATCAGCGGTGGCATCAGCCAAAGGGAACTAGCCAGCATGACTCGAGAAGAGAGGACTTTAGATCTCTTCTCAGAAATATTTTCTGATTGCATTTCTTGCAACCATGCAATGTTGGCTCTGGCCACGTACGAGGCCAGAATGTTTATTCTTAGGGAAACGGAAGAGGATTCAAGGTCTTTCCTCAGGAGTTCCTTGATGGCTCTGTCAGAGGGATCCTTAGGATAACAGTCCCCCCTCCGTTGGAAACACCCTCTGTCTCGCCAGAGAGGCAGTGGCTGCATCTACTTTCGGGTTTCTAAGTAACCCTTCCTTCCTTCCTTCTGGAGAAGGTATAAAGGGCCTCCTCCTGAGTCTCATTCATCCTGCAAACCTTTGCTGGAGACTTCCACTCCACCAACACTAATTTTTCATATGCCCTGTCCAGGGGAATGCCTGCATCCCTTCCTTGAATGGAGAAAATGAGCAGTCTATCATCCTCCTCCTCAGAGTCTGAAGAATGATTTTTGGCAGTCTTTTCCTCAAGGTGTTAAGTCTTGATCACCTGGGCCATCAACCCCTCCCAAAAATTAATGGGGAAATGCCTATCTTGGTCCCTAATGGCCTGGGGAGGATCCTGCCACTCCCCCTCCTCAAATTCTCAGTGGTAAAGGGAGCCCAAGTCTGACAGAAGGATCTCAGAGTCCCCGACCCCTCGATCCCTGCCCTCACCCTCAGGCGAGCTACTGCAGGCCGAGGACTGTGGAGAGCTCAACAGGCGAGAAACGGCACCACCCAGTGGCCATGAAGTTCTTCCCGTCCTTTTAGATACTTTCTTTTTTGGCCTACAAGCCTTGTCTACTCCCGGAGAGCCTGCTCTCCTTTTCCCTTGTTTCTCACACAGCCATGATAGCAACTCCATGATCTCCCCCTTGGTGGAGTTTAGGGATTGGAAAGCTTCAGCCTGGTTCCTCGACCCTCCCGGGGCGGTTGAGGCATAGAGCGTCGCTGGTTCTCCTTGCAAGGAGACCTGCCATGGAAGACAAAAGGGCAAAGCATCTGTCAGAATTCAGCCCTTGCTGAACTTTCCCCTGAGACCCTCCAGTCCCTCGGGTGGTCTTACCTCCTTCCCGGAAGTCATCCATGATGAATCCCGCTCTCCCGCCACTACTGCGAGGGAGAGGACAGAACCCTGGCTCTGAGTCTTCCTGTCCCGCAGAGAGGAGTGGCCGGTACCGAACTGCCTTACTGCCGCAGCAGAAGGCTGTTCTGGACGGGGAAGCAAGCCCGCGTGTCCCCGCTCTCTGGGTTGCTCCCTGCCCTCGGGCTGCTGCGCGAGAGCTGGCTGGGCTGCTCCCTGCTCTCGGGCTGCTACGCGAGAGCTGGCCGGGGTTATAGTGCATTCTTCTCCCTTGACCCCATCAATAGCGCTGTATAACGCGTCCTTAGCTTTTTGCTCCCTGGAGCTTCCAAAAAAACGTGACCTGCCAGTCCGCAGGCAGAGCAACGAACTGGTGCCCTCAGGGCAGGTAGCTCGAGAGGCGCATGTGCAAAGATTCAACTAGTTCTTCTGCCTCCTGCTGGTCAAAGGTAGAGCTACCCAGTCAGAGGACTGTCTGCGGCAGGGGGAGAAAATATTCTTCAGTTTATGTCCTTACACGGTCCTTCTGCACCTAGGGTTGTTACGAAGGATAATGCCAACTAGTGTCAAACATGGGGCTGGTTTAGCAATGTTGAATCCTGACCATAAGACCAGCAGTATATTTCAAAGAGAGCATTAAACAGCTGTTCTACATGTTGTGGTGATTACTCCATCACTACAGTCTCAGAAAGAACTAATGACCTGAGTCCAACCCTGCTAACCCAGTACAGAAGTCTAACTACCTCCCATGAAAACTAAAATTGCCCAATAAAAGCCAACTTCTAAAAAAAAAAAAAATTAAAAAAAAAATAAATCACTGTAATAAAACCTAATCCCCTAAAGTTGTTCTGTGTTTCTCACGCTGGTAACGGTATACAACTGGCAGAAGTTAGGAGGCAGAATTTTTGAGAAGGAACTAAGTTTTGGCACCAAGCTAAAATTGAACGAAAGCATCACGACTCAACTACAAACCAGTGACAGTCTCTCTGTGGTGCAAAAATACTAGAAGAAATTATGGCATACAATAAAAAAAAGATTTTTCAAGTTCTTACTTGTTTTGAGGTGAACAAGGCCGTGTTAAATACTGGCACATCGGAAGAAGAAGAAACGCAAAGGCTATTGTAGCAAGAACTGGAGAAAAAGGGAAAAACAACATTATTAGAGTCAGGTCCACATTCAAATGTGAGCAAGCATTTCCTCAATCTGAGAAAGCTTGATAAAAATATTCTATTGGCATATGCACTTTTAGTTAGAGGAAGTGCAGTTTTAAAACTATTAATAGAAAAATATCCTTTGCAGATCTTTTATCTTATATTTTATTTAAAGATTTCATGCCAGCAATAAACTAAAATTGTAAAACTAAGTTTCTTACAGATGACAACTTTTCTTTCACATTCAAAAATAAAATGTGTACAAATACTCCAATCTAGCTCTAAGAAACATTCAATACACCACAGTATATTATAACGGTTTACTCCAATGCTCTGGTTTTCCAAAGACTTATGCCAAAGTAATGGCACCGACTTAAGTTTATACGTAAGTTGACTGAAACCAGCATGTACATCCTACAGTTACGGGTAATTGATTTTGCCAAATGGCTGTCTTCAAGTCCACCCAAACCTTCTTTACTCTGACCACATCTAACTTAAAGGCTCTTTCACACAACTCTTATTGAGTACTAGGAGGAGAAACATGGAGTGCAGCCCACATTGCCTTCTCCCGCTGTTAACCAGTTGTGCAAAGGGGTTTTGTGGCACAAGATCGGCACAGGTTTGCTCATGCTGAAAGCCTTCTCCTTAGTGTAGATGAAGTCTCAATATTGTCCTCAATCACACAAAAAATGGAAAACCTGGGGTTAATCAAACAAAATATTCACAGTACATTTATTGATATATGGGACTTACTGTAAATTGTGTTTAAAGGAGTAAATGCTTTTTAAAAATGCAAATTATGTTCTAGTTACATAAATGAATATATCATGGGATTTATTTATTTTTTTAAAAAAAATCTTTATCCATTAGTAAAATGAGCAAAACTATCAAAGTATGAGTAAAAACAAGATTAGTAGTAGTAGAAGAGAATTTTAAGAAGATATATAAAATATGTTAGTCAGGTGAACAATATTTTCTTTTACATCCAAAAATAATGCAAGCTTATCATAAAAAACCCTATTACCTAAAGTGTTCACATCAACTCTATATCCTGAGATTACTCGATTATTTTCATGAAACTTTAAACACCACAGAATATATGTGTCTTAATCAGCACACTTGTAATGGCTATCTGGCTAAGTTTGTAATTTATTATTTCTAAAGCACCTACACCAAACACTTGTATAATGTGACCTTTGGGAAATTGAGGGAACAGTGTAAGAGAATGCCACGTCAGCTTCATTAACAGCACCTAAAGCTGTTGTGTTGAGAGGATTACAATGCCAATGGGTAAATCATTTTAGGTACCCAAATATCCCTTACTGGAACAGATTAATCCCAAAGAAAACGAAGAACGCACATCTAGGCCAAGCATGGCCTTGTAAAAGTCGAGCTGTATGTATCAGATGGGAAAAAATGACAGCAAATGTTGCAATACAAACAGTGATAACTTAGAATAATTTGAATATCTTTAAAATATTTTGACGATATCTAGAAGGTTGGGTGAGAAGGATGGTTGAGAACCAAAGTATATGGAAAACCTGCACTTTTTTAAGTTCCTCAGCATAATCAGCCTTTGGGCAGGAAAAGCAATTTATGCCATGTGTAGAAAAAGCCAGAGCAGAAAATATTCAAGATGGAGAAGAGCTACAGCAGCAGTGAGCACCTTTTAACTGTTAGCCTGAACAGTCATCAGTGCTCTGGGGAATAGAAGGGCAAAATGCTGCTGCAAAAAGTTCAAGATACTGGCATATGCTTTGACAGAAAATGCATCCTCTGGATTCTCTGAATGGGTAACCTGCAAATCTGAGAGCCTGGCGAGTTGCAGTTAACCAATTTAAATCAATCTGTCAAATTTAACAAACTAACATTTAATAAAGCTTACAATGGAAACTGGAAATAAAGGTCAATATTTTGTTACATAACTTACACGCTACAATTTATTAACCATTTCCCCCCTCCACACAAAAGTTACAATATAGACTGGGTATGATGCAAAGAAGCAGGCATATTTGGGAACATGAAGGCCTCTTATTACTGCCAGCTTAGTTTGATACACACACATTCAAACAAAATATATGACCAGTAAAAAAAGGAAAGGGACCAAATATATTTTTTTGATTGCAGAAAAGAGAATTGGTCACCTACCTCGGTGAATTCTTTTCTCTCCTGCTCTCCGGATACTCCTCCGTTTGGGTAGCTCCCTGTTTGGACCTCCAGGAGGCAGCACTCAAAATTTCTTTTGTGCATGCGCGCTGAGCTACCCTCTCGTTCCTCAGTCCAGTCCATAGCCAAAGACAGACTACTTCTACTGGATACCATCATGAAAAAGCAAACCGCTACCAAAGAGTCATAAGCATTAACTCGAAACTTCAAGCACTGAAAGAACTTTAACCCTGACCTGGTCTGCACAGGGGCTAGTCCCCCCGACTATGACCTAGGCCTTTTTCCTTTTAACCTAAAGTGAATTATATACACCTGTATCCTCCTCTTAACGAGTGCTGTTTGGCAGGGAGGGTCGGAGGAGTATCCAGAGAGCAGGAGAGAAAAGAATTCACCGAGGTAGGTGACCAATTCTCTTTTCTCCCCCTGCTCCCGGATACTCCTCCGTTCGGGATATACCCGAGCAGAACAGTCCTCTAAGGGTGGGTACAAACAGCGCCGGAATTGTCCAGCACCGCCTGTAGTACCCTCCTACCAAACGCAGCCTCCGCTGATTGGTAAGCATCCACCTTGTAATGTTTTAGAAAAGTATGTATGGACCACCAGGTGGCCACCCTACACACTTCCTTGTAAGAAGCTCGAGCCTCGAAGGCATAAGAAGTGGCAGCCTCTCTGACTGAGAGGGCCCATATTTGAGTAGGGGGAACCTTTCCCTTTGCCCTATAAGCTTCAACTATATATTGTTTAACCCATTTTGCAATCAGAGCCTTTGACGCATTTTGACCTCTGTAACCCGGTCTAATATTAACAAATAATGCTGTGGATTTCCTGAAACTCTCTATTGAGGTAAATTTCCAGTGCTCTACGCACATCCAACTTATACCACATCTTTTCTTTAGGATGAACCGGCTTGGGACAGAACGAAGGTAAAACCAGGTTCTGAGCTTTATGGAACATAGTGTTCACCTTGGGAATGAATGCTGGATCTAGAGATAAAGTGACTGTTTCTGGAAGGAACAAAAATGTTCCTCCACAGAAAGAGCTCCTCACTGCGAAACTACAGAGAGGTTCGAAAGGAGCTCTCGTGAGGGCATCTAATACCAAATTTACATTCCAAGAGGGGTATCTATGTACTACCGGGGGGGAAACCACCCTGGATGCACGGATAAACTGTCTAACGTGCCAAGATAGGTATGTTGGAAAGAGCCCTCAAGACCGAATCAAGGGCAGCAGTCTGTCTGGCCAACGTGTTTGGTTTTAGCCCCTTATCCAACCCCGCTTGGAGGAACTCAAGGATCTCCGGAATCCCCACCCTACAAGGGTTCTGCCCTTTTGTCTTTGACCAATTAGTGAAAGTTCGCCATGTGGTCCTATAAGCTCTCCTCGTGGCTGGTCTCCTAGATAATAGTAAGGTGGAGAGATCTGCTTCCAAGTATCCTCTTTTCCTTAAGGCTGAGCGCTCAACTTCAGGACCTGTAGATTGTCGTATAGTATCGGGCCCTGCCTGAGGAGGGTGGGATAAATTGGTAATGTTATACGGGATTGTTGGCTTAGAGCTACAAGGTCTGAGAACCAGGGTTGTCTGGGTCACCATGGAGTTATTAGTATTATGCGGGGCTTCTCCTTGTAAATCTTTACTAATAATAATAACTTTATTATGTGTAGCCACATGGCCATTACATATTACAATCAGACATGATGAGCCAATACACCATCAGAGGCCGACAAAGGAATAAAATACATCATGATACAGGATCTCTACCATATCACATATCTACAAACAAACACACCTCCTATAACATCTTATGCCTCCAGGGCGACCCGATTACAATTTGGACCGAATGGCATCACATCTGATGGCAAAAATAGCCACCCGCTTGGACCTTTCATGAACCTGGTCCCCCAACAGAAAAATTAGTTGCTTGGTTTCGGACCAATCTGTTCCCATACCTATATCATCCCACAGCCTCACACGCAATTGGGCATACAGGGGGCACTTCAGCAAATAATGATTAAGGCTCTCCACCTCCTTCCCACAAGGGCATATCCGCTCCTCATATGGAATCCCCATGAATCTCCCTAGGAGGACTGCTGTTTTAACTGTTTGGAACCTGAGTGTACCAAATCTAAACTTCAGATCAGATTGCATCCAAGAATATAAATAAGAAGCTCCAGACTGGGGGGGCAGGATAAGTTGATAAAGTGGTGCTGACTGAGAATTGGATGCCAGGGCCCTAAGGCACTGCCTATCTATATCCCTTATTCGCATCTTCAATGTCTCTCTAACCTGTTTACTGGTCGCATAGTGAAAATGAGGTTCAGAGAATCCCAGCCGTGACAATCGACTGGTCACCTCCAAGTACCATGGGTCCCCCCCCACTTTTTCTGTGGCCTTCTCCACCCATGTACGCTCCAACAAAGAGCCCTCGGGTGCATCGCGTAATTTCGCCCAGAATGACAGAAGTCTGATATCAATCAAAGCTGCCAAAGAAGGACACCCCAGTTCAGTCAGGACCATGGCCGAGCTTATAGCTTGGGGGCATCTTAGGATCTTTCTCCAACACTGAGTAATTACAGGTTGGAGTTGTCGTGTTGCTTCCACCTCAATGCCCCATACATGAGATCCATATAACAGTCGTGACAAGACTTTAGCCTCCAAGATTCGGCGCAACACCAAAGCAGACGGTTGGCCATGGGCATAGGAAAAACGTACGATAGCCCCTATCTCTGGGCTTACCACTTCCTTGGCCATCCGCACCTGCAATTTCCATGAACAGGAATCTGTCAACCTGACACCCAGATAGCGAAAGCCCCGTACTTGTTCTATCCGATGTCCTCGTATGGACCAGCTATGTTTCCTATATCGACCACCTACCACCATGATTTTGGTTTTATCATAATTTATTTTCAGATGTTTTAGATGGCATCTATTCTGGAACTCAAGTAAAGCTCTACCGAGCCCCACCCGAGAGAGAGCGATCAGGGCAGTGTCGTCTGCGTACATCAGTAGGAAGACTTTCCGTCCCCCAATAGACGGTGGATGGTACCTCGCAACCTCCTTATGCTCAGTGATCAATGAGTTTACATAAATATTGAAGAGCAAAGGGGCCAACAGGCACCCCTGCCTAACCCCCCTAAAGGTTTGGATAGAGTCTGTAAATCTTCCCCCCGGGGGCATCCTAACTCGGAGACAGGTCTCTGTATATAACATTTTTATTAAAGCAATCAGGCGCGGATCAGCCTTTAAATCGTCCAGCACTGCCCACAGTTCAGACCTGCAGACAGTGTCGAACGCTGCAGATAAATCTACAAAGGCTATGAATATTTTCTGTTTTCGCCTCCTATACTTAGACATTAGATGGTGTAATACAAAGATCTGTTCTCCGGTTGAGCGATTTGCCCTAAATCCCGCCTGCTCCTCTGCCACTATGTTGTGCAGATCGCACCATTCCCTTAGGCGGTGCAAGAGGAGGGCAGCATACACCTTAGCTATTACGCATAGCAAGGTAATAGGCCTGTAGTTATTAGGGTTAGATTTAATTCCTTTCTTGAAAATGGGGACCTAAATCTTTACTATTGTTCTCATTATTAGAGGGAAGGGGGGGGGAAGTGTACAGTAGACCCGGTGGCCATGGCTGATTTAGGGCATCTACCGCCACCGTGCCCTGACGTGGAGTCTTGCTCATGAACAGGGGCACCTGGTTGTTTTCTGGGGATGCAAACAGATCCATTATGGGACGGCCGAACTGCTGAGTAATCTGTGAAGGCCTTCTTGTCGAGGGTCCACTCATGGGGGTCTATCATGCGTCTGCTGAGCCAGTCCGCCTGTGTACTGTCCAGTCCCCTGATATGCAGAGCCTTTAGGGATAGCAAGTGAGTCTGTGCCCACATGAAAAGCTTGGTCGCTTCCAGATGCAAGGAATGGGAACGAGACCCTCCTTGATGATTCACATACGCCTTTGCTGTAGTGTTGTCCGTGTAAACCAGGACATGGCGGTTCTGAAGGGATGGAGCCAGTTGTATCAGTGCTAGCCGAATTGTCTTCAGTTCCAGGAAGTTTATGCTTCTGGCTGAGTCTCTGTTGTTCCAGAGACCCTGGACTGATACTGGCTCGAAGTGAGCTCCCCATTCCTTTAAGACTGGCATCCGTCGTGACTGTTGTCCAGTTGGGGTCTGACAAGGGGGTGCTGCTTTTGAAGGTCGCTGGGTTTAGCCACCAGGACATTGAGGGTCCGAGGTCCGGCGGGATGGCTACCCACGGAATGACCCCTAGTGAGCTCTCGCTACATAGGTCGCAGCCGCTGTTGCAAGCTTCTGAGGTGGAAGCGGCCCCACTGTACCTGCTGCGTGCACGATATGAGAAGTCCCAAAAGTTGTGTCAGGGTTTTTAACCTCATGCGCTTTTTTGCCTGTAATATCTGGATCAGTGAGTGAATCTTCTGTTGCCAGCTTAAAGGGATGCGAGCGACGCCTAAGGAAGTATCTAGGACAACCCACAGATGCTCCAGCGTTTGGGTTGGTATCAAGGAGCTCTGTTCCTTGTTGATGATAAAACTGTGGCTGGTTAGATAGTGGATGACCCTGTCCCTGTCTGCCAGAACCCTGGCCTCTGTCTGGGCTCTGATGAGGATGTCGTCCAGACAGGGATAAATGTGAATTCCCTCTCTGCAGAGATTCGCTATGATGGGGATTAGGAGTTTCGTGAAGGTCTGTGGAGCTGATGACAGGCCAAAGGGTAGGGCCCTGAACTGCCAGTGGGTCTGCTGGTAACAGAACCTGAAGTATTTCCGGTGGGCCTGCACGATTGGAACATGAAGATAGGCAATCCTCAGGTCTAAGGATACCATCCAGTCCCCCTGCCTCAGGCTCTGGGAAATGGATCTGACCGTCTCAATTTTGAACTTTTGTCACCTCACTGATCTGTTGAGCGATTTCAAGTCCAGCACTGCCCTCCAATCCCCTGACTTTTTTGATACCAGGAATAAAATTGAGTAAAGACGCAGGCCGCATTCGTCATCTGGGACCCTTTCTGTGGCTAAAATGGAGTGGAGCCTTTGAATTTCAAGGAGCATCGCTCTATGTTTTTCAGGGTTGTTGGAACGGGGAGAAGACTAAAAACCTTTCCCTGGGGTTTCGGATGAGCTCTATGGAGTAGTCTTTGTTGACGATGCTCAGCCCACTCATCTGAGACGGAGCTTTACCAAGCTCCAGCAAAACCCGTTAGCCTGCCGCCCACCCCTGTATCCTCGAGAGAGTCATGAGTCCTGTTTAGGCTGGGAGGATCCCGGCCCCTTAGGCTTCTGCCTGTCAAACCGGTTGTGTCTTTGGCCCCTGGGTCGAAAGGAAAAACTCTGGGATAAAACTTTGTTGTGTAGGGGATGGAATTTTCTAAACCCCCTGGAACTACCCGCAAACTTAAGAGACAACCCCCGAAAGGGCTTCCTCTTAGAAGTAAACTGCTGGAGAGTTTTTGTTTTGGCCTTGTTGGTGGCATCAGCTAGCACTTTATCCAGCAACGTACCGAACAATTTAGACCCTTTATAAGGTCCCGCTACCAGTAGGTTTTTTGCTATGGTATCCTCCTGCCAAGATCTTAACCAGATCCTACTCCTAGCTGCCACGCAGCCTGCCACTGAGCACACTGACTATGTCATGGCATCCATGGTGGAATCCCCCAAGACAGAAGTGGCTATGAGGATGTGGGAGGAGAGCACCTGGGTCTTGCAGCTCCTCGAACCATGCTAGGGGGGCTTGAGCTCCATAGGACAATTAATTTTATAGGATATTAATTTTAAGAGCTTAAGTCATGGAAGCTAACACCCTCCTGAGGGTAGTGTCCATGTCCACTGCTCTATCGGTTAGATCCTTAGGAAAGCAATCCCCTTCTGTGGGGAAAACTGTTTGTCTAGCTAGGGATGCTGCGGCGGCATCCACCTTTGGGTTCTTAAATAGAGGATCCTTTTTTCTAGAGAAGGCGTAAAGGGAATCCTGAATTCTATTCATCCTGTGTGCTTTGTTGGGAGTTTTCCACTCCTCAATTACTAATCTCTCAAATGCCTTGTCTAGTGGTACCCCCTGGTCCTTGCCATGTACGCTGGGAATGTATTCCCTTTCCTCTTCCTCCTGGGAGTCAGAGGAGTCTCCTCTTTTGTGTTTCTTTTGTAACTGGAGGAATTTTATTATCTGTGCCAGGAGCTCCTCTCTGTGGTGGAGAGGAAACTGCCTGTCTTTGTCCCTTGGGTCAGCCTTTGTTGCCAGACACTCTCCCTCCTCAATATCTGAGGTGTCCCATGGGAGTTCTCCTTTGAGGAGGAGGCACTGAGTTGCGTCTGGGATTGGGCCCTGACATGGGAAGCTAAAAAGGTGGGTCACAGTACCCCCTTGTGGAGGTTTGGATTTTCCCGCTCTTTTATTCACTGTTTTGAGGGGGGGGGGGTTGGTTTTGGCAGGAACCCTCTTCTCTTCCCTCTGGAGTCCCCTTTTTTGGTCTGTAAAGCACAAAGCCTGTCAAGTGACCAGAATTTTTCCCATAGTGACAGAGATGCTATAGAGGCATCCTGCTGACTAAGTACTTGCGTGTCCTGCGCAACTGCGTCCTCCGGTGCGCTGACCTCCATTATGTCTGCTTCATGCTCCCGCGGGAGGGCGAGCTTCGGCTGCCAGTTCTGGGGGTTCCGGCTGAACTGCCTCACGTGCCGCGTGATCAGTTCTAAGGTGGGGGATAGCCAGCTAGTGTTGTGTCCTTTCTCCCGCTCGGCTTCCCCGCTCCAGGCGCTTGCGAGGGAGCTGGCCTGGGTCTTGCCGCTGTTCCCTGAATGGGTCTGGGAACGCTTGCCCTCTGGCCCCGCTGAGGAGCTGTTTATGCTCCTGCCGTCGGCTCAAGTGCTGTGCCCCCAGTTTAAAGAGCGTCTCGACGAAGAAAATAATCTTTCCCGCGCCCCTCACAGAATGCTCTAAACACGCCTCCTGTCAGTCTGAGGCAGAGATTAGACTGAGGAATGAGAGGGTAGCTCAGCGCACATGCGCAAAAGAAACTTTGAGTGCTGCTGGAGGTCCTGGAGGTCCAAACAGGGAGCTACCCGAACGGAGGAGTATCCGGGAGCAGGGGGAGAAATACCTAGAAATAAATACTAAGAGGAAAAAACAACACAGGCTTAACAGTAAGAAAATATAAAAATGGATCTGGAATCTAAAACTATTCAATGCAATTATCCACAATATTTATATTATGCAAATTATTACAAAAATTCCTCTCACTTCCCAAAGTTCTGCGAACACAACTTTCAATTGGTTTATTAGTTCTTCAAATGAAGATATTTCTTGCCAATTAATTTATTAATGAACTGGCATGGAAATGAAACCTTTAAGACTGATTAGACCAAACGTGTTTTTCCATATACTCTAATCAACTGGTCCATAAATGCATTTTGATTTCTATGATAAGGCTAATAATAATGCTAATTCATGCTCGACACTGATAATATAAGCAGAAAAGACAATCACCTGCTGTGCATATTGTAAAGACTACTTGAACAGAATCAAAGAAGAAGAACATCACTAAGAGAGAGACAGATGCTCCAATTGGAAGAAACAACGCCTGCGTAGAATCAATGGTCTGGATACCTGCAGAGGGAAGGACAGAAGAGATTACATTTGTGACATTTGTCAACACACATTTAAGCAGTATTTCTTATACAGATTCCTTATTAATTTCTGCACTGTGCATCTCCCAAACACATCCTAGAATTTTCACTTGTTTGATCATGTTACTGCTTACTGTCTTGGGGGGGGGAGTGCAAAGACCAACTCTCAGGGAAGTTCATCAGGGAGGGTACAACACCAACTTTCTTCAGCAACAACTTAACATACTTCCATAGTGATTGATCAGGAAACAAAAGATCAGCCTTCTCCCTAAAGTGCTGAGTAAGTGAAAAAGGAACTGAGGCAAACTCAGCCCATACTTAGATTGCAGGTGGTAACAGAAACATATTTAATTCTGGTAAATTAATTCCTTTACCATAATCATATTTATAAAGGCTCCAACTCGGATAGACGTAGTAGCTAAGAACAATGATAAAATAAAGTGGACGGGTAATTTGAGCCACTTTATTCATTTCAGAAAAAATAATTTTTTGAAAAAAATTAAAATTTACAATGGTACAACAAATTTAATATGCCAGAGCTTGGGATCAATGAGAACCTGGGTTGCAGAATTCCATGTTAGTTGTAGTCTATCAGTCAGATAGAGGCTACAGGATATTTGAGAACAAGAAGTTGCTGAACCGGAACCTCAGTAAAACTAAGTCTCTGTTCTGCTGACTTCTACCTGGTATTCTATAATGGTTTAATAGGTTACAGCACATAGATTTGCCATTAGTTTGAGTGTATTTGTATTTATGGGCTATGCAAGCATCTCACCTTCACCATGTCTTTAAGAAACCTCCAGATAGCAGTGTACCTTGGATCCAAATATCTGAACCAAAGCTGCATAATAAGAGTGTAGGCACTCAACTACTTCAGTGCCTTCTGTTCAATTAGTGGCAAACCTCAAAAAAGAGCATGGCTCAGCAATATGCATCTTTAGGAGACAGCTACTGGTAGAAAATCTTCTTGAATTATTTCTGCATCTGTGCACACTCAGACCTATTCCCGATATCAGAAAGTAAGCCTCCGAGCCTATTTCAAGACTTAGTTCTAAATTTGTTTCAGTGGCAGTAATGGTTCCACTCCTCTAGAGAAGATCAGTTATTTCAAGGCAAGGACTACTACTCTGGTGACAGGACTGTGTCATTGTTTGAGGCAGAAGGCACTCAAAAAGAGGTTGAAGCAACTTTGGAATGTAAGGAACAGGAGTCACACGGCAAAGTTCTCCAACTTGTCGAACACTCACTAGACAACGAGTGAAAATAGACATGCACCTTAACTCTGCTTTAATACCTCTAACATTTCTTATGCATGTTGCAGGGCTACATAGGGCACCAATACAGCTCTACAATGTGCATAAGAAACGTTAAAGTGAAGTGCGTATCCGTTTTCACCCAAAGAAATCCTGTTTCATCATCTTATGGCGAAATGGGAGGTCTTCTATTGCTGGCGAAGTTGCTGCTTAGTTCTCTCCATTGTGAAAGCTGACCATGTATTCCAACTCTGTTTCTTATCTTTTAACCTGTTACCCATGTATGCAAGGACCTGCCCCTTTGCTCCATGACAAGTTTTCTTGAGACACTTTGGGGAGGGGACTCAAAAACAAGAAAGAAAATGACCACTTCACATGATGTTTACATAATGCTCCTTAATTTTTCCCATCTACTTTCGATACCACACTCTTCTGTATGCAAGACCGCTTGCACATGAGACGGGAGGAGGGAGTGCCATGAGCCAGGGGTTTAGCCAGTTTCTGGCGCATCCCTCGCGGATTACAGGGTTGAAAAATCCAGCCCTGCGATCTGTGAGGGACACTGCACCAGAAATGGGCTAACCCTGCCCCCCACCCCCCCGGCACATGAGTGGAGTTTCCCATGATCCCTCCTGGCACAATCACTGCTTGTGCCAGTTCCTCCCTGCTCCCATGTGCAAGAGATCTAAAAACCACTTTATAACTGTATTTCCAACGCCACACACACAAGCAATGGTGGCCTTTATTATTGGGCTGTAACTAGTATGAAGAGCTATTAGGTAAGATTTGGTTGTGCATTACTGGAAATTCCATTGAGAAGGGACATCTACATACATAATAGAACTGGATGGGCAAAGTTTCTTAATCCCAAGAGCCACATCCACTTACCACAATAAGGCCAAAGAGCTGCATGTGACTCTAGAGCCAACGTTTGCAATGTACTTCCTGGAATAGAATGATGCACAAGCACCCTTTTATAACAAGTTAGTCATTTTACTTCCCTTCTTGTCAGCATCTGATGAAAATTTGAATACATTCAAACTTATACCACGCAAAACAGAGATTATAACATACAGAAAAACATCCGAACTGAAAAGCCAAGGCATCTGAACACCCTTTTCTGTAGGAGGTAAAATTCTTTGATCAGCTTTAATCTATTAACCAAGAGGTCAGGCATCTTTCAAGACTTTTCTATCCACAAGTTCCAAGAGCTCTAACACTAAGGAAGTGTGGACTCTTCCTCAGGCTTTAACATACTGCATGCCAAACCTCATCCAGCTGAGCTTTTCCAGGTGGTGAAGGGGCTGGTCAGTCTGGCCTCTCTCTGCCTGGAACTGGATTCTTCTGGTGTTTGCTGTGACATGTTTATTGATTATTTTACAGATAAAATCACTCATATCCATTACGACTTCTACGCTGTGCTTGATGTGGTGGCCGTACCCGAGGTTATGGATCCCTCCACCCCCGGTCCAATTTTGTGGGATCAATTTCAGCAGGTGTCACCTACCGATGCGGTGAAGATGCTGGGGGCTATGAGGGCCACAACTTGCGAACTGGACCTGTACACATCTTGGCTGGTGAAAGCTAGCAGGGAGACGTTGAGGCCGTTGCTGTCGGGGGTGGTCAATGCCTCCCTTTGGAAGGGCAGGGTCCCAGGGTGCCTGAAGGAGGTTGTGGTGCGACCCTTGCTCAAGAAACCATCTCTTGGCATTGACTCCCTGGCCAGCTATCAGCCAGTCTCTAACCTTGCCTTTTTAGGGAAGGTTATTGAATGGGCGATGGCCACACCGCTCCAGGAGCATCTGGACTGGATCAGTTTCCTTGACCCTTCACAGTCAGGCTTTTGTCGGGTCATGGCATTGAGACTACACTTGTGGCCTTAGTAGACGATCAGCGCTGGGAGTTGGACAGAGGCCAGTCCATCTTCTGATTTTATTAGATCTGTCAGCAGTTTTGACATGGTTGATCATGAGATGTTGGTGACTCACCTGTGGGATCATGCTGGAGTGGGACAGGACGGTTCTTTAACGGTTCCACTCTTTCCAAGTCGGCAGAACTCAGCATGTGCTGCTGGGGGAGTCTATATCATCCCACAAGGATCTTATGTGTGGAGTCCCGCAGCGATCTATTCTGTCCCCTCTTCTTTTTAACATGTACATGCAGCCTCTGGGTGAGATCAGGAGAGGGTTTGAGGTTGGGTGTCATCAGTATACTGATGACACTCAGCTTTACCTCTCATTTTCATCTGACCCAGGCCCAGCCACCTTGGTGTTTACCCCGTGCCTGGCTGTGGTGGGGGATTGGATGAGATTAAGCCATTTGAAGTTGAATCTCGATAAGACGGAGGTGATGCTGGTGGGGAGGGGCAAAGGAATGGATGCCCCCATCATTGGTCCCTCAGGTTTGGAGTCTGGAAGTGCTCCTTGATGCACAATTCTTTCTGGATGCCCAGGTGGAGGCTGTGGCGAGGACTGCATTTTGTAAACGACATCTGTTCAGTTGTCTTCGGCTATATATTTCAGGCTCTGAACTGGCCATCATCATCCATGCATTTATCGCCTCGAGACTGGACTACTGCAACGCACTCTGTGTGGGGCTACCCCTTGGTGATGTCCCAGAGACTGCAGCAGCTGGTGCAGAATGTGGCAGCCTGCCCCCTGATGGGGACGGGCCGTCGGGAACATGCAACACCGGTGCTCCACTCTCTGCACTGGCTGCCTATCGTCTGCTAGGCCTGATTAAAGATTAGTAAATACCTTTAAAACCCTATACAGTCTGGGCCCTGCTTATCTGCAGGACCGCCTCAACCTTTGATTGCTTTACCCCCAGGTAACAACAGAAAGGGGAGCTGCCCTGAGGGCGTGGCTAGGCTGGCCTGGAAGGGGGGTGGCGGCTGTGGGCTGCATGCTAGTTGCTGCCTGGATCCCTCCTACACCTGTGGCTTTGCTTGCTCCACCCCCAGGTAACAACAGGAAGGGGAGCTGCCCTGAGGTCACTGCCAAAGGGCAAAGAGCTGTTGGCGGTCCGAAATGGTGGATGCGGCTATCATCTATACTCTGCGAAGCAGCCACAGCTGCCCGGAGTGCGCCCTCGCCTCCCTCCTGCCTGACTGGGAGCAGGGGGGGGTGAAGACACTTGGGAGGGTTCTGTTCCCCTGCTGCCACTACCACCGCCACTGTTGGTGATCCCGTCCCCTGGGATACGTTGAGAGGGGGCAGGGCCAGGGATATCCTATATCCGGGGCCGCCCTTAGAAGAGCAGTCCCAGCTCCGGCAGGCACCACACCCCGTGCCTGCCGAGGAGGAACTGAGGGGCGGCGTGTTATATTTGTTATGTGGGGAACTGAGTGTGTGGGGGGTAAAATTTGGGTAGTGGGTTGGGTGGCTTGGGGTTGGTCGTGGTGTGGGGGTTAGCGAGGGGGGTTGGAAGTGTGAGGGGTGGTGGGATTGGTGGCCTCCCCCTTGTGGCAGGAGAGGACGATGGGGGGGGAGGTGTGAAGGGGAACCCCTGGTGTGAGCAGGGACGACCCTCCAGGGGAGAGGGTTGCCCGCCAGTGGCAGAGGCAGATGGGGGGGTTGGCGGTGGGGCACCTCTCGCTGGCCTGTCGGGGCAGCCTATGGAGATTAGATGTCTAATGGGGTTCTCTGAGGATGGGAGGGCTTCTACAGCCATCATCGGGGTTGTTACAGGTCAGAGGAAATATGGTCCAATGGGGAGATGTGTTCCATCAGTGAGGATGGAGCAGTTTCTTGTGCCCATTTCCCTCTCAACCCCCCACGCAGGTATGTGGCAGGTCAAGGCTCAGGAGGCCCCAGGCCTTGGCTTGCTGCTGCTGAACGCGAGGTCGGTTGTCAATAAGTCATCTACCATCCGGGAGTTAATCCCAGAGTTGGACGCCGACCTCGTGTGTATTACAGAGACCTGGCTGAACAATGAATTGGGCCCTATTCTGGTCGACCTTGTTCCAGCTGGGTTATTATTATTATTATTATTATTATTATTATTATTAACAAACATTTATATAGCACCANTCTTTCAGACTCTGACCTCGCCACTGTCATCCATGCCTTCATCACCTCGAGGCTGGATTACTGCAATGCACTCTACATGGGGCTGCCCGAGAAGTTGGTCTGGAGGCTGCAGCTCGTGCAGAATGCCGCGGCCCACCTCCTTATGGGGGCAGGCTGCAGGGAGCACATGACACCTGTGCTCCAGGCTCTGCACTGGCTGCCTATAAAGTACCAGGCTAAGTTCAAGGTGCTGGTTTTAACCTTTAAAACCCTTCACAGTCTGGGTCCCGCTTATCTGCGGGACCGCCTCACTCCCCATGTGCCTGTCCGCCCTGTAAGATCGTCCGGGGGAGTCTTTTTGGAGGTTTCCCGGGCGAGGTGGGTGACCACCAATATTAGATCTTTTTCGGTGGCTGCCCCCGTGCTGTGGAATTCATTCCCAGAGGAGGCTCGGTTGGCCCCCACTCTCTTGTCATTTCGACATTTATTTAAGACCTGGCTGTTCCGCCAGGCTTTCGGCGAGAGGGGGGTTCCCCACATATAATATAAATTTTTAACTTTTAAATTGCTTTATCTTTGTTGTTCGCCGCCCCAGGCTGCCCTATGGGCAGGAGGGGTGGGATAGAAATTTTTTATAAATAGAAATAAATAAATAAATAAAACCTCCGTGTCCTGGACCGGCCCCTGCAGTTGTCCAGGGGTGCCCTTTTGGTGGTTCCCTGGGTTTGCTGGCTGGCGACCTCCGAGAGGGCATTCTCGGTGGCCACACCTCGGCTGTGGAACTCCCTCCCGCTGGAGATCGACCTCTCTCCGGATCTCCCCCTCTTTCACAAACACTATAAGACCTGGCTGTTCCACCAGGCATTTGGCGAGGGAGACGGGTAGTGGATGGGGTGATGTTTTTGTTTTCTTTTTGTTTTGTTATGGGGGTTGATGGGTTTAGTTTTGCCTCTTTTAAGGTTACATTTTAACTACTTATATTGTTTTATATTATTTTTATTATGTGTATTTTTAAATTTGTTGTACGCTGCCCCGAGCTGCCATTCGGCAGGAGGGGATGGGTTAAAAATATTGAAATAAATGAATAAAATATTATAACTGTGGTTAGGCAAGGCCACATCACAGCATGTGCAAATCAGACAGACTTCTGAAGACACCTTTTAGTTGAAAATTCCTAAAAGGAATTTATATGCCACCCTTCTCAAAGGCTCAGGGCAGTTTACAATACATAAAAACATTTGAAACTAATTAAAAAAACAAACAACAACTTCTTGTTGAAGAAAAAAATGACACTGAAGGGGAAAAAAAATCTCTTTGCTGACAGCAAGCAGAAATCCTCCAGAGGCTCAAAAGAGAAAGAACTGGAGAAAACTTGCAGCACTAAGTCTACTATACAGTGCTGGATCCAGATAAGTTGGGGCCCCATGGGCCCCCTTCCTGAATCACTCAACAGGCTAGGTCTCCCTGTGTTTGAGGCTCTGTTGACCTGTATTTTGTGTCAGTGCTTCTCGCATTCATTTCAAGTTTATTCATGGACTCCTGTGCCCTCTTGCCACACACATGGGGTCCTGTAGAGTCACAGTTTGCACATGTCTGGATCCAGCTGTGGCCTTAGGAATACGAATACGTATGGGCATCACATATTTGAAAGACCGCCTGTCTTTCCATGCCCCATTGCAGCCCCTACAATTGGCCAGGAGTGCCTCCCTATGAGTATGGTCTGTTAGCTTTCCTCATACAATAATGGCTCGCAGGGGAGCGTTCTTGGTTGCTGCCCCAGTGTTTTGGAACTCCCACTGGAGGTTCCTTCGAGCTTCAGCATATTCCAGAAGCTGTGCAAGACCTTTTTATGTTAAAAGTCATTTGGCAGGTGGGGATAGCGGTTAGGTAATGGGATGTTTTTGGGGTAGGGGTGGGGAAGGTGGCATTGGGTGGGTTTTGTGGGGGTTTTAGGTTTTTTTAAATTAGTTTCTATTGTTTTTATGTATTGCAAACTGCCCTGAGCCTCTGGGAAGGCTGGCATATAAATTCAAATATAAATAAATCTGGACTGAATGGAAGGAAT
The DNA here is from genome assembly GCA_003113815.1 of Sphenodon punctatus. Classification (NCBI taxonomy): domain Eukaryota; kingdom Metazoa; phylum Chordata; class Lepidosauria; order Sphenodontia; family Sphenodontidae; genus Sphenodon; species Sphenodon punctatus. The sequence goes on along the minus strand of QEPC01001423.1, from coordinate 6,787,576 downwards.
TAATAAGAAAGCTATAAAGATGACAAAGATGTACTTTAAGAGATTAAGCACTCGGGCCCATATCCAACTTGAGTTGGTGTCTAGGATTTGCAACAATGGGGATCTATTTTACAATACAATAGAAAATGACTCAAAATCCTGAAATGTACTTAAGTCAAGGACTTTCACAAATTTAAGAATGGATATAATAGCCTTGCACTTCCATTATATGTAATCAGGGCAAAGTGAAATATGAATCTGATTAACACTGTCAAAGTAGCAGATCAATCACGTGGTAACCTGACTGGCCTTGCTATTGAAGGTGGTATCTTGAACAAGTAAAGCTAATTCCTTTGTCAGCCCAGAGTATTAAAAATAAATGGGCATAAAAAGAAACGTATGCCAGACAAGCTCATGCACAATTCTGCAGACCCAGAATTTGCTGCAAATACTGAGCAGTGGAGAATCGTGCTCTCCTTTAAACAAAATTATGTCTAAATCTTGTACTAGCAAAGATTGCAAATGGGTTACTAATTGAAAAGTTAATACAGTAGTGCAATATTCTTGTAAAATTGAATACTTGCCTAATTTACATTGACACAGATAGAATTCATGGATGTTCATGAAATGCTCAGCTACTACAGGGAGAGGTACCATATTAAAAAAAAAAATCTAACTCTGCAGTTAATTTTTAATTGTTCAAGGAAACAAAGGAAGGCAGTCATCCTACTCTTTACTGGACAACAAAAACTGTGAAACATGCCTTTCCTGAATACTATGAAAGTGATATATGAATTTTGTGTCTTTGTGCATAAATTTGATGATGGCACCACAGGCAATGGAGCTTGAAACACTCTTGGACAGACTGGCTTAATTACATAATCTTCATTGCTGCACATAAGTGTAGGCAGGATGCAAAGACTCATGATAAATTCCTGATTATAGCATATCAAACGAGGCAGGAAGTCCTTACTGTTATTGGTGCTATTGCCATTGAAAGACCCAGCTGAGTTGCCACTGTCTTTCTCCTTGTCTTGATTCTCAAAGTCCATGTTAAGTGATCTGCAAGAAACAAAAATTCTTAACAGGCATGTTTCAAATTCCAAGCTATGCTCATTTGTGTGTGCATATGTGCACTTTGACTATAGTTTTGCTAATTCCACAGTGTAACACATGAAAATACATCTTAAATATTTACTATGAACCATATACCTCTACTATAATGTACACAGACACAAACATGTACACTTCACTCATTACCTATGGGCCACCTTAATAAAGCAGAGACGAGCTTCCAATGCACTCTGTTTGCTAAGATGCTAATGTCACCATTCCTCTTAAGAGACAGATACTTGGTCTTCTGAATGAGACCCAAGAGGGTATCCTGGCTCTTTCACAGATTCCTCATAAAACGTCAGAAGGTCAGAGCACCAGTCTTGATTCTTGGTATGTATAAAATGGGACAATACTTACCTGTATACGAGTTCAAAAGCTAAATGAATCAATGTTTGTGAAGTGAACTCAAAAATAAGGCAAAGATACTGTATTTCATACACACTTCTGCTGATGAATTATGTACAACTTCGTGTGTATGAAATACAGTATCTTCTCTGCCTTATTTCTGAGTTGACAAACATTGATTAATTTCATCCTCTGCATCCAGGCACTAGGAATGTTACAACTACTAATTGTATCCTTCATAGATTGGGCTACCTGTGGCTTCCATCATAGGACTTTCTACTCCCTTTGCAGCTATGTTAATTATACTGTGCGGTCAAAACCATATTTCAAATAGTTTAAGCTACCTGAAGCCTAAGGTAATCAAAGCACAAAGTCTAGAATGTGGCTACCTAACTTTGTACCAGGCCTGAACTCGCAACTAATTCAAATTTTCACACAACAAGCTAGCTGTGATACCTATCAGGCACTTCTGCTAGTACCTGCAAAGATAACTAAAATGTCTGACCCTTCCTTACTGCTCCCTCTGCCAAGATCCTGCTTCATGCTCTAGATATTTCTCTTCTTGACCCCTCTTCTGCAACATCCTCCCTACTAGCCATTCTAGCTCTCACCTTGACCCTCTCACTTCTTTTCAACTCTGCTGTCAAGGCCATCCACCTTTCCCACCACTTTGACTACATTCAACCTCCCCTCTCCCCTTTTGCTTCTAGCGCATACTTCTTGTCCTCACCTCTAAGTCTCTTCATGGCCTTGCTCCTCCCTGTCTTTCTGTCCTCATCATTTGTGTTATGTTTGCAATTAGGAACCTGGTTCTTCCTCAACTGCTGCCCATACTCACCCCAGAGTCTCCAGTTCCTTAAATAGTCTTTATTCCCTTCTCCCATGCTGCCCCTTATGCCTGGAATTTCCTCCCTGAACACACACACTGATCCGTCCTTACCTTCAAATCCCTCCTAAAAACATAACTCTTCCATAAGGCTTGCCATAGTTCCTCATAGATTGCTCATTTATTCTTTTCCTTACACTTCCCCTTGCATCTAATGGAGTTAACCACAAGCACAGCAGCTTCTCAGCTTCATGAATGTATCTCTCTCTCTCCCTACATTCCCCTCCCCTTGTCCATTCTAGATTGTCAACTCCTCACAGCAGGAATCAGTCTTTAATCATGACTGTTCAGTCCCAGGCACATAGTGTTGTATAAATAATAAATAGGATACTGACAGTAAACTCTTTGGGATGCCTCATTCTTACTTTCAGTTCAGTGTGTTCTTATACGTTGTATCAGCTTACCTTATATCTTCAATATTTCCATCACTACACTCTTCCTTCCCCTTTCAGATTAAGCAATGGCTACCCATTTACCACCCTCCAAGTAGGCGGATATTATTTATGTTGATATACATTAAGCCCACTCAAACACAAAGAGCTGATGAAGCACCATATTACATGAATTCAGATGTAAACCTAAGTAATATGTAAGTCACATATTAGCAGTAGTTCAGCTTCATTAACAGAACTTCACAATCTGTCTTCATAAATCCAGGACAGCAGTAACCTTCCAATGTACGTCTTTTTATATGCTTGTGTTTTTAAAGAATATACATCAGTAGCTACATTGCTACTTCAGCATACAGCAATAGAATCTATTATTTTATTAATATCTTATGTTGCCCTGCCATAAAGAAAGGAAGATAGAAGGAAGTTAGGACCAAAGACTGTGAAAGGAGCAGACTTGGTGACTCTGTATTGAGAGCTGCTCTGGGAATAGCAGCATGGAGGAGTGGAAGAGGGAGAAGAGAGACAAGAGACTGTCCTAACTCAGGTATTTCCAGACTCAACAGATAACATCCTGCCATTCATGAACAATTGAGTACTCTAGCCCCAGTAAGAACAGAAGCCATTAGCAAGACTGTTGTGGCACAACTCCTCCACTCAGGTAATGCCCAGAGCCATTCGTTCCTGATGAGGGCCATTTCAAAGTCAGGAGAGAACAATGTGCCAGGAAGATGCTTATTTGCTCAGAGGACTGGGAGCCTCACCCTTTTCTCTAGAGTATTGGGCACCAAAGAAACTATTAAGTTTCGATGATCCATAAACAAAGGAAAAGACTCTTTCTGCAAAAGAACGGACAATTGGGTCCCTTACCTTGAGAATTGTCCTTCTGTGGACTCAATGGGAGGTTATTCGGACCCCGGGAGCAGTCTATGGCATGGCCAGCAGGAGGTGGCACCAAACTTTCAGCTGGGCATGCGTAGGGACGTTGCTCCCTCACTTCCCCAGGTGTGTAAAGCCGTAGGACAAGGAAGACCTGAAAAACAAGAGAACTACCCAACACCCGCAACTAGCGGGAAACACATAGGAACCCGCCCTAAAAAGGGACAAAGTACGGGGTAGGTAAACTAGTGAACGTCAGCCGGGCAAAAACATATAGTATGATCCCCGGGTGGGCCGAATAACCTCCCATCGAGTCCACAGAAGGACAATTCTCAAGGTAAAGGACCCAATTGTCCGTTCTATGGACTCTCAGTCCGGTTATTCGGACATTGGGAGGTAAAAAGCAGTAAATTATTCAGCAGGGGAGGGGGGAGGCTTAATTCAATCAGTGGCATCCAAAACACCCTGCAACACCCGCCTCCTAAAAGAGGCCTCGGCAGAGTCAAAAATATCAATTTTGTAATGCCTACTAAAAGTATGCAGATTCCTCCACATAGCAGCCCTGCAAATTTCAGATAAGGGAGCCCTGGATCGAAAAGCCCAATTCGTAGCAGCCCCCCTAGTAGAATGGGCAAAGACTCTAGGAGGGGGAGGCAAACCTGCAGTCCTATAGGCATCGGCAATGCATGCTGAAATCCAACATGAAATGACTGTCTTGGAGGCTCCATTCCCCTTTGATTGGGGGTGATAACAGATCAGAAGCCTGGAGGTACGGCGGAAGGATGCCATACGCTCGAGGTAGATCTTCAGGGTTCGATGGAGATCGAGTGTGCGCCATAATCTTTCAAGGCGATGACGGAGTTGCAGGCAAAACAAAGGTAGGATCACTTCCTGAGCGAGGTGAAATAAAGAAGACACCTTAGGCAGGAAAGAAAGGTCTGTGCGCAAGATGACAGACTCCTTTCTGAAAGAGCACAGTGAAAGGTTCATGGAAAGGGCACCAATCTCAGAAACCCTCCTAATCCGTTAGGAGGGTTTCTGAGATTGGTGCCCTTTCCATGAACCCTTCACTGTGCTCTTGTTATGGCAATAAGGAAAGTGACCTTGATCAAAAGAAAGTAAAGCGACACCTCTTGGAGGGGTTCGAAGGGTGGACCAGTTAGGGCCTTAAGCACTACATTCAGGTTCCAGGAGGGAAACCTGTGTGTGACTGGGGGAAGAGATCTTGCGAACAGCCCTCAAAAACTGTTGGATGTGAGGGTGAGCAGAGAGCTGGATCCCACTACAGGAACCCAGGGTGCTATTGATGGCAGCAAGCTGCCTAGCCAAAGTGTTAGGCCTGAAGCCCTTGTCTAGACGGAATTGCAGGATGTGGGCAACAGAGGGGGACTGGAAAGGAACCCTATGCATGTGACACCACTTCACAAACACCCTCCAGGTACACTGGTAGATACGCCGCGTGGACCTGCATTTCAAAGCCAGCAGCATCGCAATGAGCGTATCAGAATATCCCAGGCGCCAAATATCCCAAAGGGCTAGGATCTCAAGAGCCAAGCCGTCAGCTTCAGCAACTGAGGCTGTTTGTAAAGCAGAGGGTCCTGGGACAACAGATCTGTCAAGGTGGGAAGGCTCACATGCTCCCCCGCTGAGAGGTGGAGAAGATCCAAAACCAGGGTCTGCGAGGCCAGTACGGGGCCACTAGGATGACCGTGGATCTCTGTTGCTTGCACCTGTGCAACATGCTGCTGAGAAGGGGAAACGGGGGGAAGCATATAGTGTCCCCGGGGGCCATTGCTGGCTGAGTGCATTGTGAGCTTCGGCTCTGGGATGAGGGTCCCTGCTGAAGAAACTGACAGTTTTGGCATTGGATGGGGATGCAAAGAGGTCGAGAACGGGCTGCCCGTATCGGAAGACAATGAGTCGGAAGGCCGAGGGACCATTTTCTGGGGTCTAGCTGTTTGCGACTGAACCAGTCTGCTTCCATTGTCCACGCCTTTTATGTGTAATGCCAACAGCAACAGAAGGCGAGTTTCCGCCCAGCACAAGAGGCACACAGCTTCTGTATGTAACGAGGGAGAGCGGGATCCCCCCTGATTGTTGATATACGCCTTGGCAGTCGTGTTGTCGGCGAAGACTATCATGTGGCATCCCATTACTTGCTGGGAAAAGTGCATCAGGGTTAGACGGATGGCTTTTAGCTCTAGCTAGTTTATGCTGTGAGAATGGTCTGACTGACCAGGTGCCCCGGGCATCTCCATGTTCAAGTGGGCCTCCCATCTGAGGAGACTGGCATCTGTTGCGAGTCTCACTCAGTCGGGATCCATGAGCAGGACCTCCCTGGCTGAAGCTGAGTGGGTTTCCCCACCAATCTAGCAAGGTCAGGACATCCGGGTTGACTGACCAGGAGGTCGGCGCGCCCGATATAAGGAGCGCCTGCCACCGTCGGAGGAACTGCTGTAGAGGGCGGCAATGAAAAGGCGTCCACTTGAGATGATGAGTACAGGATATCATGAGGCCCAAGAGAGAAGCCAGTGTTACCAGGGGCGAGATCAAACCAGCGTCATCAAGCTCCAGATCTTGTGTTGACGCTGTGGTGGGATGAACACCCTGTCTCTGACTGTGTCGAAGATCACTCCCAGATGTTCCAGTCACTGAGTGGGAGTGAGGTGGCTCTTGTCTGCGGTGACAAGGAAGCCATGATATGACAGGTACTCGATCGAGCGATGGAGGTGACGGAGGGCAAGAACCTTCGTCGGAGCCCTGATGAGGAAACCGTCCAGATACAGGAAAATGGCGACACCCTCTAGGCGACAGTTTGCTATGAGTGGTACAAGCACTTTGGTAAATGTTCGAGGAGGTGAGGCTGAAGAGCAGGGCACGATACTGCCAGTGCTGGTTCTGGTAGCAAAAGCGGAGCCACCATCTGTGTGCTGGGAGGATGGGCATGTGTAGATAAGCATCTCAGAGGTCCAAAGATGTAAGCCAATCTCCCGCCATCAGGGCTAGGGTGATGGAATTGAGGGTCTCCATCTTGAACCTCTGCGCTCTTACTGCCTTGGGTGGTTTAGGTCAAGAACTCCCCTCCACTCTGTTCCTTTTCTCAACGGGGAAGATGATGGAGTATAGACCCCTTCCCCTTTCTGGTGTCGGTACAGACTCTATTGCCCTGATCTGTAGGAGTCTGGAGATCTCGCGACACATCGCGTCCTGTTTGGATGGGTTGCAAGAGAAAGGGGAGACGCAAAAGACCTCTCTGGGTGTGTACCTAAGTTCGATCGCGTATCCCCTCCGCACTGTTTGCAGGACCCAGGCGTCCATGGTTGCGTCCTCCCATCTGCTTGAGCATAGTTGGAGGCGGGCACCGAAGAGGGTAGAGCTTGGGGAACAGGGCTCGGAGAAGTCAGGAGGAATCTTGTTTGCGATTGGGTGACCTGTATGGTTTGGGGTAATGCGTCTGGATTTGGAATCTGTGAGACATGGATACGTGTCCTCGCTGGTTTGTGCCGCGTGATTGGGAAGACCAGGTGGTGGCAGGAGTGTAGCTTCACCTTGGGCCACTTGTGAAGCAAGTGCTTTTTCTCCTTGTTCGAGGCCTCTGCAAGTGCCTTATCCAAAGCGGAGCTGAATAGCTTGCCACCTTTAAACGTGCCATTCACTAGCAGGTTCTTTGCATGTGGGTCCGCCCTGCCAGGAGCATAGCCAAAGCCTGCGTCTGGCAGCTACATTGGTTGCCATTCCTTTGACCACCCACGTGACCATATTCATGGACGACTCCACTAGGAAGGCATGCGCTAGGGTCACGTTATTAGTCATCTTCCAAGAAAGGGCCTCCGAAATGTCGGGGTCCTTACCAAGTTGGAACCATTTCAGAATGGCCCTGGAAACATAGGAGGCTGTAGTAGCCATTTGTAGGATGCTGGTGAGGGTCTCGTAGCTCTTTCTGAGCCCGGTCTCCACCCCCTTGTCAGTGGGATCCTTGGGCAAAAAATCCCTTCAGAAGGGAAAACAGACTGGCGAGCCAAAGAGGCCACCACGGCATCCACCTGCAGGGTCCTAAAGATCGAGTCACTGTGCTTCGAAAAGAAGTACAGAGACTGCTGCAGCCTGGAAATCTTTAAGGTTTTAGTGGGGTGCTTCCATTGGGCCCGAATGATCTTCTCAGAAGCCCTATCTAGGGTGGCGCCCTTGGATGTTAAGACGAGCTTGGGGATGTAGTCCCTATCGGAACCCTCTTCCTCAGAAGAATAGTCGGATTCCCTCTTCTTCAGGGTCCTGGGGGTAATTCTAAGGACCAGTTCTGCTCGTCTTAAGAGCTTTGGCCCTTGGTCAGAGGGCAACTCCCTGCCTAACTCTTTTGGCCCCTTGGACAGGACCTCACTCCACTCTGAAGGGTCCCTAGACGGGGAGGAGTGGGCGCCGGCAGACTGATTTGAATCCTCCTCGGAGGTCTGGATCGTGACCAGTGGGGTTTTGGTCCGGCTGCCCCTTTTATTCTGTTTTTGGGGGATGGGGTGGGGAGGAGTCCACCTCTGATTCCTCCTGTGAAAGAATTTCCCCTTCCTCTGGGGGGGGGGGGAGGGAAACGGGGACGACCTCCTCCGAGGACGAGCCTACAGGTTCCCTAATGAGTCTCTTTTGTGGGGGTTTCCAGGAGCTTCTATGTTTCCCTTTGCTCGAGGCTCTTGAAGATCCCTTAAATGGCAGTTGGGGGGGGGGGGGGCAGAGGGGAATGTGTTTGCGTTTGTGCCTGTCCCTGATTTGCTTCTTCTCATTCCGGGATAGCAACCCCATCATGGATTTAAAAGTGTCCTGCAGTTGCAGGAACGCCTGGGCGGAGGACCCGCTTACTTGACTGGAGACAGAAGAGGCTGACTCCACATGGTCCTCTTCAGCAGAACTGGAGCTCTGGTGTTGGGGGGTAGGGCGCTGAAGCTGTGGCGAGGATGGCAGTGGTTTCTCTTTCGATTTCCCCACTGCGGCTCTCCTGCTCCGCCGCAGGGCATTTCTCTGAGTTTTGGCTGTCTCGGCTATTCTAGCGGGTACCCCAAGGTGGGGGGGGGGGCCGTAGAGCGGGGGTTGATCCCCCGCACCCACTCTGCCCCGGAAGGCTGGATCCGGGGTGTCTACCGGAACCACTCTCCGTTTAAATTAGAAACAAAACAAGAAAACTGAGAAGAATCTGTATGGATGCGGAGCACCCCACTACAGCTCCTACTTGGTTGGAGGCAGATTTTCAACTGGGGAAGCGAAGGAGCAACGTCCCTACGCATGCCCAACTGAAAGTTTGGTGCTGTGTCCTGCTGGCCGTGCCATAGACTGCTTCCAATGCCCAAATAACCGGACTGAGAGTCCACAGAGGAGTGACATCACCTCTCCCCCACAGACCCTACTGCCTCACCACAGATCTTCTTGTGATGCAAGTGCCTAAGCCCCTTCAACTCCACATTTTAACAGCAGCACCTAAAAAGTATATAAAGGACTGGCTCGAACAGATGGAACTTTGAATGACGGCTTATGGTCACTAGCATCAGCAGTGAACCGCATGGTGTCATTCCCTTCCTGACATTGTACACATGAATCACACTCTCATCGTACTCCAGCAGCCCATCTCTACAGCTTCACCTGGGGCCCCCTTCTAGCCTTCCTGAACCAACACACCTGCACGGACTCCAGCTTGTGGCACTGGACACATAAGAAACATTATTGTGTAGGGCTACTTCTGCTTAGGTGTGGGTAGCATTGTTACCTTCAAAAACTAGGAAACCAGGACTTGTGCTTTTCTTCTAATAAAATTATACTTGAAATTAAAGTGGGTTGAACTAAAAGGTGATCTTCGATCCCGCTCAGCTGATGGGCATACGCGGCCACTGCTCATCATGCTCATTATTGTGGTTGGACCTCCCCAGTCCATTGTTAATAACTGAGTGAAGCTACAAGCAACATTAACATAGGAACGTAACTAGTGCCTTACTGGGTCAGACCAACAGTCCATCAAGCCCAGCATCCTGTCTTCAACAGTGGCCAATCTGTCTTTTGGGAGAAATACCCAACAGGTCACAATGGGCAATCCATTCCCTGTTGTTCTAGCCCCTAACAATAAGAGGTTACGACCTCAAAACCTACTTGCCTCATAGCTATTAATGAACCTATCCTCCAAGAACTTATACAATCCCTTTTTGCAACTAGCTATGCTACCAGCCTTGATCACTTCCTCTGGCAATAAATACCACAAGTTAATTGTGTGCTGGGTGAAAAAGACTTTTTGTTTTATATCTGCCACTTAATTTAATGGAGTGTCCCTGTGTTCTAGTACCGTTAGAGTGGGTAAATAACTGTTCCTTATTTACGTGTTCCACAACATTCATGATTTCATAAATATCTCTATCATATCCCCCCTCAGTTGTCTCTTCTCCAAGCTGAAGAGCCCCAACCTACCAAGCCTCTCTTCATATGGGAGCCATTCCATATCCTTGATCATTTTTGTTGCCCTTCTCTGTACCTTTTCTAGTTCTACTATGTCTTTTTTGAGATGGGGCAACCAGAACTGCACACAATATTCCAGGTGCAGTCGCACCATAGAATGAGAGGGAGGCATTACGATATGTTCAGTTTTATTTTCTATCCCTTTCCAAATGATTCCCAACCTTCTGCATACTTTTTTGACCGTCACTACACACTGAGCTGAGATTTTCAATGAATTGTCCACAATGACTCCAAGATCCTTTTCCTGAATAACTCTTTATTTATAACCCAGCACTGATAGGGATAGGGTGGGCTATTTTCCCCTGTGCGCGTTACTTTGCACTTGTCCACATTAAGGCTGCCTTCCGCCAGCTGTATCTGGTGCGTAGGCTCCGTCCGTTTGTCTCCGGCCCGGACCTGGCCTCCCTCATCCATGCCTTCGTCACCTCGAGGCTGGACTACTGCAACGCGCTCTACATGGGGCTTCCCTTGTTCCTGGTTCGGAGGCTGCAGCTAGTGCAGAATGCGGCAGCCCATCTCCTTAAGGGGACGGGTCGTCTGGAACATATTACATCGGTGCTCCAGACTCTGCACTGGCTGCCAATAGCGTGCCGAGCCAGGTTCAAGGTTTTGGTGTTGATCTATAAAGGCCCTTCACGGTCTGGGCCCTTCGTACCTCAGGGACCACCTCGCCCTCCATGCCCCAGAGCGGCTCCTGCGGTCGACCGGGGGTGCCTTCCTGGAGGTTCCCCGCGTAAAGCGGGGGGCCACAACGGAGAGGGCATTCTCGGTGGCCGAGCCGCGTATTTGGAACTCCCTTCCGGAGGAAGCTTGCCTGGCCCCAAGCCTATTGTCATTCCGGCGGTGTTGTAAAACCTGGCTGGTCGCCCAGGCCTTTGGGGGGTGGGTTAGGGTTATTGTTTTTTCGCCCCTATCCTGTTTTGCTGTTTTAATTTCTGGGGCCCTGTTTTAAACATTTTTATTGTTGATTATTTTATATTGTTTTATATTGTTTTTATGTATTTATATTGTTGGAAGCCGCCCCGAGCTGTTTACAGGAGGGGCGGGGTACAAATGACAGTAATAAATAAATAATAAATAATATAATAAATAATAAAATAAATTAAAATATATATAAATAAATAAATAAATAATTTCATTGCCATTTAGATGCTCAGTCACCCCATCTTGCAAGATCCTCCTGCAATTCTGCACAGTCCACTCAGGTTTTAACTACCTTGAATAACTGTGTCCTTGCAAATCTGATCGCCTCGCTCTTTACTCCCTGTTCTAGATCATTAATTAATGCATTCAACACCACCAGTCCCAGTTCAGATCCCTAGGGCATTCCACTATTTTTCTCTCCGTTGTGAGAACAGACCATTTAGTTCTACTCTTTGCTTCCTGTCCTTTAACCGTTACCAATCCACAATAGGACACTGACTTTTTAATTTTCTCAAGTGTTTCTCATGAGGGACCTTATCAAATGCTTTCTGAAAATCCAGATACACTATACTGAGTGGCTTACCCCTATATACCTTCTTATTTACACACTCAAAGAATTCCAACAGATTAGTGAGACTAAACCAATGTTGACTCTTTCCCATTAAGCCATCTTAACATGCCAGTAATTCTGTTATAATAATTGTTTCCACCATTTTGCCCGGCATAGATGTCAGGCTCACCAGTCTGTAGTTTCCAGGATCGCATCTGGAGCTCTTTTTAACTATCAGCATTACATTCGCTACCATCCAATCCTCAGGTAAAGTGGCAGATTTTACAATAGGCAGGGCTCCAATTTTCTACCGATTTTTTTTTTTTAAATTTCACAGGAGTCTGCGGGCCTCAGGATCCAATTCTGTGGGTCCCTGTCCCCCACCCTCACTGCACTTGTACCAGGCTGGGTTGGGTGGGTGGTTTGCTTTCACTCTCCCCCCAGTCTGTTTGGGCCTAGACAGAGGTAACAGCAGGTGCCCGAGCACTGCTACTACCCACCCCCTCCCTCAGCCCAGCTGGTGATGTTTCTGACCAGCCCAGCTAAGGAGAGGGAGGGCAGCTGCAGAGTTTGGGCTCCTGCTGAGTAGGCCGGGCTGGGATGGCCCCCCAGCTCAGCAACTCACTCAGTGGCAGCAGCTTCTCTAGCCAGTCTTCTCTGGCAGCTCCTTCTGGCTGCTTCCTGCCCCCGCCCCACAGGGCCTCTCAGGGCAGTGCGTCGGGATGACATCATCCAGTCACACTGCCCTGGGAGGCCCCACTGGGCAGGGCCGGGAAGAAGCCAGAAGGAGTACAGGAGGGTCAGTCATGGGTTGCCTCGCCTCCCCTCCCCACCCCCAGCAACTGACCCGGTAGTAGCAGCAGCTTCTCCGGCCAGAGAGCGCTCCCTTTTCCCCCTGATCATCTAATGGCCCAACTGACACTCGAGCAGGTTTCTTGCTTCTGATGTACTTTATCATCCAGCTGCACCTCCCTGGGAGGCCCCATTGGGGGGGCCGGAAGCAGTCAGAAGGAGCAGGAGAACTGGCCAGAAAAGCTGTTGCTACTGCCAGGTGAGTTGCTGGTCTGAAGGGGAGGCAATCCCCTGAAAGCCCCCACCCCCGCAGGCCCACTGGCAGGAGTCCCAAACTTTCAATCCCCCTCCCCCGTGGACGCTCCTGCTCTGCTCGTCCCCTGAGCAGGCTGAAAATTAGGAGATTTTATGGGGGAAGGGGGATTTCTGTGGGAAATCCGTGAATCGCTATTACACATTTGGCATGGGGCCCTGGCAATAGGTTACACGTTACCAGTAGTAGGTCTGCAATTTCATATTTTTAGTTCCTTCAGAACTCTGGGGTAAATATCTTGCCCTGGTGATTTGTCACTAGTTAGTTTGTCAATTTGCTCTAGAAGCTTTTCCAGAGTCATGCTGATTTGCGATAGCTTATCTGCTTAATCACCTACAAAGAACAGTTTTGTTATGTGTATCTCCCCAACATCCTTTGCAGTGAAGACTGAAGCGAAGAATTCATTCAGCTTCTCTGCGATGTCCTTATCCTTCCTGAGCATCCCCTTTGCCCCCGGCCATCTAATGGCCCAACTGACTTTACATCAGAAGCAAGAAACCTGCTACTTTAAAAAAAAATTATTAGATTGTGCCTCTTTAGTAAGTTTCTCTTCAAGTTCTCTCTTGGCCTGCCTTATTAACATTTTACATCTAATTTGCCAGTGCTTATGCTCTTTCCCATTTTCATATTATGTAATATAAATATTACTGACGGTAATATGAAACATATCACTAAAATCCTTATCTGTGCCAGAGGATTGGAGGTTAGCAAATGTAACCCCAATTTTTAAAGAAGGGCTCCAGAGATGACCCAGAAAACTACAGAACAGTAAAGCCCGACATCAGTACTGGTGGAGACCATTGTTAAAACAGAATTACTAGGCATATTGACATGCATGATTTGATGGGTAAAAACTAGCACGGCTTTAGTAAAGGGAAATCATTCCTCACTACCTATTAACCATCTCAAAAAATTCTAATAAGCATGTGGATATGGGTGATCCTGTAGATATAGAATACTTCAATTTTCAAAAAGCTCTTGACCAAGTCCTTCACAAGAGACTCCTGAGCAAAACTAAGTAGTTTCGGGTAGAGAGGAAAAGTCCTGTCATGGATTAATCGGTAGCTAGTTAAAAGACAGGAAACAAAGGATAGGAATACATGGTCATTTTTCAAGTTGGAGAGAAGTGAACAGCGATAAACAGTAATATACCTCATATTCATTAGTGATCTGGAAAAAGGAGTAAAGAATCAGGTGGCTAAATTTGCAGTTAACACCAAATTAAGATACTTAAGACCCAGGCAGACTGTGAGGAATTACAGAGGGATCCAACTAGGTGAATGGGAATTAAAATGGCAAATGAAATTTAATGTTGATAAAGTGCAAAGTGATGCACATAGGGAAAAATAATCCTTGCTTTACACAGACAATGTTAGGTTCTGATTTGGGTTGTAAACCACTCAGGAGAAGGATCTTGGAGTCATTGTGGATAATTTCTTGAAGACAATGGCTCAGTGTGTGGCAGCAGTCAAAAAAGCAAACAATGCTAGGGCATATTTATGGGTGGTAAAAAAAGGAAAAAGGGAAAATATCATAATGCCACTGTATAAATCTTTGGTAGGACCCCACCTTGAATACTGCATGCAGTTGTGGTCACCCCATCTCACAAAAGATATAACAGAACTAGAAAAAGTTCAGAGAAGATCAACAAGGATGATAGAAGGGATGGATCAACTTCCATATGAGAGGCAAGGCTCAAAAGGTTAGGATCATTTGGCTTGGAGAAGAGATGATTAAGGGGGGATATGATTAAAGTTTATCAAATCATGAGCAGTGTGGAAAGTAGATAGGCTCACTAAGTAGTTTGCCTCACTATAAGAAAACAAGGAGACACACACTGAAGTTAAATGGCAGTATGTTTAAAAAAACAAAACCTTTTTCCCTGAGCAGACAATACGGTTGTGAAACTTGTTGTCAGAGGCGACGGTGAAAGGCAGCAACACAACTAGCTTCAAACAGAAACTAGATAAATTCTTAGAGAATAGAGCCATAAATGCTTACTAGTTGGGGCTTAAATCCCTGGCCACCAGTAGTTTGAAGTGGTTAGCAGGAGCTGTACTTGTACAGCTCCATGACCTGTACTTTTAACTTCTCGAGCTACTGTAGCTGGCCACTTTTGGAGATGCTGGACTTGATGGACCATAGGTCTCTCAGAGTATGGCACGTATGCTAACACAGAGATAGACAATTTATTTTTTGTTCCATTGACTAGTAGTCCTAGTCTATAAATGGTTGCTACAGATCTACTCTCAACCCACTTAACAATTTTGCCATTTGAAACCTTGTATGCAGGGCTCCAAGCCAAATGAAGGTCCCCGATTCATAGATTTCCGATAGAATCCCCATCCGACCAGGGAATCTACTGCCCTGCTTCTCCCAGCGCAGTATTTCCAGCCTGTGCTGGGGAGAGGCGGGTCAGAAGATTCCAGTGGGAGGGAGAATGAAGGAAACCTCAGGGCTTCCCCTCCCCTCCCCCAGGCTTCATTGGGTGGAAGGGGCTGCCAGAACTCACTCCCCCCTCCCCCTTTCACAGCCTGGTAAATGAAACAAACTTGCAGTGGTGACGGTGGCAGCAGCAGCTACATTCAGTGCGCTCCCCATGCAGTTCCTTCTAGCCAATTCCTGGGCCCTGCCAATAGCGCCTCCCAGTGCAACGCGGCCAGATCACATCATCGGGCTGAGACGCATGAGGCCCCATTAGGAGGTGCCAGGAAATGGCTAAGAAGAACAGCATGGAGCGTGCACTGAATGGAGATGCCGCCGCCACTGCCACCACTACTGGTCTATTTTATTTACTAGGCCAGGGGGGAGAAGGGGGTGAGAAGGCAAGTCCTGGCGCCCCCCCACCCACCCAATGTAGCCATGGGGGGTGGGGGGAAGAGTCTGGAGGGAGGGGCAGCTGGCCCTGTGCTGCATCTGGGAAGCCTGCCGTGGTGAGGTGCAGAATCGGGCCCTGAGACTCCCAGACTCCAGTGGAATTTTTTTTTAAAATTCAGTGGGATAGGGCATGAAATTTCGGATCCAAGTCTAGTAGCCAAAAAAATGTCTTGGTCGTCAAGGGTAAATTAAACGACATGTTTGCATAATTAGTCACCACCTATTTATGCAAATATGTACATTTGCATTTTTGTGCATAAATAAGTGTTCCTCATCTGCACACACACCTTTTAATAGCTACTAAAAACTACTCACACTTAATCGTGGATGTTTGTGTACCTCTGCCTCTCAGTACTGAAGTACCAACTGTCAGTTGCCTTATTGGGACTGAAGTCTTGGGAGAGGTGGTCCATTCACAGCAATTGTCAGAAGGTCATCTATTGTGTCAGTCTTCAAGGAATGTCTATAAGCAGTTTTTATTCTGTTGAAGTAACTGAAACCATGGTTGTAGAAAGCTACAACCTTCTGATCAGCACATGGGGAGGAGACATTTGTAAATAAACATGCCTTATAGTGATGTCTCAAGACCTCCATCTATTTAGTTTATCTAAGAAAGTGTTAAAGTGAATTATCTAGAAGAACATACATACAGAAAAAATTCCTAACAGCAGGCATCTGGTTGATCTAGCAGACTGAAGCATAAGAACCAATGGAAGAAAATCAAGTCATGCAAATTTAGACTAAAAGAGTGCAAATTCATAAGGATGGTTGATTATCCCAATGGCTTATCTATCTAGAGTTGTGGTGAGTTCTTCTTCACTTGAAATGCGCTAAATAAAACTGAATATTTTGCTAAGACACGCAGAAGTGAAGGTCTTTTATACAAAATACGTATGTTTTTATGGCCTGTTATATAGAAGATCAAGCTAAATTTTAACTATTACCTTTATTACCTTAAGAATATGAAAACTATAAGCCACACAGATCCATTGGAGGACCCAGTTGAATAAGACTACATTTTAAAACTAGTTTTTTTCCTTTTAGGTACTGAAGCTTACCAGCGAGCCTGCCAGAAGCTTTTGTGAAGAGGTAAAGAAACCTCTCTCCTTGTAATTTAAAGGGAGAGCAACCAACACAGAAGAGGACTGGCGGGAGGGGGGGAACAGTAGAATAAGTGAGGAGGAAAAAATAGGGGAGCAGACCAAAGAGAGCTTTTATTGTGAAAATGTAATCAACATTTAAAAACTTGTTGAAATTTAGAATTTTAAATAGGATGCGAAAGCTGTTCCAGAAAACAAGCATTTAGCCAAGATATGTTAAAGAATGCCTCTAAGATGATGTATGCCAAGACAGCCACAGCTGTTAACAAGTCATAACACAGGATTCTCACAACAATTTAAAGTTTTGACCTTGTTACCTTCTGTTGCAGCAACAAATCAAAATGTAACAGTATCACCTGAAAGCAATTCTATTTTCCATCACAAATGAGTTGCACTGAGAAACTGCAAAAGTGTAGCAGCAAACAAACATTTTCTGGATGTTCTCTGCCTATTTTTTGCAATTTTTCTGAATGTATACGTCACCCAGCTTCTCTGAACGAAGCTATCTACGCAGTTATTGCTCTGTATATCATAATAGCACAACTTAAGCATTTGTTAAGAATATATAAAATGCCATATTCAATCAGACCAATAGTTCATCCAGCCCAGTATCCTGTCTTAATGGCCACCTTCCATCATTTCAGAGAAGTAAACAAACAGGTCTCCTAATGGAGTGATCCCTGCCATTTACTCCCAGCTCCCACAGTCAGAGGTTATGTTCCCCAACCAATTAAAACTAAAGCTAGGTTACATGGCTACTATGACAGCTTCCCATAAGCAAAAATTGTGCAAGTTCATCCTCACCAAGGAAGTAGTTTAACTGATAGAATGCTACCACAATTTCAACTATGAATCACTTCTGTTGCTGCCCCGCCTCAAAGAAAGTTTGCATTAACAAACTCAAACTCCCTTAGAACACTAATGCCTTCAATTCATTTGAAGCTCTGTTCTTATAAAGAAGATTTTCACTGCTAAAGAGACATGTGGAATACATTGAGGAATTCCTCCCTACTCTGCTCAAAGAACAATATACTCACCACAATGGAAGGTTTTGGAAGAGATCAGACAGTACAGCAAGAAATCAATTACCCTACATTTATTAAAGTTCCAGCACTAGTCACAGTTAATGAAAGAACAGCAACTTAATTCAATGAAAGCTTAGCACAAATTGTACAGGGAAGGGCCAGAGTGTATGCTTGATTTATTCCATCTGTATTCCGCCCCTCTCGCCCAGGGGCAACTTGGGGCGGCTATTAATAAAAGCAAATTATCAAAATATAAAACACAATATACAGTATAAGTAGTACACATTAATACTCATGAGTGTGTACAGATAAAAAACCCTCCATAACCTAACCCATCCCACCCACCCATCTCCCAACGCCTGTTGGAGATTCAGGCTGAGGCAGATCTCCACCGAGAGGGCATTCCAAAGAGATGGTGTGGTTGCCGAGGACAACCGCCTGCTTGTACAGACCTGCTAACAATATGGGATCTGCAAGAGGACGCTTCCGGACGACCACAGGAGCCGCCCAGGGACCCTGGGGTTGAAGTCATCTTTCAGATAAGCTTTGCAACTGACACAGTCAACACTGCTAAGTAGTGAGAGAATCTCACTATAGTGAATCTCACAATACCCACATACCACACACTAGAAAGGACACAAGTAGCACAATAGCTGGGAGGACTTGCTTCCTGTGAATTAACAGGAAGTGGCACAAAAGACTATAAAGTATCCTAGAACTATGAAGTGTTTCGCCCTCTCCAAAGAAAAAATAAAGACGCAATACCTAAGTAAGTATCTGCCTATTTAAACATTTATGTTTTGGACAAAAAATACTACAAGTTACATAGCAGCTATTGTACTTTCCACAAGGCACAGGATCGTGGCAGATGTTTATTTTAAGATCCTGGAAGCAAGTACAAGTGACCCCCCCACCTTCAAGTTGCAAAACAAATCTTGCAGTTCCTGCAAGGCAAAGATACCTGGCAATGGGGGAAACTCCTTAGCATGTGAAGTCTGAAAAAAACACAAACTTAGATTACAAAAAGCCATTTGATCTCCACATTATTAATACACATGGTACCAAAAAAAAAAGCTATACGCTGCAAGACCATCTCTGAACTCTCTCCGACAGACGAGCAGTTAAAATTGCTAATAAGGAATAATCCAATCCTTCAGGAAGCACCTGTACATATTTGGATCAAAAAACATCAGGCTAGGGATTGGGGAGCCAAGCAAAAAATTAATGTGCTATCACTTTACTTTTCTGGGGTTTCCTGATCAACTGGGAGGGATTCACTTACTGTCAGAATTTCTCTTGTGTCTGTTACTGGTTATAGTCAGTGATCTCCATTCCATGCTAGGTGACAGCTCTATTACTGCAGAATCTCAAAGAAACGTTTTCCTACAAAAAAAATTATTTGCTTTATCTGAGTACTCGTAGCAGTTATCAGAATGTATCTACAACTCCGTTTCGAAACTAACCCCAGACTTTCACAAAGACTGCAATATCAAATTTTAACTGGGATTGTGGCACTATTAATAAATAGCATGATCCCTCATGGGGTCCTGACCAAGGGCTCAAATAAGGATACAGGCCATGACTAGGCTACACACTGTACAAACACTAAAACATTACTCTTCAGCCCACATACTGCTTAGAGTTCAGTACAAAAATTGGGTCAAAACAAACGCTCTTGATGAATTATTTTTTGGTTAGTAATGAACAAACTGAAAAGATAGGAGTACCCATTTATGCCACCTTTACTACTGAGTACATTTAGGGCATGAAAACAGTACACATAGCTGTGTTCATCCATTAGCCTAATTGGCAAACTAGTGCTAAGGCCCTTTTTAAATGGGCAGGGGTGAGAATTTGGTGTGCAGCAGGTGACACGCTGCTGTGGGGGCGAAGGTGTAAATGGGCACACACCCATCTGCACACAGAGCAACCTGCCTTTTTGCCCGTTGCTCCATGCGTGGGTGATGAGTAGAGATGGGCGGGTCATGGGAGCATGCCCACACACTCACTGCGGCGGTCACATAGGTGGCACCCAAACATGCACACGCGGTGGATCTGCCTCTGCAAGTGTGGGTTTGTCGCATGTAAAAAGCCCGAGTGGCTCCAAAGCATGATGCACCCTAAACCACTTGTCAATACAAGTTTGACACAATTAATGGCTATGTTTCTTTGGGAAGATGGGGAGACGGTAGTTAAACCAACAACAATATTTCTCCTTTTTACAGTAGCCTGCACAGATTGCAACTATAGTGTAGATAACATTGTCTTGCAATGCACCTTTACTGATAGGCGGAGCTGCGCATTGCAGAGCACCCCCAGGTTCCGCACCTGGAAAGTCAGTGGAGGGCACACCCCCTCAACCGAGGGGGTTGCCATGTCCATCAACTTACCCACTAACATCACCTCCGTCTTGTCAGGATTAAGTCACAGTCAATTAGCCCTCATCCAGTCCCCAACAGCTGTCAGACACAGAGTAAGCACCTAGACAGCTGGGCCTGGGTCGGTTGAAAATGAGAGGTACAGTTGGGTGTCATCTGCATACTGATTACACCTCGCCCCCTACCTCCTGATCACCTCGCTGAGCGGCTGCATGTACATGTTGAACAGGAGAGGGGACAAGACAGAACCCTGTGGGACCCCACACGAGAAATCTCAGATGAAAAATGATCACCGAGCACCACCCGCTGAATTCTCCCGGTCACAAATGAGTGGAACCATTCGAGAACAATCCCACCCACCCCCGCACTGTCCCACAGGCGCGTCACCAACATCTCATGGAAAACGGTATCAAATGCAGCCGGCAGATCTATTAGGACCAAAAGGGTCAACTGACCCTTTTCCTTTTCACGGTGCAAATCATCGACCAAAGCCACCAATGCTGTCTCAGTGCCATGCCCCGAATGAAAGCCAGACCGCAAGGGATCCAACTAACCGGTGCGGCCGAGATGCCATTGGAGCTGCTGAGCCTAAAAAGGGAAGGTTAGAGACAGGCCAATAGCTGGGAGGGGAGTCAGCATCAAGCAATGGTTTCTTGAGCAGAGGCTGTACCACTGCCTCCTTAAGGCAGGCCGGCACTCTGCCCTCCCGCAGGGAGGCGTTGACCACCCCAGCCAGCAACATCTCCATTGTCTCCCGACAGGTCTTAATCAGCCAGAACGGGCATGGATCTAGTTCACAAGAAGTGGCTCAAACAGCCCAAGCACCCCCACCACATCAGCGGGTGTCACTGACTGAAACTGATTCCACAAAATCGGACAAGGCGGGGCTTCTGCCACCTCTACCTCCTCCACTGTATTAAATAAATAATATTCCTTTATTGTGTCCAGCAATTTTGCTGTAAGGATACAAAAACAAACAAGCAAGAATCAAAACAAGAATGATGAATCTCACAATAAAATAGCATAAAATAATATGGCAATGCCACTACAATGGGAATAGAACAGGGAATACCGAAACTGCCAAGTAATTATAAAAAACTCCTTAATGGGAGACGGCTACTGCATAGGTTGGCTACTAAGTCAAAAGTCAAATTAGTTTTTCTATTTTATGTTTTAGCAAATATTACACAAGAAATGCTCAAAATTAGGTATTTAAGTTCTACACTCATCCTGAAATTAATAAATTAAAAATAAAAGGTAACAAAAAGGGAGGAAACTTCCTGCGATAATTTTCAGAGTTTGTTTTTAACACTAGCTCAGCTGTTTGGGTTTAATGCCTCCCAACACTTAAGCTACAATCTTCAAAACCCTTACTGTAAAGTAATCCCACTGAAGCAAGCATTTGGGGGACTGCAGACAAAGTATTTTGATTTGATTATACAGAACTGTCTATGCATCTCTGATCTCATTTAATTACTTCAAAAGTATTTCCATATAAACATGTAAATTTTAACACTGAACTTCAAACTTCAGATTACTAAAAATAACCTTTTAATCTGTTCTAACACACCTATACATTTATCTGGGTGAGGATGACATCTAGAGTGGTGTAAAACCTGAAGGATAAAATGAACTGAAGAAGTTTTCCTTTTCTCTGGTCTTTTGTACTAGCCCATACTTTGGGGTCACTGAAAGCAGTTCATATTCAGCGCAGAAGAGATTAGCGTTTTATAGCAGTCTTTACCCTCCTTGATGAGAACCACATCAGTCAGTGCTCACATCAGTGCCTGATAAAAGCTACAGAAGCAGCCACCTAGGGTCGCTGATCCTCAACCATCAGGAGATAAACAATTGATCAGTGCTGAAACTTGGTATTTGAAATTACTCTGTTTTTACCGAGTACCTTGGTATTCTACTCTGTTTTACTGAACAGCGAGTAACCAAGGAATTGGCCTGGTACTCGATATTTGAGCCAATACTTGGACCAACATATGGGGGGGCTTTTCCTGTCCATATATAAGGTGATTCAGTACTCAGTATTCAGAAAATTCTCGGAACTCTGTTTTATTTTACCGAGTATTCATCCAAGTTTCTGAGGGCTGGCCGAACACACTGAGCCAGTCCTTGGAAACTCAAAAACACTCGCAAATAAAATGTTTACTATTTGTTTCAGCCCTACAATTGATGTCTACAAGACTGCAGCCATATAAATGTGCTAAACAGATTAAGCCATTGGCAAAAATTAATCAAATCTATACAAAGTCTTTTGTGGGCATTCTTAAATTCTGCAATCTTGTTCACCTGGTTTAGATGCTTATGCTTCGTTTACACTGAAGCTTAAATCAAATTAATATGTCATTTAAATCTATTTTAAGAGTCCATAAAGTCCATCATTTAAAATTTTAGCTAAACTCATGCAATTCAAGAGGAGCAGCAAGATGCCAAATGAGATAAGACCAGGCTAATACATTTATAATTCATGATAAAATCAGCACGGGTTTACAACTCCTTTAGCAATTCCAATCTTCTAAGACTCTGCAATACTGTAAATAAATCTGAAGGAATGGGGAAAAAGTTTTAAAATCCTCACTAAAAACACAAGGCAATGTCCAGTCCATGGCAAAAGTCAAGAAAACTCAAACCTTTCAGACTAAGCCTCTGCCCCTGGAAGGGACTGCTACTGTTCTTGTCATATTTCCCTGGAACCTATTCTTTGGCAAATTTTGTTTAATGAGAGTTAAATTACGTGAACTGTGCTTTTGCTTTCTTCCCCAGGAACCACTCTCTATTGAATTAGTCCAAAAAAGTCCACATTTTTTGCTAGTTACTTATCCATCCAGTTCTTTCTGACCCTATTATTGTAGTTCTGGTTCAAGTCATTCACTAGGTAACAACAGAAAATGTACCAGTGTTGGAAGAAATCAAGGATAAATTAAATTCCTGGAAGGCACTTCAATGCTCCTAGCTTGGCCCGATCAATCTCATCAAAATTATACTACCCAAACTCCTGTGTGTGATACTGGTCATACCTGTGGAAGTGCCAAAAGAATGTTTTGCATTACTAAACAAGGCTATCTTTCAATTTATCTGGCAAAATAAAAACCCCAGAATTGAGTTTAGTATCTTATTTACAAATAAAGATTTGGGTGGCCTGAACATCCCAACATAAAGTTATATTTGTGGTCCTCTGCATTGAGGGGGATTGAAGTGTGGTATAAGAAAAATACTGAAGCGGCCTTGGTGCTTGTAGAAAAAGAAATCCTGGGTGTAAGAAGTTTCAAGACATTGACTGCTGACACCCCAGATGCAAAACTAAAAACTGAGACAAACCATCTGTTTGCCAAACTGGCATCGATAGTCGGGACCACACGTCTCTGTAAACTAGAGACCCCATTAGGAAAATCTCCCTATACCCCAATTTTTTGATCCCAACTAGCGAAAGGGACCTATGACAAAAAGATGGCTGAAAAATGGCAGCAACAGGGCATTTTTGAGCCTCACACTTGTATGATGGAGATGCATTTAAAATGGAAACACTAGAAAACTCTTTGAAAGAAAAAAATGATTTTATGTTCTATGGTAGGCTCAGGAATATTTTCAACAAATCCTCAGGACACTAAACATTATAATAGAAAACCACAAGATTTTGAAAGCTTTCTTCTCAGAGCTATGCCTGATTTCAAAATTCTGTCTCCATTAATCACCAATATTCAAATAAATGTTGGTGCAACTGTGGGGAAGTAGGTATCTTTTTACATTGCTGCTGGGACTTCCAGCTATAAAACAGTTTTAGAATCAAGTGTGGTTGCAGCTGGAAAAAGTAACTACAGAAAAAATACCCTTTCTTCCCGAAACTGCATTGCTGGGGGTGTTCCCCAATCTGCAATTGAGACAAGAAGAGGTCCTGTCAAATTTTGTTTACAGCTGCGATCCAAACAATCACATCTAATTGGAAAGTGCTTCATGGTTCATTCTACAACAGATGGATACAGAGACTATGGTATAAAATTTCCATGGAGTGAATTGCTGCTGGCTTACAAGACAACCTGGAAGAGTTTTACTCATTAAGGACCCCCTGCCGGAACATTATTAAAGAAGAGGTGGATATTAACAAACCCCACGATACGATCTGTATCACTGACTTTTGTTAAATCTGAAGGAACGGTCTACGGTATATTAGAACCTCACTCTTGGTGCTCTTTTCAGTCTTTGTACACTTTTAATTTTGTCAACCCTTCTGTGTTAACAGTATTTAGGTTATTTTCTTTTGTGTTTTGGTTTTCTTTATTATGATTAATTTTGTATTCATTCTTTGTGTTTTTATTATTTCCTTTTTTAATGGTGTCATGATTGACACTTATGAAATAGTCAATTTGAAGACTATATATGTTGATATATGGTTTGATGTAATTCTCTGTTGTATTGATAATAAAAATACTTTGGGGGGTGAACAAACCAGAAAATGTGCTCCATTCGAGAACTAAACATTTAGATACCAGCTTCACTGCCTATAAAAAAGTAGACTACATAGGGATCCAGATTTTCTTCCCTTAGCCTATCCCCCAACTTAAAAAGACCTTACCTTCTGGGTTATGTTCTTCTAGATAGCCAGTGAATTCTGAAAAACTTTCAAATGACCCTGCACTGGACAGCACAGATTTATCAGAAACTACTTGTAATTAAATGGACTGTATTTTTTAAGTAAAAAATACTCATTCACATCCCTATCTGTACCATTTATTTAACTTTAGCTATACTTAAGCCAATCCATAATTTGCAATAAGAAAATATTTTAGTTACCGAATTTCATATGAGCAAGACTAGCAGGAAATATTTTCAAACACACAGAAACAAGTCCAATGCAATAGAAGGAAGAAGCCTTTACTATGGAGCTAAAAATATCAAAACTGCATCAAAATTTGTAATTTTATGTTGTTATTTATGTTTTGTTTTTATTGATGCTGTCTTATAATTTGTATGTCTTTATTATGTTGTATGCCGCCCCGAGTTGCAGCAGCAGGAGAGGGCAGCCTAGAAATTGAAGCAAATCAATAAATAAAATCAAAGCCATTTCCCATTGAAAGCAGCTGTAGAGAAATTACCTGATACTACCAGTTACTTTCAGGAATGGCATTTGGTTGGTGTTATCTAGGGGTGATTTCAGACGTGACGGGCTGACGGTTCACCACAGTGGACCCCGAGGGGGGGTGAAGACACCTCAACCACCCCCCGGGGCCAAAAAAAGCCCCGAACAGGCGTGACGGGGCCTGGACCACGGAGGGGAACGAAGCTGCCAGATCACAGACCGGGGCAGCGCAACAGACGTTACGCCAATCCCCAGCCGTGGCAAGCACACCCAGAATCCCCCGCGCAGGGGCGGGACACAGACATGGCCACCGGAGGGCAAAAGAAGCCAAAAGGCACCAAAGGGAACGCCCACACCAGGGAAACGGGAAGGGAGGGAGGAGAGGGAGATGGAGAACAGGCGCACAGGTCCCACACACAGCAAGCACACACACGCACGCACGGAGGATAGCACAGACAGGAAAGGGGGCGGGGGGACAAGGGGGACTGGACACCAGGGAAGCCAGGCCGGGCACCGCAGGGGGGGGGTGCGATGCGGGACCGGGAAGAGGGGAGGAAGGGGCACAGGGGGAGGGCAGGACACCGGCACCAGGTACAGCACACACCCCAGCAGGACGGTCCCCACGGGCACCCCCCACAGCAAGCACACAGTCCCGGAAAGGGGGGGGGCCTGCAGCTCGGGCTAATGCCACAGCGGGCGGCCAGATGTCACTGGGACCCGGCCGGGGAGGGTCCAGGAGACACATGCAGTCCAGGCATCCCAACGAGGGGCAAAGGAACGGCAGTCAGGAGAGGCAGTCCAGCACAGCAGGTCCAAGGATGGGTGGCCCCATCAGGGCAGGAGTTCAGGCGGGGCAGCCCGCGGGCCCCGGATCTCCGGGGCACACAAGCAACCCAGGAAGGAGAAGAGCGGGCCAGAGGGGGCCCAGTGACACAGCCAGAGCAGCAGCACGCAGGGGCGGTGGCCTCGCGGCAGCAAGACAAGGACAGCAGGGTGGTGGAAGGCACCAGGGTCCGGCCCACGGGCGGGTGCCGAAGCCCACACGGCCCAGAACACGGGGGGCCAGGGAGGAACCCAGCGACTCACAGGCAGCCGTTGGGGGCAGCGAGGGGCCCGGGTGACCGGCCCGATGAACCAGGTGGGGCCAATGGATCATGCCTCGGCGGTATCCCAGCTCGGATATGTGGTGGGCGATCAGGTAGTAAGCCTCGAAGGTGTCATGCACGGACAGCCCCAACTGGACATCCGGATGGGACCAGACCCGCCCCAGGGCTGACAGCTCCGCCACGGAAGGCTCCGTTACACAGCAGGCTGCAGCAGGGGGCCAATGAAGATGTCACAGCCCCAGAAGCCGGTGATACACAGCCACACGGGTGCGCTGGTACACACGCGCCCCATGCACGCTCCCAAAGTAGGAAACGGCCAAGGCAGGGCCCCCCTCCGCAAGGCACTGCAAGAAGGCTGCCAGGCTGCACACCCACAGCGCACTCACGGTCTCCAGCCCGGACCAGGGCACATGCGAACACCTATTCACGGGCACGCGCCCTTCAGGGAACCGGACCAGCCCCAGGGTCTCGGCATGGAGCCGGCAGTCCTGGGCGCTCGCATCCCGGCCCAGGTAGCTGAGTCCAGCGCTCAGGCTCACAAAGGCGGAGGAGAGGCTGTCCGGGTGGCCCAGGAGCAGCTGCACGGCTGGGCTACGCCACAGGTCACACAGGGACATAGTCTCGGTGTAGCTCCAGATACGGGGGGCCCCATGGGGCATGTGAAGCGGGAGCCCCATGGATGGACATGCAGCCATGGTCCAGGTGCCCGGGGAGAGTTGCAAGGAGCTCCTGGGGCCTCTCACACCTTACGGGGCCAAGGGGCCTCCCGGGGGTCCCAAGGACAGGGAAAGCAGACAGGGACCGCAACATTGTAGCACAACAGAGCGAGGCGTGGGGTGCGGACCCAGCACAGCTGCACAACACAGGAGCTCCCACATACCAACTAATCAGCTCTCCAAGGCCAAGGTGGCGACAACACCAAGGGGGGGGTTTGTTTTGGGGAGATCGCTTCCAGGCACCTGAGGACCGGGCGGTGGAGAGTGCTCCTACCGGCCCACCCCACCCCCAGGGGAACCTCTGCACGGTCCCTCCACGCTCGCGCGTGCCCCAAACCCCTGTCTCCCACATACACGGACCGGAGCCACTGTACCTTATACACCTTTAATAATAACCATGTGCACAGTGTCACCCACTCCCTCATACCAGTTAGTGCCCATCCACCCCCACCCCCACCCCCTATGCTGCCCTACCCCTCCTACCTCTCCCCCCCATCCCCGCCAGCCCCTGGGACGGCCCCGAGCTTGCCCAGTCAGGGCCATCGAGCTCAGAGAGCTCACCTCCCCCCCGCTGTCATTGCTGCTGGAGGTGTCCCGGGCCGCCTCCTGTTCCTGGTTGGGTGGCCCTGGTAGGGTGGGCAGGGGGGCAAGGAACCGGACCCCCCCCTGGCGGCTGCACCCCCCGGAGGCCTGCAGGCATAGGGAGGCAGATGCGTGGCCCCGGGGGGCATCGGGGTGACTGGGGGGCCAGGGCAGGGTGCAGGGGTGCAGAGGGGCCCCCCATGGGTGCCTGGGGGCGCCCCGGGCCTGGGGGCCCCCCTGCCATGGCATAGGCACACAGCATGCCGGCGTGCAGGAGCAGGGAGGTCCCGATGTCGTGGGATCGGTCCAACTTTTCTGAGTGCTCCCGCATCATGGCCTGTATGTCCTGCCTCAGGCCCCCGAGCAGCTCATCCTGCCGGCTGCGTTCCCTGCGCTCCCGGAGCTGCTCCATGCGCACCTCAGCCTGGAGCCCCCTGTCCCGCTCCTCCGCCCACTGCAGGGACCGCTCTATGCCCGCCTCCATCCAGGCCATGGCCACCAGGATCCTCTCGCCCTGTTCCTCCGAGGAGCGGACTATGGCCTCCGCCTGCTCCTCCCTGTGCCTGCGGACCCGTGCCCGGTACTGCCTCGTGCGCTCGGTCGGAGGCACGGGCCCTGGGCCAGCTGGCTGCTGGGGTTGCCCTGTGGGTAGAGGAGGTTGGTCTTAAGCAAGCCGTGCGCCCCTGTCCCCGGGCCCGCACAGCCCAGGGGCTCCACAGCCCTGTGCCGGGGGGACCTGGCCCCTCTGCCCCCATGGACCCCTCCCACGTACCCCCCCTCCCGGTGCCCAGGTACCCCTCCCGTCCCCCCCATGCAGAGCCCGCTGCCTCACCTGCTCCCTCGGGCGGCTGGGCGGGCTCCTCGGGGGCTGTCCCCTGTCCCGCCTGGGTGCTGTGCAGGGGCGGTCCGTGACCTATGGGTGAAGGGGGGGGTAATATCAGTGTGGTGGGGTGCTGTTGGGCGCCCTGTGGCAGGGCCCCCCTCCCGCCCTTCATGGGTGCCCTGGGTCTACGGCTGGCCCCCCCCGGTTGTGCTGGTTGAGCGCAAGCTCGAGTTGGCACTCGAGGGTCCCCCATATCCGGATGAAGTCTCCGGTCTCCTTGTGTCCCCACTGGCCCCCGCGGTAGTAGGGCTTCCTCCCTCCTCTCCGTGCTGGGTCCTCTCCCTCCTCCTCCTCCTCCTGCAGCCCTTCCTGGTGCACCTCCGGCTGGGCTGGCCCGGTGTGCTCCGGGGGGTCACCCGCCCGGGTCGTTTTCCGTGTCTGGGGGAGACAGGGGTGGGGGAGAGGTCGCAGTTCAGTAGCGTTCGGACCAGCCTCACGGGCCCCCCCTCGGCGGTGTATGCCCATGACCCTGGCCCCCCTTTGCCGCCCTTTTGCCCCCTGTTCCCCTTGCCCTTGCTCCCCCTTACCCGTTTGCGGGGTGCCGCCTCCTCCTCCGCCGGTGTAGCGGCTGTCCCAGGGGTGTCCTGTGCTGGCTGATGCTGGTGCTGGTTCCCTCCCACCACCTCCATGTTGAGCGTGACCCCCAGCTCCCCCACCCCCTCCTGTGCTGTCTCCCCCTCCACCACCACCACCACCGCCTGTGCCCCTGCCTCCCCCTCCTCCTCCTCGCCCCTCGCTCTCTCCTCCACCACCGCTCTCTTCCTCCTCCTCCCTCCTCGCTCCATCCCGCCACGTTCACCAGCTGCTTTTTCCCCTTTAAATCTCCCTCCGGTGAGTGTGTTGATGCCGGTTGCCTGGCAGCGACGTTGCGCTCATTGCCCACGCCTGGGGATGATTTCCTTTGATCCCAGGCGGCGGCTGGCGTCCAGACGTGACTTTTGGTTGATCACGGGTGGGGATATCGTTCACCACGCGTCCACGGGAATTGGTTCGGCTAGCCCGGGAAGCGTGGTTGAAATTGGCCCCGCGCGGGTGTTCAGCGTGGTGAACATCTGGCGGCCGCCGAACAGACGTTCAGGGCGCCTTGGCCCCGCCGCGGGGTTCACCGTGGTTCACTGTGGTTCAGCGTGATCTCGTCACGTCTGAAATCACCCTATATCTATATTCTATCATCTCAGGACAAAAGTATCAAGATAAATTATTTTGTGCTGAAATGTCACCTATTGCCCTCTTTTCCGGTTTCGAAACAACAGAGCTGAGCATCACCTTACTACAAGAGAGCATTTCTTACCTGCTAAGGCAGGTGTGGAGAACCTTTTTTGTCTGCTATTTATATTTGTAATTTAGAAAGATGGTGTCTCGAGAAATATGGAGAGATGTTAATCTACATAATCCAAAACTCTTATTTCCAATTCATGTTTAAATTCAACCTTTAATTTATTTCAGTGCCAAACCAGCATTGGCACCAAGACAGCATTGAGGAAAAATTTGCTGGTTAGGGGTAAAGGGCTTCAAGGGAAGAAACTGCAGAAAGATACGGGTGATGGGTAAGGCATGCGAGACAGAATGCATGACTGGGTGAATTTGGCCTTTGGATCCAGACTCTACCCTCAAGCACACACCTGCTCTACTGCCTTCCCCCTGCGCACACACACACATTAAGTTGCTGGCTGGATGCAGGGGACAAATAAAAGACATTCACAGACTGTATTTGGCTTGCAGACCAGAGGTCTTCTCCATCTCTGTGCTATAAACATATGCCTTAGTACAAGGAGTCCTTGCTTCAATCCAGAGACTAAAGCAGGTAATGCACCCCCTAATACTTCTGAGGCCACATTCCAAGAAGCTATTCATACTAATTCATGTAACATATTGGTTATTTCTGTCCTGCTTAAAACTAATGCAGGTTTCATTCAACTGTTTTCTCTAATTTTAGACCTTGGAATATTTTAATAATTAATAGTTAATCCGATTTCTTGGTTGGTAAAGGTCAACTAATTAGATTTCTAAAAATATTCAACAGTAGTATGTGGGTTTAGGACACAGCCAGTGCAATTAATTCCATGATATGTAGCAAACACTCATGAATAGCTATACAACATTTCATGACTTAATTTTCAAAAACTAGGATGAATCTTCTCCAACGAGATGGGTATAGATAATCTGTGTTCATCTGAATGTATATATCACTGTACCACATCTACCTCCACAGAACCTTAACTGTTGTAATTTACTAGTCACATACAGGGCAATATTGCAGAATTTGGCACTTCCCATGACCCTCTGCTGGAGTGGGGGAGGAGGGAGAGACCCAAGATACCTGACCGTTCTTGCAAGGTGTATGTGGTATTTTGCATTTAAGATACATTTAATATAAAAGATGTCCAAAATACATGGAATGGCATGTTGGGAAACTCACCTACATTCAGAATTACTCTATTTGCATGATTTAGTCAGTTTGCAGAATTCTGCTTCTACAATAGATGGAATCCTAAATATAGACATATTTCAACTAGCAGAGTTACGGTTCCAGAAATGTAGTTATGAGATAACAAGTATGTGGGGTAGCAGTAAGGGAGAGAAGATTACATTACCTACAGTGACTGGAAACTAACATTATTACCATTCTTGCTTGGTTTTTGCTCAAGAAAGTGGAGGTTGCTTAGAACATGAGTTAAGGCTGCTATGTAGTTTTCTTGTAAAGTTTCTTAATAGAGATCATCCCCCTCTCTTCCCCCGCATCCAAGCAAAGAGGGACTGTTTCCCATAACTTGAAAGCTGGGAGACACATTCTCTTCTAATTACAGCTATGGCTATGACCTTTTAACAAGAAGGCATTAACAAGACTAAGTATGCTAAATGCAGATGGTATTCATTATGGTGTTTTCATTTCAACTATAAAACACTGCAGAGAATAGTCTTACCTGAAGCTGCCATAAACTATGAGGAGGATGGAAATCAGGAATGTTGACACCTGACTGGAATCCACAAGAGAATAAGCCCTAGAATGGAAAACAGAGAGGCACAGTTTGTTACGCAGAGCATCACTTTGTAGACGTAATTCATATAATTTTTTGCCATTCACTACACCACAAAGTGCTGGATGACTTAAGTCAGTAGGATAGTTATTCCTAGAATTCTACTGATAAAATGGGCAAACTCTTGAAATGAAGGTCACTCCTCTACAGTAGTATTCACTGCCAGACTATTTTCAGCATACGAACAATGGTTAAACATGGTTTGAGTTAATGCCAAATTTATCACATAGGGTTTTGCCAAGATGTGTGGGAAGTGAACTATGTTTGACAAGTGCCAGCTAATGAAACCTCCTGCCAGCCAGACTTCTCTAATCTCATTTACACTACTACCGTCTTCTCTTACAATTCATGTTTAGCGACCAGCAATCACATCTATTCCCAGATAAAATAGTTGTTACATCCCATATTACTCACTATAGCTTGAATTTAACACAAATAAGACAATTTATTTTTTGTTCCATTGCCTAGTAGTCCTAGTCTATAAATGGTTGCTACAGATCTACTCTCAATCGACTTAACGATTTTGCCATTTGAAACCTGTATACAGGCCCTGAGGCAAATGAGATCTCCCTTGCCCCTGCCTCTCTTCTCCGAGCGCAGAATTTCCAGCCTGTGCTGGGGAGAGGCGGGGCAGGAGATTCTGCAGGGGGAGGGGATGAAGGAAGTCTTGGGTCTTCACTTCCTCTCCCTTCCCCCACGCTGCATCGGGTGGAAGGGGCTGCCAGGGCTCGCCTCCCACCCACCCACCAGCCTTCACACCGCCAAATAAAACAGACCTGTAGTGGTGGCAGCAGCAGCTTCATTCAGTGTGCTCACCATGCAGTTCCTTCTAGCCACTTCCTGGCCCCTCCCAACAGGGCCTCCCAGAGCAACGCGGCCAGATCACATCATCCAGCTGTGTTGCTCTAGGAGGCCCCACTGGAAGGGGCCAGGAAGTGGCTAGGAATAAGCACATGGGGTGCTCACTGAATGGAGCTGCCGCTGCCGCCACCACCGCACGTCTGTTTTATTTACCAGGCTGAGGTTGGGGGGGGGGGGGGGCGAGCCCTGGCCACCCGCCCCCACCCCAACGCAGCTTTGAGGGGGGAGAGGAAGCCGGGGGGGGAGGGGCAGCCAGCCCTGCACTACATCTGGGAGGTTGGGGAGGCTTAAAATTCCACAGGAGAATCGGGGCCCTGCCTATATAGCTTTGAAGTAATTCCCCAAACAATGCTTTAAAATGTGAACTTTTGGCAAAGTGATATAGGTAGTTAGTTAGCAAGAATAAGACACTTCAGTTACACTGCTGGATAAGGCACAGTAAACATTCATTTCTATATTTTCTATAGAATTATTTCTAAGTGTAATCTTAATTTGAAATTTCTAGGGTTTTTTAGTTTTTTGTTTTTCAAGAAAAACAAGTTTTCTTCCAAGTTTAACTTGTAGTACAATTGACATTTACAATATGGTAAAACAAGTACTTTTACTTAGACATTTCCTTTAGATTCTGAAAAGGATTCATAAAAATGCCAAGGATCAACAAATAATCTGAAACAATTTAGAGGTGCGTAGCCTACCATATGCACTTAGTATAGGCTACTTAGCAAACACACAATACAACCACTCAATGATAATCGAATGAGAGAAATGGGTATCATATCAAAAAAGGTGCAACATCTCTGATTTATTGAGCTAAATCATCCATTTTATTAGGTGCCGGAATTGTACTGTCTAGTCTAGAAGACAACATGGAATCTCTGGATCAGTGAATGTGTCTTCTGCTAATTTAGGAGAGACTGGTGGCGGCTGTTTTGGTTCCAAGTGACAGAGAGGAAAGCAAGGCGGTTCGAATGATCTTTTATTGGACCAACTGCTGTTGGTGGAAATAAGCTCTCAGGCCACAAATGAAGCTTCCTCAGACATTTAGGGAACCAGTTATTTTTGAATGGCTATGCTACATGCCTGGGGAAGGGCCCTGTGTGGCCCAAAAGCTTGCTTATTTCTACCCAACAGTATTTGGTCCAATAAAAGAGATAATTTGAACGACTTTGCTTCCCGCTAAATTATGAAGCATTTTAACCTTAGGAGTGCAGAAAGAAAAAGTACCTGCCAAATATCAAGTTGCATATCTATTATCTACGTTTTTAGAAAACACACAGCTCTCAGATCTTTAGAATGCGAGGAGGATCTCAATACCCACAAGGCTACCAGCAAACCCTCTGACAGAACAATGTACTAGTCAGTAGCAGTCCCAAGGAAGTGAATGGAGCCGATACCTGCGCCAACTGCCAACATGCATGTTATCACACTAGAGGATCCAGCGCTAAAAGCGGACATAGGACACTTCACATTTAACTGACATTGCTTCAGATCTTGTCTACACTAGAGCTTTAAAACCAGTTTAAGGAACTTAGCTACTGTATCAACATCTACCTATTTTAGCAAAGTTTACACTCTGTTGCTTGTGCTCCTGTAGGTGCAGTAGCTTGGGATGGCATCTAATCTGGGCAGTCCTCAATCTGGTCCAAAAACCCTATAACTCACACATACATTGGATAATCTAAGCTATATCAAGTGTTAGGCTTAGACTAGTAGTAGAACCATGTGATCTGGACAAAAAGTAAAGTTAAATGTGTCTGAGGCCCTTTTTACACAGATGGGGATGGGTGTTTTGGCATGGTGGTTAAGAGTTGCGTGTGTGTGTCCCTTTACACGGACACACACACACACACACACACACACACACACACACCGGACCTCCTCCAGTTTTCCAGAGGATTCCGTGGGTGGAGGTGGGTGTTGTGCGGGAGTGCACATGCACCTCCACCCATCCCACTCAGTGTTCACATGAACACAGAGTGGACACCCATCCCCCCACCTACCACCGGACACCAGCAGAGGAAGGGGGGGCGTCCATGTAAAAACTGCCCAAATCATTTTGTGCGTGAACTGCGTTCTTAAGCAGGTCAGTGAAGAGAAGGCCTCAGTTTTGTCTGCTGCTAGAGAAATGTCAGTATCAGTATAGGCAATATAGCTTTTGGACCTTGATATTAAGGAGCCACGGGGGGGGGGGGGGGGGGGGGGGGGGGGGGGAGAGAGAATGTGATGCATGACAAAGGAGCCCCATAATCAGGGACTCGTGTTCACTGCATTTTCCATATTGGTGGCAATGGGGGAAACGCAGCGAATACGACTGCTTGCTCACAATTCTGCAACAAATTTAAAATCCCTGAAAGACAGCTCTATTACTTAAATCGTCAGTTGGCTTGTTTACTTCAACTAACCCAAACCCGCTGTGTGCAAAGTAGCAAAAAAAATATTTAATAGGTGATCATGTATGTTTCTGTAACACACTGCAAAGCAACAGTCTGAATTTCTTTAAACAATTTTTTTTAACAACTTAAGGATTATTTTCAAGGCATGTATTATAAGCAAAGGGAATATAAAAATCAGAAGGGAGTGTATAATTTTGAGGTATCCAAAATAGATTGCAACTGGCAAAAAGGATAATGAAGAGGAAAGCTATTCCATTTGTTCAGCCTTCTGAAATGTATTAAATTATGGACTTTTGACTTGAGGACTGTCCCAGAACGGAGAAAAACAAAAACAAAACACACATCAAACAAGAAAGAGGAGGAATAACATTGGGGGGGACCTTACTGTGGATTATACTGCTGTGGACGATACATCATTATCCTTGAGCCTGGAAGAGCAGTGAACCACCATAGATTCTAAAAATGTAAGAATCCTGCTCATCTCTCTTCATCCCTTCTGTTCCCCTGCCCCCACCCCTCATCGCCTTTTGACTAGGCCTAACTCAAATCCAGCACCCATGCCAATCAGCCCCGCCAAACTGAAGTCAGTAAGCACGATGGACTAAAAGCAACCAGATAACATCCCTGACCAGACACACAGATGCTGGATTCCAGTGCCGTGCCTACCAGCAGCAACTGCTGAGCTGGCCTGACCCGAGTCATGCCCAACAAGAACA
Source organism: Sphenodon punctatus (assembly GCA_003113815.1). NCBI lineage: Eukaryota > Metazoa > Chordata > Lepidosauria > Sphenodontia > Sphenodontidae > Sphenodon > Sphenodon punctatus. The sequence continues at coordinate 6,752,159 of QEPC01001423.1, read as the reverse complement.
GATGCCACTTTTTCAGACACGTTTTTCTAATCTCACTTTGCCTCTTGTGTGCATTTCATAAACAGCAGGAGTTAGAAAAAGACCAACAAGCAGAACAGAAGCACCTATAAAATTAACCTCTTTTCCTCCTGTGGCAGAGCTGAGTCACGGAGGGCTAGGAGTCCTTTAAGAAGACAGCTAGTGCCAGCATAGCAGCAGCATAAGCAAAGTTGCAGATGCTCCAATAAATGGAGGATGGCACCTAATTAAGACTGCAGCCGAGTTACGGTGTGGCAGAGCCAGCCAAGGAAGTGTGAGAAGCTGCTACAAAGGTAAGAGCCTGAGAGGAGAAATCTACCTCCAGGACAAACCTGCCCAGAAGAGTTGCCTGGGTGAAGGATTCATTTTAATAAATGCTTGTTCATTTTGATTTAAATAATGTTCTACATTTTTTTCCTTATTGTTTTATTTCTGCCTTCAGTTTATGCCATTCACAGCTTAACCCTGCTATCCTTGAGAAACTGACTGACTAACAACAGTTTCTGGGGTAGAAAGTACCCTGATAAATAAATAGCTGGAAAATAATGAATGTGATTGATTTGGAAATGACTCCAGATTAACATAAAATGTAACAATTGAAAAACAGAAATACAAAACACCCCTGCACAGTATTGGGGGTCACCACCACCGCTCATGTAAAGCAGCACACCTAACAAATATGGTACAGGGGGTAATGTTGACCCCCTCCAATTATTTTTGCATAAACTTAAAACAGAACTTTAGAATACAACATATAAATACAACATAAATATAGAAACATAAACACAATCTGAAGCTGGTACAGATTACCATCAATGGTATTACCAGCAATACCCCCCAATGCAGAACTGATTAAGTATTTTTCCATCATAAAGCTCCTGAGTTCCAAGTAAATGCAGGGGTCACCACCACCAATAAGATACTGCAGGCCAAATGATGACCTTATACTCCTGTGCGACCCACTGCCTTCAAATGATGGTCAGTGTCTAAAATGAGGCTGAATTTTCAGAATCCACTGTTTGTAACTATGCGTAAGGCAGCAATTCAGCTTGACACTCAGCCCAAGCTGAGTCCAGCCTGGCAATTAATTATGAAAATCAACATGTGGAGCACACAAATTTGGTACAGAACAAGTCCCACAATGCTATTTGTGGATCACATTTCAGAATAGAGCTACACATCCAAAACATCTTAAAACTTTCTATTTTAAAAGTACTTCATATCATTTATGAAATTCACCAAGATTGTTTAATGGTTCAAAACCACAACATGGAGGAAATGTGAAGTTGAAACTATAACCAATATGACTAGCTACTTATACACACACCCTTATGTAAGGAAGTTTTCAGCTGAACTATCACATATTTTTAAATCACCAAGATTTTAAAGTATGTGCCTTTGAGATGCAGGTTACAAAAGAGTGGCTTAAAAGGCCAATATTCTGTCCTCTGCTCTCAACATTAAACAAACAGGAATCTATTGCACCTCTGACATCTGACGCTAAGGGCGCTTGTACACAAGATGGGGGTTGGGGGCAACTGCCAGGAACCAAAATCACAGCAGGGGGAATCATGTGAAGCTCTGCTCATATGTACAGGATTTTAAATGTCATCAGCCCATTTCTGCCATAATTTTACTCACGGGTGACAGGGGCTCAAAATCCAGCCCTATGGATTCACATGATTGTGGCTCACAACAATTCCCCTCCCCCTTCCATCTCATGTGCAAACAGCCTACGTTTGGCAGGAGATTTCATAGGCTGCCTACAGCAGGAAAAAAGTGAACCATGGAACTTCAATGGAAAAAAAAAAACTGCAACCAATTGGAAAAGTCGAGAAACCACAGAGTACTAGGACTTCGACTCTAAAGTTTTTTGAGAGAGAGAGGTAGTTGCACAACTTTACCAAACTTTGTGGGCAAATCTTGTCAAACAACTTGGCTGGATCTGTACGTTTTAAGTAGTTTGGGAAGGGAAGTGTATATTTAGTAAGCAGGATGCAATTTGCATGCAGTTTTTATAATCAAGAAAAATCCTGCAATAAGCTCCCAAGAAGGCTCCACCCTCTCCCTTCTGTACAAAAAGGTCCCTTTCGCAACATGATGCATGGAAGACCGAATTAAACTGTACAGCACTCAAACAGGGCTCTCAACACCATGTCACTGCAGCTGTTCACTATTAATGCTTGTACACAGAACAATGTTTGACATTCAAAATTTACAAATCTCATGTATCTTATGTGGAATGGGTGAAAACAGACATAACACTAACTCCACTTTTCAATTTCTTATCCATGTTGTAGGGCTGCATAGAGCACTAATACAGCCCTGTAACATGCATAAGAAATGTTAAAATGGAGTCTTATGTCTAGGGGTGGGAATTCCAGTTCTCCCGAGATCCGATATTGCCGGTATTTGGGTGTATCGGTTTAATCCGATATTTACCTATACCGGCATACCGGATTTTTAACATTGCAGTCATTGAAGTCAATAGCCGCAATGTAAAAAAATCCAGTACCACGGCCATTGTTAAAAATCCAGTATGCCGATACCGGTAAATCCGGTACTTGGGAGATCAGATACCGGTACATCCGGTATTCTCCCTGGTGTCCTGCCCCTGGTTATGTCTGTTTTCACCCAGTGTTTGTTACATCCAAAGTAAGATTTCTGTTTAGCCAATCGAGTCTTGCACTAAATTTCTCTCTCTGTACTGGATCGAAAAACATGTGCATGTATATACTGAACCCATAGAAGTACTACCAAGGTGACTACTTCAGTAATCAGTTGATTACATATAAATGAGCAGCAGCTATGAAGTCTTTTCATCATACACACAGCAATGGTGCAAATGCAGCATCATTATGTATTCAGGTCACTACAGCACACCCTGGCTTCTTGACCCAGGAGTCTTTTTAAGAGGATGCTCCAAAAGAATCAATTTGAAAGCATAGTCGTGTCACTAGTATAATTAAATTACCTACAGGATGCACGGGCGAGCGAGACATTGATTCAGACCTGGACTGAGAGCAGCTTGCTAGGAGGTGCAATAAAACTAGCTCAGGTGGGGGGGCAACAAATGGAGCAATCTGTCTGGATTGCATCAAATGCTGGAACTGAATTTAAAAAAAGGGCTGGTTAAAACTCAAATAGGAGCAGGCACAGCAAAAAAAGTTTCTTTGGGTAAAAGGCGGATAAATCTGGACTGGCCAAGGGAGACTGAGTTTATTATTATTATTATAAGCATTTGTGTAGCGCTAGCTGTGTACCTGGCGCTTTACAGAATAAGAATGACGCGGTCTCTGCCTACGGCTTACAATCAAATAGACACGGAAGGGGGAGACAAGGAGAGGGGACATAGGGAAAGACAAGGGATAAATAACATTCAAGCGGATGCGAGGTCTCAGGTGCATGTGCTTGGCTTGGTTTCAGTTAGGCAGGAGTCTGCGGGGAGGGCAAACAGTAAAAATTGAAAGTTCTCACAGGCTTCGGGAAAGGCGACGAGGAAGAGGTGGGTTTTGAGGAGGGATTTGAAGGTGTGGAGGGAGGAGGCAAGGTGGATGTGGGCAGAGAGGGAGTTCCAGGCATGGGGGGCTGCAAGGGAGAAGGGACGAAGGCGGTTAGGGGAGCAGGGGAGACAAGGGAGAGCGAGGGAGGGGACAGAGGAAGAGCGGAGAGTGCGTGCAGGAGTGCGTAAGGAGACTAGGGCTGAGAGGTAAGGGGGAGCCAGGTTGTGAAGGCATTTCTAAGCGAATACCAGGAGTTTGTGAAGGATGCGTTTGGGAAGGGGGAGCCAGTGAAGAGAGGAGAGGATAGGCTGCACGTGGTCAAAATTACGGGCTGAGTGGATGACCCTAACAGCGGAGTTTTGAATGGAGATAAGGGGGGGGGNCACCTCTGATTCCTCCTCTGAAAGGATTCCACCCTCTTCTCTATGGAGGAAACCCCCTATATCCTCCTCCGAGGACAAACCTATAAGGTCCCTAATGGGTCTCTCTAGTGGGGGCTTGCAGGAGCTCCTATGCTTCCCTTTGCCCGAGGCTTTCGAAGATCCCTTAAATGCCTCCAATGCCGGAGCTCCAGCTCAGCTGAAGAGGATCATGTGGAGGCAGCCTCCTCTGCCTCCAGCTAAGTAGCTGTCCTGCATCCATACACTTACTTGGGACTACGAATATCTAACAACTAATCCCCAAAGACTAAAATACTAATAGTTATATACAAGTATTTACAAGATGTTCCAGGACATTAGCTTACTAAAAGCTAAACACTGACTACTTCCTCTCCCAAGAGTGGCTTATACTAGGATCTTAACTATACTGCAGAGATGGGCAAGTCATGACTCATGAGCTCCATGTGGTTCTCCGATACCTATATTGGGGTTCTCGCCAAAAGCGGCTGCCTGGGGGCATGTCCAGGGAAGCTAGCAAAGCCAACCATTTCTGGTGCTGGAGCTTCTTGGGGGCTGTGGGACAAAGGAGAGCATGCGCCCTACACCTCTAGTACTACTGTCTAAATCTGCCAGACCACAGAGAAGCCAAAGCTTTGAGATGTGAGAGGGAGTTAGGGAAGTCACACTGCCCTGTCCCTGGGACTGGGGAAGCGGCAATCAGTGTTGTGTCTTGTGGCTCTTAGCAATTAGGACTTGGCTCTTGGCAATTGGAAAGAACTCTGCACTTTCTATCAGGTAGAGAACCTAGCATGTACCCAGTCATGAGAAAAGAAAAACAGGAGCACCCCTATGGACTCTGTTTTCCAGCACATTTCAACAAATCTGGCTGAACACCATACCCATGCAGTGTGTGTACAGAGGGCATTCAAAGGTTTAGAACTCTAGAATTCAGAATAGAAAATTCTCAGAAGCATTGCTAAGCCCAATTGTTTTCCTGTCAAATTGAGACCTGTAAATGTTACTACTCACCTTTGCAAGGGCATGATTACTGAACAGGCTGAGTAGGATTCGACGTAAGAATTTGAATAGCAGGTCCCCAAACTATATAATGTATTTATTGCACAAGGCCCAAAACGCTTCCTGAAACTTGCCTTCCTAAATATTGGTCAGTGTGCTAACAGATTGAAAGCCATGACCCTTAGATGGCAGTTTGTAATCACTTAATCTTTAGACCAGAATACAGACCTATGGTTGAGGGAATTACATGGAGGTTTAGAAATTAAATCAGTTCTTATAATCTACACGTGGCATTTTGAACTCGATTCTAAAAGCCAGCAGACAATCTGCAAACCCATTTATATTTGGAATAAGTAACTTAAATGAGTGGGAAACTGACCTATCAGGGTTTGTCTGCAACAAGATTCCATTGGCAACTGTGCATGTGAATGCGCACCTTGTGTCCTAGTAGCATGATTAAATTGTTTGCAGTTTCCATATGTCAAATACACAAGTTGCATAATGCAATTCTTTCAGAAGGGGTTACAGGCCAGGAAAAATCATCCGAGGTTTGAGAAAGCAGCAAGTCTTAGGTGATTAAGTCTGCCCCAGAGGTTTCACCAAATGTATCAAACTGTGGAAGCATAATGGGAGTCCAGAGGGAAAGCGGTTGACACATTGATCCCCAAGAGTAATATATGAAGACAGAGTAGTTCCAGTGATATCGCTCTTCCTCAGGCTGTTAACCAATCAGAATGTAATAATGAAACTGTCTTCTACACATATACCAGATATATTATTTCAGCAGAATAGTTGAAAGTTTAAAAATAGAACACACACATCAAGTTTAGTCTGGAATCAGCTCTCCTATCTATATACCCATTCAACAAGGTAGCTTTTACTGAGTACATATTGACCAGCCTCTCCATTTATTATTCAGAAAGCTAGCTGCTTTTGAAGATTTCACTTTATTAATCGTCATCAGGTTACAAGCATGTCCCTTTGCCTATTAAAATAATCAATTTTAGAGGAAAAAACACTACTCAAATACAGCAAGAAAGGTGACCTGTATCTCCCATGCGGTTCAGTGCGTGTCACAATTCTTATACCACTAACTTCAATTAAACATCCATTTGGAGATGTATATTAAATATGTATTTATTACAATCATTTATAACCCACACCCTCCTGCACACTGGCAGCTCGGGGCTTTGTAACAAAGACTATGTAACCAAGCCAGCCGACGTCTTGCTTGCTTATTTGGCCAAATGACGTAAAGGACAGTCAGCTGTTGAGTTGAAATAGCCTTATGCGGTCATTCCCCAAGCCACAGTTTACTCCCAAACTCCTTTTCTCTGCCATTAGTCAACAACGATCCAAAAAACCTCTCTGAAACGGAGGGACATTATCACCTCCCAGCGTTACAGGGACAGGCTGAAATGTAATAACTGCTCTGTCCTCAGACATTTATTTCTGGCTGCTCTATGGGCAAGTGCCTGTAAAAGACATGCCAAGACAGACACAGCAAGCACTGTTCTGTAACATTCTGAGTGTCGGCCTTCCAACTGTACAATGAAAGCATTCTTATCTGCACAACAATCCGAACAGCTAGCTCTCTAGCCTGGCACAGATAGCTCCATAGACCATTACTTACTGAACAATTCCAAGAACCCCCAGCCATTCAACCACACAATTACTTGCTCACTCAAAATACTAGTGTATAAAGCATGTCACATGATAGAACGCTGGCTGTAATTCTAATTCGCACTTAGCTAGACAAAATAGTAGCCAGCTAGGGAAAGACCTAAACTACTCTTTAAATATTTATTTCTTCACATTTTTATCCTGCCCTTCCTATTAAGGCTCAGGGCAAAACTATATTAGAGCAGTGATTAACCATATTTCTCCCTCACCCCCTTGGCTGTCTGGTGTTTGTTGTTGTTCTTCCTCTGGTGCAGTCCATCATACTTGTCCTCTCTGCATTTCAATCTAACATGGGGCAAGTTTTACATTTGGTAATATAAACCCTAACCCATGGAGCAAACACAGGAACATATTCAGCAAACTCCTCAGCAGTTCTGAGGATTCATCAAAAACATGCCACCAAATCAACGTCTATTCACCAGCTGGGGCTTTGCCTCACCAGCAGCCAGTTTCACCAGCAGGGAGTTACAGCCAAAAGCTTCGCCTCTTGAGTTTCAAAGCAACATAACCATGGAACAAATGTTCATGCTACTCCACCATGGGATGATGTTGCAGTCAGTACCACAGAGTTTATTGCCCCTGTGATTAATTAACAATGGCCACCCAGCAAAGGTGGTTAAGTACTCCAGATGTCTTTTAAATATCTATCAATCAAAGACCACGGAGAACACTCCAGTTTTGGTCTGGGGTCCATCTCCCCCACTGTAGCAGTCAAGAAGAAATGCTTTATTTCTCTATAATGTTATACCTCTGGATCCTGCAGTAGAGCTATCTACCCATCAAAGATTCCAGAAGAATTCCATTAGAGTTTGACAACATTGCTTCCAACCTGGCTACAATAGTCCAACAATTAGAAGCACTCTGTCCACTTCAGTTCCTACCCATGCTACGCAAAAATCCTCTGCAGCACATTCAACCCATGACAAGCCAAGAAAAGATGGGTTGAGAAAAAATAAGTGTAGGTATGATTTATAGCCAAGAACAGTACATTAGCCATTAGATAACCTGATTAAAGGCTAATAACTAGAAGCATGGATGGTACAAATGAAAGCAACTATACAAAACTACATGACAACACTTTGGCAGTCAACAACAATTTTTGATTCTTATACCTCAGGGATCAGTAAATTTCACTAGAAATCAGTGATTTCAACAATGGAGAGAAAGCCATATTGGCATGAGGGCCCTTTCTGTGGCAGAGACCACTCACAATTCAATGAAGCTTATGTCAAGACATAGATTGGTACCATTTCCGTAACACTTAACCTCGTTTAACCCTTACCTTCTGCCATGGGGTTGTTTTCCATCCCCCGGTGGAAAGAAACATGAAAAATATGGTAATTTGTGGCTCTACAAGTTTGAGAATTTAGAACATTGTCACCAGCAGCTCTGGGCATAACATACTCAAATTTCATCCAGATATCACTTACCATTTGTCTTCTATAATAAAAAAACTAAAAAAAAAAAACCTGGGGTAGAAAAATAACCCCAGCGTCAATGGAGTTTTCCTATTGGGGTGGAATTTCAACCCCAGCCAATGCATTTCAATTGGGGTGGATTTCCACCCCAGCTTAAAAGCAGCCAAATCAACATTTTTAAAGGCCAATTCAGACTGCAAGATCACTTTACACTGGCTGCAACAATGAAAATTAACCCCTTCATTGCCACGAACATCTCTCAATGTTTCCACTAGTGTCTAATAGAAAAAAGATTTTTCATTTGCTCACTCCATCTGCAAAGCTACCTTTTTCACCCAGTCTCCTAGGTTTCAGTCTCTTAGATAGATTTTATCTACCTTCCCATAGGCTCCATTTCTCCAGCAAGCCAGAAGTGCCCTCATTGTCCTCACAAACTGACCATAGAAATGGAACAAAGAAAAGCTTATGGGCCATTAGCAGGTGATAGTCACATCCTCAAGTCCAGGGGCAGAGTCAAATCAAATCAAAAGTTTGTCTAGCCATAGGCTTTTACACATAGCAATACAACATAATACATTGCCAAAATTAAAATTAATATGGGATCGAGTGGCAGAGTGGCCATTCTTCCTCCCTGGAAGATTTTGTGTGGTGTGGTCACTGGCTGGGGGCTTGCAGGAGGGGAATGAAGGATGGCAGGGCACAGGGGATGGCAGGCATGCAGAGGATGGCAAGCACAGGGGTGAATGGAGGCACTGAGGGACTGGCTGGCTGGAAGAGGTTGCACTGGGGGACAGAACTGAGGCAGTGGGGGGGCTGGCTTTTGGGGGGCACTACTTTAACTTATATAGATAGTTAAAGTTCATAAAAACAATTTTCTGCAGTTTTAATAAAAATAATGCTTTTGCAAAGAAAAACGAGTAGTGTTGGTTGTTATTTATTCATGTGTGGAGCTGGTATTTCTCATAAAACAGACTCTATAATGTCTGTGTGTGTGTGTGCTGGCCATCGATTGTGTGACTAATGTAAAAAAAAAGTTACGTTTTATTGCACACTTTCAATCCCCAGGCCAAAGTCAGCTTGGGGTAGAAATCCCCGGATGGAAATAACCATGAATAAATATGGTAATTCGTGGCTCTACAAGTTTGAGATTTTAGGACATGTCACCAGCATGTCTACTCAAATTTCATCAAGATCTCTCTTACCATTTGTCTTCTATAATAAAAAACACACACAAACAATGCCTGGGGTACAAATCACCCCAGCGTCAATTTCCTATTGTAGTGGAAATCCACCCCAATGCAGACTCTATAATGTCTCTGTGTGTGTGCTGGGCATAGATGTCAGAGGGGTAGAGGTTCTCAGGGGAGTATGGATGGGGGAGATCCCACCCCACTGAGGACACGGAAAGGAAGGGACCCCGGTAAGGGAAGAGAACTTGCAGGAACAGGGTCTATCAGTGAGGCGACAGGGTATCGGGGAATACGGGTGAGGGAAACCCCACTCCCCTGTGGATAAGGAAGAGGGAGGACTCCAGTAAGGGGAGGGAGCTTGTAGGAAAGAGGACCTCTCAGAATAGCTTGGAACCCAAGAGCCTACTCTCTTCTTGTAGCCAGGAAATCCAGCTTCAGAGAGGGTCTAACTCATCATTGAGGTCAGATAGGAGGAGGAAGAACCCACACCACAAAGAAGGGAAGGACACAGGGATCTGACACCCAGAGCTCTGCGATTGCAGATGGACCGCAGAGAGCTGCAACTCTGGGGACTACCAGGACCCCAGTCCTGGGGGTATTCATGAACAAGGCCCCGGAACGGAACTACCAAGTCCTTGGTGGAAGGGAACCCCTAGATAGTGGGGGGGGGGCAACAGGGAGGCAAGGGGACCCACCAAGAGGGGATTGGACACACAGGCTATAGGAGAACCGGAGGTAGGGGAACACACCACGAGGAGTTTGGACACAGGCTATGGAAAAAACAGGGAGGTAAGGAAACACACAAAGGGAATTGGACACACAGGCTATGGGGGAAACAGGGAGGCAGAGGAACACACCAAGCACACACAATCAAGGGGGAATCCGTGCTACCGAGCAGAGAGCTGGATGCTACTCTACAATACACACAGCAAAGGTTCAAATGGGGAAGAGACATTGCTCCACCAGCTTCCTGTGGCCACACCAAGGCTTTCATACTTCCTGTGGCCAATCAGGAAGCTGGGAGGCAGGGCTAGGGCAAGCAGCTACAGCTGGGGAAGGGCGTGGCACACAGGGGGACACAGAAAGGAGGAAAACCAACACATTCTCAGGCCCAGCAGATGGCGCAGGGCACTAGAGAGCACTCCAGCCCTTAAGGGCCATGGGTTCAAGGCCCAGCCGTGACAATAGATTGTGTGGCTAGTGTAAAAAAAAGTTACATTTTATTGCACACTTTCAATTCCCAGGCCAAAAGCAGCTTGGGGTTGAAATCCACCCCATGACAACTGGGGTGTAGTTTTTTTTCATGACAAAAGGGTTAAGCATCTGTACAAGGTGGTGTGAAAACAAAGCAATTGCTATAACTAAGTTAGATCAAGGAAAAATAAAACAAACTTTCAATCCATTGGGTTAGTACACAAAAGGCCATTACTTTTGATGTAAAAACATTAATGCTGAATAGACATATGTACTCAATATTTATAACATGTCTTATGTACTTTTTAACAAGAGCAGAATAAAATTTACAATGCATTTATGATGTCACAGTATATGTTAGGTTAAATCTGTATACACATTTATTCCTTACTGCTTAAATATAGTTAGGAATGACAAAAACAACTAGCTCCAATCAACAGCTTTAGTTTCAAGAACAGCATTCAGTGTTGTGGGGGCGGGGCAGTTTTCTTGTTCAATAGCGATTTGTGAAGACAGGTACATAAAAAGGGTGAAAAATTGATAATGTACTACTTCCTAGGACCACAGGTTAAAGACACTGGAATAAATCTGGAGCCTAATATGGGCTGTATTTGAGCCTGGTACAAAAATAGCTTGTCATGGCATTTATGTTCATTATCTAAAACCATTTTACAATGTAACAAAATATTAACTACTTGCACATACTTGTACAGTAACAAACTCTGTACATACTGGCAGTAAATTTCAAACTATAGAAAATTCATGGCAGTTGTACTTGTATTAGTCTTCATTTCTAAACCGTACAGCCTTTACTCATGCACAACCATTAACATGGAATCCTTTAGAAAGTAATGTCTGCATGTCATGTGACGGCTGTTTCTGGTGATGGCATGTTGTTCACACTGCTTAGAGGGGATAATGAGCCCTTTGATCATGCAAATGAGATCCTCTTTTAAACACTTTAATGCAATAGTTTTTCTTGTGATTTTTATTCCTGCAGTGTAGAGGATGTTAAACAGGGCATGAAGGTGGAACATTTCCAGTTTTTGTAATTCTTAATTATTGTTGTACAACAATCAAGTAGATCATGGAGGTAGCGCAGAGAGCAGCACCAGCAACTGTATTAAGTTCTCTCATGATGCCATGCTGAATGTAAAGATGAATGTAAGAAACAAGAGACAAAGTAATTTAACCCATCATGTTTTATTGGAGCAGTTTCTGTTGGCAAGCGTGTGCAAAGCTGAAAGTGCCACAGCCTTTCAGACAGGTGTTGCTTGAAAGTTTGCATGTACTCACTGACCAAAATTGTATCTTAACTATTTCATCTCTTCTCTTTGGGACTAACATGGTAAGCATATGATAAACAAAGCTGGCACGGAAGAGAGGTGTGTGTGTGTGTGTGTGTGTGTGTGTAAAAAATCAATCTTCGTAAGACTTTTTATATATATACAAATATACACACACGTGTGTGTGTATAAATTCCACGCCACCTTTATCATATGCTTACCATGTTAGTCCCAAAGAGAAGAGATGAAATAGTTAAGATACAATTTTGGTCAGTGAGTACATGCAAACTTTCAAGCAACACCTGTCTGAAAGGCTCTGTGACACTTTCAGCTTTGCACACGCTTACCAACAGAAACTGCTTCAATAAAACATGATGGGTTAAATTACTTTGCCTCTTGTTTCTTACGTTTACACTCAGCATGGCATCATGAGAGAACAGGTCCCTTACCTTGGGAATTGTCCTTCTGTGGACTCGATAGGAGGTTATTCAGACATTGGGAGCAATCTACTGCATGGCCAGCAGGAGGCAGCACCAAGCTTTCAGCTGGGCATGCGTAGGGACGTTGCTCCCTCGCTTCCCCAGGTGTGTAAAGCGGATGGACAAGGAAGACCTGAAAGATAAGTAAAGAATAACCCAACACCCGCAACAGCGGAAAAAACATAGGAACAACCCCAAAGGGGTAAAAAACTAAAGTTAGTTGGGAAAACAAAATAGTATGATCCCCGGGTGGGCCGAATAACCTCCCATCGAGTGCACAGAAAGACAATTCCCAAGGTAAGGGATCCAATTGTCCGTTCTATGGACTCTCAGTCTGGTTTAGTCAGACTCTGGGAGGTAAAAAGGAGTAAAATTATTCAGCATAGGGCAGGACCAATTCAAACAGTGGTATCCAAAACACCCTGCAACACTCACCTCCGAAAGGAGGCCCGACAGAGTCAAAAATATCAATTTTGTAATGTCTAGTGAACGTATGGGGAGTATGCCATGTAGCGGCTCTGCAAATCTCAGACGGGGAGCCCGGGATCGAGAAGCCCAATTCGTAGCAGCCCCCCTAGGGGAATGGGCAAGGACTCTAGGAGAGGAAGTCAATCCCGCAGCCCTATAGGCTTCGGCAATGCAAGCTGATATTCAGTATGAAATGACCGTCTTGGAGGCCCCATTCCCCTTAGATCTGGGGTGATAACTGACCAGAAGCCTTGAGGTACGGCGGAAGGACGCCGTACACTCCAGGTAGATTTTTAGGGCTCAATTTTTTCAAAGGCCCTGTCTACGGTGATGCCTTTGGATGTCGAGACGAGCTTGGGGATGTAGTCCCTATTGGATTCCTCCTCCTCAGAGAAAGAGTCGGATTCCCTCTTCTTCAAGGACCTAGGGGTAATTCTAAGGGACCCGTTCTGCTCGTCTTAAGAGCTTTGGCCCTTGGGCAGAGGGCAACTCCCTGTCCAACTCTTTTGGTCCTCTGGACAGGACCTCGTTCCACTCGGAAGGGTCCTTGGACGGGGATGAGTGGGTGCCGGAAGACTGAGCCGAATCCTCCTCGGAAGTCTGGATAGTGACCAGTCAGATTCTGGTCCAGTCGCCCCTTTTATTGCATTTGGAAGAAAGGGGGAGGGGGGGAGAGTCCACCTCTGATTCCTCCTCTAAAAGGATTTCGCCCTCTTCTCTATGGGGTGAACCCCCTACGTCCTTCTCCGAGGACGAGCCTATAAGGTCCCTAAGGGATCTCTTTTGTGGGGGCTTGCAGGAGCTCCTATGCTTCCCTTTGCTGAGGCTCTCAAAGATCCTTAAATGATAATTTATGGGGGGGGGAGTGCATTTGCGTTTCCGCCTGTCCCTGATCTGGTTCTTCTCTATCTGGGATAGCACCCCCATCATGGACTTAAAGGTGTCCTGGAGTTGTACAATGCCTGGGCGGGGGACCCCCTTACTTGGCTGGAGGCAGAGAAGGCTGCCTCCACATGATCCTCTTCAGCTGAACTGGAGCTCCGGCATTGGGAGCAGGGTGCTGAAGTCGCAGCCGGGATGGCGGTGGTTTCGGTTTCGATTTCCCTGCTGCGGCGCTCCTGTTCCGTCGCAGCTCAACGCGCGGCATTTCGCCATATCCTGGCCGTCTCTGCCATACTAGCGGGTACCCCAAGGCAGGGGGGCATACCACATGGGTCAACCCCTGCACGTGCTTTGCCCCGGTTTGTACCCAGGGGTGGTGGGGGGCACAGCCGGTGTTGCCTACAGGTGCGGTACCAGAGACCAAGGCCTCTCTCTCGAACTTTTCCGGGCAAAAAACCAATACAACAGGAATTTACGGCCTGTACAGGTGCGGAGCACCCCGCTGCAGCTCCTACTTGGCCGGAGGCAGACTTTCAACTGGGGAAGCGAGGGAGCAACATCCCTACGCATGCCCAGCTGAAAGCTTGGTGCTGCCTCCTGCTGGTCATGCAGTAGATTGCTCCCAGAGTCCGAATAACCGGACTGAGAGTCCATAGAACTTAAATACAGTTGCTCGTGCTGCCATCTGCACTACCTCCATGGTCTACCTACTCGATTGTTGTACAATAATAATTAAGAACTACAAACATTGGAAATGTAAGTCTGCCATTACAAGATTAACCGCACTTGTAGGACTATACGATAGCCTACATACTATGAATAATGCATAGTTCATATTATAAGTGTGACTGAATATGAATCTTGACAGTTTTCATATTTTCCTCAAGCAATATAAAGGCAACAGTGTGTCTTCTTCTAGTACTTTTTTTCTTTAAGTAATGAGAACTGAAATTCTCCCTCTCCTTTCTTTGAACAAAGGACAATCCAATCAAGAACCTGAAAATAATTAATGCCTTGAGAAATTAAAAAACCAATCACTAAGTATTTATTGGTTCAGCTTTCACTATGCACTATTCACAACATAAACACAAACAATACCTTATAAAATACAACAAACAAACAGTATATTATAAACTACACTCCACCTACGAAGAACTAGCCCTAACGGGCTTATGAGCAACTAGTATTTTGCCTGAAAGATTACATAGCCAAAGCTCAACCCTTAGATAATAGTGGCTAGCCCTTCTCGTGGCTAACATACAGCAAGTACCTAGCCCCTGTAGGATAGAGCATACGGGGCTTATGTAAAACAAATGCTCAACCCCTGTATGTTAATTGCCTCACCCTTCTCACAGGGCTTGCATTCGGCAAACGCTTAGCCCCTGCGTAGGAAATACCACCCCCTTCTTGGGGTTTACATATGGCCAATGCTTGTCCTGTGTAATACTACCTGCAATCAATGTCAGTTTCCAAAATGTCAATTAACCCCTTCCCCGGGTTATAGGTAGATAGAATTGTCTTAATTACAATTCAGCTATCCACCACTCATGTTACAAGTACAAGATAAAAGCAAAAAACATTACGAACAACATATTTAAAACAACCCACTTAAAACGTATGGAATAATTCACAACATCCCTCATATTACTTTCCAATCCACTTCTCCACACACCCCAGTACTCCCACATTGACTTATTCCTCCTTAAAGCTTTGGCCTTAAAGGCAAACGTTGCCAGGTTTTTTATAATGGCGGGTTCTTTCTGCAGCATTAACCATATTACTTTCTCCTGTTGGGAGAAGGCTTGTAAAGAGGAGAGCTGAGAGGGGAGAAATCGGTTTCTACGATCACCTGCCCGGGAACAGTCCAATACATAATGGACAGTATCTTCTAGGGGCACCGATCCACAAGTGCAAATTCTACTTTCTCTAGATGTACCATTCCTCCTACCCTCTACCACTGAAATTGGCATTTGTTCCAGCCAGAGTCTGCTAGGTGCATTTACCCAATTTTTATCCATTTCAAGTGTGAGATATTTTTCCACACCAATTTCAACCTTCCATAGTAAGTAATTTGGCAGCACCCAAGACCCACGAACTAAAGTAACAACACTCTGCCAAGAAATGTCCGTCAAACGTTGGGATACTAGTTCTTGATCTAAGGGTACAAACAGCCTTTGATTCTCCTCTAACGTAACAAATATCCCATCCCCAATTGTGAGTACAAATTTTGTGTGTCTCAGCCAGGGGGATAAAAAAGTAGTCAAATTCATTCCCACCACCAAACAGAAAGAAAGACCCTTCAGGCTAGAAGAGTCTCTCAAGTGTAATTTCTGATTTCTCAGTTATGGACTACCTGTTTAAAGCTAGTGTGGTAGGCCAGAATCACTGCAGGTGGATGGCCCTTTAAGGTAGCTAGCACCTGCAAGTTTTTGCACTACCAGGTCTGCTGCCACGGAACCTAGAAGAAGGAACGCGCCTAATTACTGGGCTGCTGTGTCAGGGCGTGGCACAAGCTAGTCTAGAGAGGCAGAAGGGTAGGAAAAGCCTCAAAGTGTGCAAGGCTGTGAAGGGAGAAGGACCTGTGAGAGAGCTCTCCCATGAGAGGATCAGGCCGGAGGACTGATAACGGGATGAACTTATGGTGTGAGCAGTCTGAGGGAAGCAGGGCTAAAACTCAGAAGCCTGCTGACAGACTGGAACCCAGGCAAACAGGGGTTGTCTGGACTTTGTAAGGCTGGAAACCTGCTGAGAACTGGCAACAAGTGGACAGAGGCTACTTGGGCTGTGGGCTTTGCTGGGATACAAAATAGAGCTGTTTTGATCTTGGGAATCCAGAGACACTGAGAATCACTGAGTGCGGGGCAGCATATATTGAGAGGGACTAAAGAGTGAACATTCTGAAATTTTATTTTATTTATTTATTTAATACATTTATACGCCGCCCCTCCTGCATGAAGTGAGTTGTGAATTGAATCCCCAACGGGAGTGTGTATTGAGACCCTAATCCAGCCTTGACTCACACCTTGTAAGTCCAACTCTGCTACAGATGGTTTACAGACATCTTTGTTCAATTGGGAAATTACCTTAAATAAGGCAAAAGCATGAATCAAAAACAAGCCTAGCATAGCTTGGTTATGCTCAGAACTCTAGTCTGTTGTGAGAAACCCTTCCAATTGTCTCAGACATGTGCTGCAGAATCTTTCATTTTAAAATATAAATAAAATACCTTAAAATATTATACATCATCAAGCTAAGACATCATCATCTTCCAGAATTTGCAATTATTACAAGCTGACCCTTTCAATGCTGGGGGAGGCAGCATAGACTGTACTTAAAGTACAAAAAATATTGAACAAATTATATTCATCCATTTCCTAGTGAATTAAGAACTTTCAGTTTATTAGTGAAGCTGCCACAGATATTCAATCTGCTACAGAATAGAGAAATCTTGCCATAAAATTTAAGAGCAGTTTGCTTTTGTGTACACAAGGCCATGGCTTACAATCAGTGGCATCAATATAAAATTTGCTTGGTTTACAAGTTCTCTCCTTCCCCCCACCCCCAAAAACCAAACACATCTATCAGAGCTGAACTCAAAATGAGATCTTAAGAACAAATTGTGCTTTCCCGCTTATAATCACCACCAACAAAGACTGCCATTGGTGATTTTTGGGTGATGCACAGTTTAAAATTCAATTAAGCTCCTTCACTCATTATTGAGTTGGTTATGCAGTGCTAACTTCAATTAAATGTATTGTCAAAACAAGTGAACATGACTAAATATATATGGTAAGCAGCCTTTCTAAAAAAAGACTTCATGTACTCCATTGTTGTCCTCCTCTCTCTCTCTCTGCCACCTTGGACACTGTCAACCATGACCTCCTGGATTCGCTACGCTCCCTTGGTTTCCAAGGGTAACTGGTTCTCTTCGTATCTCTCGAACCGTTCCTTCAACATTTCTCTTGCTGGTACCTCCCCACTCCATGTCAGTTACCCAAGGCTCTGTCCTAGGCCCTCTTCTCCTTTACACACTTTCTCTGGGTAAACTCATTGATTGTCATGGATTCCAGTATCACCTGTATGCTGATGACACAGAACTCTCTCTCTCTCTCCACTGCCATGCTCTTCTCCTCCATCCAGTTTCTTATTGCTGAGTATCTCTTTGACATCTCTGCTTATTATTATTATAAGCTTTTATATAGTGCCAGCGATGTACCTGGCGCTTTACAGAGAATAAAAGATAGACACGATCCCTGTCCAAGAGCTTACAATCTAAAGACAGGGGGAGGAGAGACAGGGAAGGGGAAACAGAGGGAGAGACAAGGGATGCAACATTCATGAGGATGTGAGAACTCAGGTACACGTTCTTGGCTTGGTTACAGTAAACTGGGAGTTTGCAGATAACAAGTGGGGGATAATTAGCAGGAGTTAGGAAGGGCAGAGCAGAAGAGGTGGATTTTGAGGAGGGACTTGAAGGTACGAAGGGAGGGGGCAAGGCGGATGTGGGCAGGGAGGGGAGTTCCAGGTATGCGGGGCAGCTAGGGAGAAGAGATGAAGGTGGTTGGGAGAGCAGGGGAGGCGTGGGAGGGTGAGGGAGGGGATGGAAGAGGAGTGGAGGTCTCGAACAGAGGTTCGGAGGGAGATCAAGGCAGAGAGATAGGGGGGAGTGAGGTTGTGAAGGGCTTTGTAGGTGAAGACAAGGAGCTTGTGCAGAATATACTCAGGAAGGGGGAGCAGGGGAGAGAGGAGAGCAGCAGCTGCACGTGGTCAAAGCGACGGGCTAGGTGAATGATCCTGGCAGCAGAGTTTTGAACAGAGATAAGGGAAGAAAGGTGAGAACGGGGAAGACCAGCGAGGAGAAGGTTACAATAGTCGAGGCATGAGATGACTAGGGCGTGGATGAGAGTTTTGGCAGATGACACAGACAGAAAAGGGCGGATCTAGCAACGTTGTGGAGGGAGAAGCAGCAGGATTTGGCCACGGAGTCAATGTAGGGTTTGAAGGTAAGGTGCGAGTCGAAGGTGAAGCCCAAGCTACGGGCTTGGCGGACAGGGAGGATGGAGACCCCGTCAATGGCAATTGACAGAGAAGAGGGAGAGGAAGGATTAGGCGGGAAGATAAGGAGTTCAGTTTTCGCCATGTTCAGTTTGAGTTGGCGTTGAGACATCCAGGCGGAGATATCAGAGAGACAGTTGGTGAGACGAGCTTGAACAGAGGGGGAGAGGGAAGAAGTGGAGAAATAGTGTTGAGTGTCGTCAGCGTATAGGTGGTATTGGAAACCGTGGGAGGCAATGAGTTTGCCTAGGGATTGGGTGTAGATAGAGGAGAGGGCCAAAGACAGATCCTTGGAGAACCCCGGCTGAGAGGGGTAGGGAGGAGGAGAGGAAGAAGTTAGGAAAATCCACATTGAAGGAGCAGTCAGAAAGGTAGGAGGAGAACCAGTTAAGGACAGAGTCCCGGAATCCCAGAAAGTGAAGCGATTCAAGCAGGAGCGAGTGGTCAACAGTATCGAAGGCAGCAGAGAGATCAAGGAGGACAAGAATAGAGTAAAGGCGGTTGGATTTAGCCACAAGAAGATTGTTGGTGATCTTAGCAAGAGCAATTTCAATGGAGTGAAGGGGGCGGAAGCCAAATTGGAGAGGGTCAAGGGAGGAGTTGGCAGAGAGGAGGTCGAAGCAACGGGAGTAGACAACGCGTTCAAGGAGTTTGGAAGCAAAAGGGAGGAGCGAGACAGAATGGTAATTAGAGAGTTCAGAGGGATCCAGAGGGGGCTTTTTGAGGATGGGAGAGACAGTGGTGCATTTAAAGGCAATGGGGAAGGAGCCGGTAAGAGAGGGAGAGGTTGATGATGTGCAGGAGGGGAGGGGCAACGGTGGAAGCAATGGAGGTCAGGAGGCAGGAAGGAATGGGGTCCAGGGGGCAAGTGGAGGGGTTGGAGAAGGAGAGCAGGGAGGAGATTTCCTCAAGGGAGGCTGTCATCTATGTGATTTTGTGTCCCTGCAGATATATTTATGTAGAAAAAATTACCAGGATACTGAGGAAAAAGATTTCGGAACACAAAAGTAAAATCAGGTGTCAAGTCTCTGAGGCACCTCTAGTTAACCATTTTATGGGTAAACATCATTCTCCTGCAGAGTTTAAAGTGTTTGTTATAGAGCGTGTTCTGGTGGACAAGATCGGAGTTTGATTTTATCTCAACACGAGTCATTTTGGATTCAAACTGAGTAATTTAGCTCCCAAGGGGTTAAATGGGTAACATTGACTTCACTGTTTTTTGTAATTGATTTATAATCCATTTGAGTAGCTGACCTATAAGGGGATGCCTGGTAAGATTTATTTTCAGGTAGCGGCAGCTGCCTGAATACTTAAATGTACAGCCACTCTTCATTATAAACAGGCGACTGCTGAACCCCCAATTTTGCAAAAACCGCTTGACCTACGTTTCTGAAAATTTAATCATGGCTGTAAATTGTGAGGACCATCATATCCACAAAGTTTGAAAAATATCCATCAGGAAAATAAAAAGTTATTGCTGCTTAAACGTTAATTGCTTGTGGTCAAAATTCATACTGGCCTCGTGTATTTGAATCATCAATATCTCCTCCCCCTGGAGGAGTTGAGCCCCCAAACTTCACAGGCTTCGAGAATGGGATCAATAACAAGTGCTTCTAAAATATTATACTGATTGATGCAGCCAAACCCGAGTTATTATTGATAAAACCTCAGTTCTGCTGGTTCGCGCATGCGCACTTGAGCTCCTCTCTCCTGTCGGCGAGCAGGGAAGCGGCTGCGTCCCTACTGGCCTCCTGTATTTGAATCATCAATATCTCCTCCCCCTGGAGGAGTTGAGCCCCCAAACTTCACAGGCTTCGAGAATGGGATCAATAACAACTGCTTCTAAAATATTATACTGATTGATGCAGCCAAACCCGAGTTATTATTGATAAAACCTCAGTTCTGCTGGTTCGCGCATGCGCACTTGAGCTCCTCTCTCCTGTCGGCGAGCAGGGAAGCGGCTGCGTCCCTACTGGCCTCCTGTATTTGAATCATCAATATCTCCTCCCCCTGGAGGAGTTGAGCCCCCAAACTTCACAGGCTTCGAGAATGGGATCAATAACAACTGCTTCTAAAATATTATACTGATTGATGCAGCCAAACTCGAGTTATTATTGATAAAACCTCAGTTCTGCTGGTTCGCGCATGCGCACTTGAGCTCCTCTCTCCTGTCGGTGAGCAGGGAAGCGGCTGCGTCCCTCCCCCTGTGAGCTCTGTAATTAGCAACGCTGAGGAGCGGAACTCTGTAAACGCTGACTATTGTAGTCTCCCCCTGGCTTGTGCACTGTGCTGCAAGGCAAGCATACCTGCCCCCCCATCCAGCCCTGCCCTCACTCGCGTTGCCCCCCGCTCCCAGGCAAAGCGGAGTCAGCACAGCTTGCTGGAGCTGGCATAGCCGGAGCTAGCTGGGGCCCCGCAGTATAAACAGCACTCTCCCCCTCAGAATGACAAATAACCTTGTTTACAAGGTAGCAACCCGAGCTGCTGACCGGCAAAACACAGCATAAGGAAAGTTACGTGACTTTGCAAAAGTTGCGCACTTTTAATTCTGTACTTTTAAAAGTGTTCAACTTTTGAAAAGTTGCACACTTTTAACTCCTATGAAAAGTTGCAGACTTTTCATACAGTCAAAAGTACAGTCACAAGTCTGCAACTTTTCATACCGAGTGAAAAGTCTGCAAGTTCTCAAAAGTTACAAACTTTTCACTTGGTATGAAAACTTGCAAACTTTTGGCTCTGTACTTTTAAAAGTCTGTAACTTTTCAAAAGTTGCAGACTTTTCACTCCTATGAAAAGTTGCAGACTTTTCTGAGTCAAAAGTCTGCAACTTTTCAGACCAACTGAAATGTCTGCACCTTTACAAAAGTTACAGACTTTTCACTGGCTATGAAAACTTGCAAACTTTTGGCTCCGTACTTTTAACTCCGTACTTTTAAAAGTCTGCAACTTTTCAAAAGTTGCGGACTTTTCACTCCTATGAAAAGTTGCAGACTTTTCAGACTCAGAAGTCTGCAACTTTTCAGAGCAAGTGAAATGTCTGCACCTTTACAAAAGTTACAGACTTTTCACTGGGTATGAAAACTTGCAAACTTTTGGCTCTGTACTTTTAAAGTCACTTTTGGCTCCGTACTTTTAAAGTCACTTTTGACTCCGTACTTTTAAAAGTCTGCAACTTTTCAAAAGTTGCGGACTTTTCACTCCTATGCAAAGTTGCAGACTTTTCACTCCTATGCAAAGTTGCAGACTTTTCATAAACTGAAAAGTACTGTCAAAAGTCTGCAACTTTTCATACTGAGTGAAAAGTCTGCAAGTTGTCAAAAGTTACAAACTTTTCACTTGGTATTAAAACTTACAAACATTTTACTCCGTACTTTTAAAGTCACTTTTGACTCTGTACTTTTAAAAGTCTGCAACTTTTCAAAAGGTGCAGACTTTTCATATGGAGTCAAAAGTAGGGAGTGAGGCCGGGTTGGGGGTTAATATACATGAAACTGACTACAGCATGAAGTCTTTGTGACAGAGCTGGCTCCTGATAAAAGTTACGTGATTTTAAAAAGCAGAGTCACATAACTTTCCTTACGCTGTTACTCCCGGGCTCCCCCTTTCCCCGACCGCTATGGCAGGCTTGGCAGCTTATGGAGGAGGGGATGTGGGGAGAGGAAGTACGCCGGTCCCCCGGCCCTCTCCCCCCTCACTGGCCTGGTACTGCAAGTTCTGCTGCCCCCACTAGGGACACTGGGGCTACCGACATGTTTCTTGTCTGTGTATGCTAGGACTACATTTCCCATCATACCCAGACAGGAACAGCAAGATGGTGGCGGGCCCCCATGTGTCCTTCACTGTTGCGGGACCTTTTGAAAAACTCTACAGTCCCTCCTAAACCTCCTGTGATGCTGCAAGTGGCAGTCACATTGTTGGTGAGAACAATGAGAGTGTGTGTGTGTGTGCGCGCTTTTGTGTGTGAGGGACAACAGTGCATATGTGTTTGTGATAGAGGGGAGGGGAGAAGAGTCTGCGTGCGTTCGTGTTTGTGAGAGTGAGAGAGAAAAGTGGACACGTGTGTGTTTATGAGAGAGTGGAGGAGAGAAGAGTCTGCGTCTGTGTGTTTGCCTAGCGGGGGAGGGAAGTGCGAGGGTGGGCACCCGGGGAACTGAAATGCAGAGGGGTGGGTGTCTGTGGGGGGGGCCAGGTGGTTGGCACGGGGGGCACTCCCTTAGTTCTCCCCCCGCCCCCCTGCCCACTAGCCAGTGCCCCCCTTGTACGTTAGTTCTCCCCCCCGCCCCCCCCACAGACACCCACCCCCACAGACACCCCCACATCCCCCCCACACAGACACCCCACCCCTACATCTCCCCACACACACACACACACACACACACACACACACTCATCCCCCAACAGATGCCCACACAGACACGAACAAACACCCCACACCTGCCCCCCCAACGCCCACCACTAGCTCCCACCACCCCTCGCAACATCCCGTGCACTGACCTGACCCCCCAAACCCTGCCCCTAGCTCCTGCCCCCCCACAACATCCCAAGCCACCTCCCAAAAAACCAAGAAATTCACTAAAGCAAAAAACTTAACAGTTTAAAAATACACTTAAATGTACAACAGCTTTCTTAAAATACACACAAAAACACAATTCAGTACAATTACAGTTCAAAACACCTTCCACTCCATGCATTGCAACAAAACATAAACGCCAAAAAACATAGAAATTAATTCACAATTAGAGCAATATTTAATATTTTATCAACATACATTTAATATATATACTAAATTCCTTACCATACATACGTCGTTTTTATCAATAACTAAACGTGCACATTTTACAATTATGAAACTAATTTATTATCATAATTTGACAAGGAACAATTGTGTCAGACTAATTTAAGTCTGTTATTTACATGTATACAAATTGTGTACAGTTCATACAATGAAGTAAACAATGTGAGTGTAGACATACAGTTGGTTGTACACAATGAAGTTATGTAGAAACAGACTTAAATTAGTCTGACACAATTGTTCCTTGTCAAATTATGATAATAAATTAGTTTCATAATTGTAAAATGTGCACGTTTAGTTATTGATAAAAACGACGTATGTATGGTAAGGAATTTAGTATATATATTAAATGTATGTTGATAAAATATTAAATATTGCTCTAATTGTGAATTAATTTCTATGTTTTTTGGCGTTTATGTTTTGTTGCAATGCATGGAGTGGAAGGTGTTTTGAACTGTAATTGTACTGAATTGTGTTTTTGTGTGTATTTTAAGAAAACTGTTGTACATTTAAGTGTATTTTTAAACTATTAAGTTTCTTGTTTTGGTTAATTTAATTTATTATGTTGTTTCCATCAACTAGCGGGGCTAACTATCTCTGTTTAAGCAAGATACATGTAAGAGTCAGTTGATACATAGAAGGATCAGGATGGCCTGATGGTTAAGGTAACTAACCCCTTTGGATCTGGAAGACCCTGGTTCAAAGATTGGTTCCCTAATGGCTTTTGAGGAATTATAATTTGGACATATTCCTTCTTATGGTATTTGCTTTCACAAAATGTATGCATTAGAGTCAAGCTACGTGAGTTTATATTTTGGATATAATAGTTCCTAGTTCTCCCTGCTTAAATAAGATACATCTACTAGTTAGTTCACAAGCAGTAGGACAGAGTTAGCCTTGAGGATTGTACTCTTGGATATACGAGATCCTGGTTCAGAGCCCAGTTCCTCCATGGGGCTTTGTCATTCATGTTCTGGAAATACTAGTACTTAAGGGATTGATTGATTGATTGATTGATTGACAGAGCGATGCGGAGAGTTTTAACATCTGTTTCCATGAGCCTGTATACCATTTGGACGTTAAATGAATATGGGCTTGTATCAGTTGGTTGGTATGTTATTAAAGCAAGTTATTTCTCTTATGATAGGGGTGTATCCTTCCATTCACTACGACAAATGTATACACTTACAGGGTTGATTAAACATATATTATAAATATGTTATAAGTTTGGTTATTTTTATTGAGAAATCAACCAATACATTGATGAATGGAAAAAGCTCTTTTAGTCTGGGTTGGTATATTCCTTGATTGAATCATTTGTGGAGGTACCCACAGGTAATTAATGTATAGCTGTTTAAGGAGTATCTGTGGAAACAGGGTTGATCCATTTCTGAGGAGACTATTAATAATTGTCAGTTTTTTGAAGATCCTTTTGGATCTCAAACTCTGAAGAATTCTCA
This sequence comes from Sphenodon punctatus, assembly GCA_003113815.1. Taxonomy (NCBI): domain Eukaryota; kingdom Metazoa; phylum Chordata; class Lepidosauria; order Sphenodontia; family Sphenodontidae; genus Sphenodon; species Sphenodon punctatus. The sequence continues at coordinate 6,727,334 of QEPC01001423.1, read as the reverse complement.
GGTAAAAGATTTTTTCGTGGAAGTCAACTGAGCTTCTTGAAAACCCATATATGAAGGGTTTACTTTCTTAGGTAAATATGAAAATATCTCATTTTCATGTATATAGAAAGGGCAATTGGGTTTCTTACCTGGTTAATTGCCCTTCTATTGCCTTTGAGGGAGGTTATTCGGACCTAGGGAACGTTCTCCCCCATGTCCACTAGGAGGCAGCACCGACTTTCAACTGGGCATACGTAGGGAGAGCGCACCCTCGCTTCCCCAGTTGTACCACAGCCGAAGGATTCGAGAAATTCTGTAATGAAAGAAAACACAACCTTCCCCGAATGAAAGGGGAAATACAAGGAGAAACAAGAACCCCCAAAGGGGATGCAACAAGAGACCCACCCAAAGAGCATGGTAGAAATTTCAGAAACAAAAAATCCCCGGGTGGGCCGAATAACCTCCCTCGAAGGCAATAGAATGGCAATTCACCAGGTAAGAAACCCAATTGGCCTTTCTATGTATGAGAGTCTCAGTATCCCAGGCTCAGGTCTTAACCCAAAGGGTTAAGGTCTCAATAGCCAAGCTGTCAGTCTCAGGAACCGCGCCTGGTTGTAGTGAAGGGGACCCTGGGACAGCAGGTCTGGGGTGACAGGGAGTTCCAGGTGCTCCCTGGCAGACAAGGTGATCAGGTCTGTGAACCACGGTCTGCAAGGCCAAAAGGGAGCCACGAAGACGACGGTGGCCTGTTGTTGCTTGCACCTGTGGATCGCCCGGTCAAGGAGGGGAAACGGGGGAGGCGTACAGGAGGCCCGGAGGCCATTGCTGGCTGAGAGCAGTGTGTGCTTTGGCTTTGGTTTGGGGACCCCTACTGAAGAATTGGGTCGACTTGGTGTTGGCACAGGAGACAAATAGATCCACAATCAGAGAACCGAATCTGTGAACAATGAGCTGGAATGCCAACTGGCTGAGGGACCATTCCTCTGGGTCCACTGTGTGTCGACTCAGCCAATCCGCCTCCACACTGTCCACTCCTCATACATGTAGAGCTGACAGAGAGAGAAGATGAGTTTCCGCCGAGCGCAGGAGACGAGAGGCCTCTTTGTGGAGCGTTTGAGATCATGAGCCCCCCTGATTGTTGATATAAGCCATGGCTGTTGTGTTGTGTATGAAAACTAATACTTGACGCCCCTCTACTTGATGGGTAAAGTGTTGTGGGGCCAGTCGAATGGCATTGAGCTCCAGCCAACTGATGCTGTGAAGGTGCCCTGCATGACGACAGAGTCTAGGTGGGCACCCCAGCCGGAGAGACTGACGTCTATCATGATTATGACCAGGGTCCCGAGTCTTCCGCGCTCCCGCAATTCGCGGAATGTGCGCAGAATCCTGCCCTAGGCAGGATTCTCGCAGAAACTGGGGAAATCCCCGCGGGATTTCCCTTCCTTGGCAGTGAGCCAATCAAGGACCAGCCAATCAAGGACAGCCAAGGACCAGCTGCTGCCTCCGCCGCCGCTGCTGGGATCGCCGCCGCCGGGATCGCCGCCGCCACCGCCGGGATCGCCGCCGCCGCTGCCTCCGCCACTCAGGGATTGCCGCTCCAGCATAAGGTAAGTAGGTGGTTGGGGGGGTGTTCTGCTGCGCACTCTGCTTTTTAGTTTGCTGGGGG
>QEPC01001423.1:6676989-6718884 GCA_003113815.1 Sphenodon punctatus | reverse complement strand
GGGGGGGGGGGGGGGTTGGAGGTGATGCAAACCCTTTCTTTTTAGTAAAACATTTGGCAAGCGGGGATAGCGATTGCCCCTGGGAGGATTGGTGGACTACAGCAGATGTTCCCTTTTTTTTTTTCTGAATTGTATTTTAATGTTATAATATTTTTTTTAACTGTACGCCGTCCTGAGCCTTTGGGAAAGGATAGGGTAAAAATGCAAAATAAATAAATAAATATACTCTGCCATGAGAGAGGGAGCAGGATGAAAGTAAACTGCCAGAGCTCCTCCAGGATAAACACTTGGAGAAAAAAATTAAACACATTTGCAGCACTCGGGGAAGAAGGAAGCCAAATCTGCACTGCTTGCCCTATAAACAAAATAGCTTGCAGCCTCGGCATCCTACTCAATCCATCATTGTCCCTTGATTCTCAAATATCACCTTTCAGCTGGCCAGTGGGTTAGACAAGTTCTTCCTTAATCTAGATCTTACTCCACACATTTATCTCACCTAGGCTAGCCTACTTCCCAGTGATGTAGTTAGTGCTAGCACTGAAATCTACCTGTGAGCTCCAGCTGTTCCAGAACAGCTGCCTGCCTTTTAAGTGAACTTCTGTAAACTACTACAAAATTTCCAGTCCTGTGCCAACTTCCAGTTTACTTCAAGGTTACAAATTAGAGGCTTTTCATATCTGGAGCTGTTTACTTTGGCTCTTTCCCATCAATGTAGTAGTCAAAACTGTCTAAGTGGCTATTACTGTCTGTGTAACTGAAGTCTTCAAAACTGGTAGAAGATTCCTCATAAATAGAACACCCCTTTCACTGTAATTTGGTCTTTTCTGCAGCCTGCCATTGCTTCAATCTATGGCCTTTGTATTGATGGATGGGTGTATTTTGGTGCATTTGCAGTATCAAATGCTTGCCACAGTTCCACACAGCCAAACTATATTCTAGTTCTTTGGGAAATGCTGCCCAATCCTCTACTATTAATAATTCAACCAGCCCTTCTAGAAGTGTATTCTGATCACTTATGAGGAATGGACGGTGAGCATCAGAGTCACAGGTAAAGTCTCAATAATTACTTGAGGCATTTATCAGCGTGGAGGGTTTGGGGGCTGATACGAGATTGCTACTACAAGTGGGCTCCCAGCTAAAACAAAATACCACCTAGAAGAATATTTAGTAACCTCTTCTAGTAGAAAGGACAGCTCTGTTAGGGTTGGAGAATAGTCAAAACGCCAACTTAGTTACTACATTAGTTAGTTCCCTGTAATTAAATGCACCTGCAACTTCTCAACCTCATGAATGTATCCTTGTTTCTTCCGATGTTCGCCTCTTCCCTTGTCTTCCTCTCTGATGTCTCTCTCATACTGAAAGCCCCTGGGAGTTGGGACCTGTTGTTACAACCAGTGCGCCCTGAGTTTTTGTTTTTTATGTATGATTTTTGCATTCTTATGATTTTTCTGTACTTGGTGACCTTCCCTCAAAATCTGCCCTATTTTAGATTGCACTTTGACCTCAGTGCAAACCCAGCAGGCTTTGGCCACAAGAGTCCTGGGCTGGCTGAAGGGGGATCGCTATAGAATGCAGGCCCACTTCATCAGAATGATAATTAGCATCAACCTGGCTTTAGCAACCCACCCTGTATTGTTGAGTGGGGCAGCATCAGGAAGGAAGTGTCCCAATACACCTGGAGAAGGATGGTCTAACCAGGCTGTGATCTGTATCCAAGACAAAGGATGACTGCACAGCCTGATCTTAAATCAATTGGGGATGGGAGCGGGCAGGAATGCTCCTCGGGAACTCTATCTTGGCAGGTCTGGGTGACACATATAGAAGGCACCTCTTGGTAGTGCATTTTTCTTTGATTACCAGCTTTTATAAAACAAAAGCAACTGCAATGTCCTTTTGTAAGATACCAGAGCTCCTTTTCAGAAAAAACCCTAAATTTAATAAAACTTTGTTCTTGGTCCTCACACGCCCACCATGCCCAGGGGGGAAATTTTTGGTTTAAATACAGCCCCTTCACAGCCCCAGTTAGTTCAGTTGGTGTCACCCGCCGCTGCTCCTGCCGCTTCTCTGCAGCCCAGCAGGCACACTCGCCGGCCAGGAACCCCGCCCCCCGCAGCAAACAACATACCCCAGCCCACGAGACGGGCGTGCCTCCGCTCCCAAGAGCCCCGGCAGGCAATCACATGGGGCCTGCGAGCCCGGGCACATCAGAGCCTCCCGGCAGCAGCGTGGAGCCACACCCCCCACTGAGATGTTTGGCGCGCCTCCAGGCGCGCTCAGTGGGCAGGGCTTCCCCTTTATGAACCAGCAGCTCAAAGGGAACAACGCTGGTGAACAGAGCTGCGTGCCTGGAAGGACTGGCCCCCGTGTGCAAGCTAAGTGATTTTTGAGTGTGGATTTTGTGGCGTGACTCCTCCTGTTCAACTTCCCCATTGTTCCTCTTCCCCCCCGTTCCCCATTGTATTCGTATTGCATTTTGAGATTGGGTTTGTGTGAAGACTTCCCTACTGCTGATCCTTAGGAAGCTTGTGTGGGTTGGGTGAGCCTGCGGGCAGTGTGTACCCCCTTGCCCTTCCTGGGTCCTCCGCTCCCCTTTCCCCCCTTCTGTGTAGAAGCCCCGTCCTCCTGTCCTACTTCCCGTGGGTTCCCCCTCCTCTTATCCCCTGCACCATCCTCCACTGGTCTTCCAGCCCTTCTTCCCCAAGGTGCGTTTGTAGGTGTGTGTGTGGGTCCCACATCCCTGGCGCTCTGAGCCCTATGATGATAGGGGCCTAACTTCCTGGTGCGCCTGCACATGGAAGGGCCCACACACTATCCTGACGGGCATTTTTCCCACCACTTCGACATTCAGAGCCTCCCCGTGTGATTCTGGTCTTCGTAGTGAGCCCCTTGCTGTACCTTCCTTCCCCTTCTTCCCCCCTCCCACTGACAGTCGGTCTGATCCTCCCAGACTGGCTGTTCTCACTGCTGCTGTTCTCACAGCGGCTACTGCTGCTAATATCATTGCCACGCTGTCTTGCTTCCCCAGATAGAATTCAGGACACGTGGTTTGCGAGTCCTTCTGTCCATTTTGTCGCCTGACCTCTGAGTAGGCATACAGGAACTACCACCTGTCTGCCTCACAGAGACACGGTTGGGCTCCCTTGCAACCTAGTCAACGCACCCCCAAGTGGGTGTGTTGGGCATGAGTGACTCGGTGGGCTAAGTCCACAGACTTCTTCCCTCCTCAGATCACTACTCCAGTCCCCCCCACCCCCAGAAGGCTCATCGCCAGGGAGGCTGCCCTGGTACTACTGTACTGTCTGATTTGGAAAAGGGGCTATAAAGGATCCATTCCTTTGCCCTGTCTCAGAACAGTACATTTTAGGTAAGATGAAGCACTATGTTTTTCTTCTCTTCCCCTTCCTTTGAATCTCCCACTGTTTGTACCTTGGCACAGGCAGACCCCTCTCTCTCTCTCTCTCTCTCCTAAATTAGGAACTTCCTTTAGAAACCAACCCAAGCTGCATCCTTGTGTAATTATCTAATTGATTTGAGTGTCTCACTGTTTGATTATTGCCAACTAATGCCTTTTGTCCCCACAGTAAATTGAAAATGTTATGTTGCACTCTAAGGTGTCTCTCCCCTCTTTTTAATTCCCTGAGTGACACTGCCAATTTACACTCAAAAGATTCCCCAACACTCATGTGCCCTATTCAAAACAGCAGGCATAATTCCCCAAAACTGAGCATTTTTTAGCCCACGCCTGGCCACTGGGACCCACTCCTCAGGGAGAGACCCTGTGTACACACGTGGAAAAGGAACATGTGTTAACACTGTCTAGAACTATTGACTGAATAGTGCCAAGTGCACTGTTGGCGCTATATAAACAACAAGCAACTTTCCTTTCTTGGACTTGGTCAACTTCCTGTGCAAACTTCATATACATAAATGTTTTAATGTGCCCTAATCTCATTTTGCTGTGTATTTCTATTCCATCTTTTTCTCTCCATTTTTGAAATTAGATTAGTGGATAAAAATTGATTTATTTAAAAGAATTAAAACAATGATAGTTTTTATTTAAATTGGATTTTTTTATTTTTTAAAAAAATATTTAAATACTAAATTGCTCATTTCAAAAATAATGTGGTTAAAATTAAATCTCCAGCACAAACATGTTTAACCTACACTTACAATCTCTTAAAAATGAATTAATGGCTCTATCACACAGTCTTAAAGGCTCCTTTTAAGAACCAATTTGCTCACTTCTCTCAAATTATTATTATTCTGAGGACTACGCATGTGCGGGTAAGCGAGACCACGCGTGCTGCTGAGCTCCGTCCCGGCTGCCCTGAAAAACACAAAGACGTGCCGTAAAAAAAGATCTTGAGGGGGGAAAAAAAGAATGAACATGAGCGGCAAGGCAAAAAACGGTAAGCCACGGAGCCAAAAAAATTCCCTGGAGCAGTTTGTAAGAACTGCGGGAGCGGAGAGGGCAGAGGAGTCAGTTGAAAAAATAGCAGACAAGATGGCGGCCCACAGCACGAGAGAGGAGAGGGCAGAGAGTAGCAAGGAGGAATCCTTACAGCAAATGATTCACTTGCTCACTGACTTTAAAGAGGACATGAAAAAACAGCTTGGTATAGCACAAAAGGCGAGAGACAGGCTGGGAACACAAATAAATAAACTCCAGAGCTCAGTGGACAAAGGAAATAATAAACTAGAGGAGCTGGCAGGGAAAATCACTGCAGCTGAAGATAGAATAGCTGGGGTAGAAGAGCAATTAATGGGAGTGATAGATCAAAAGAAAGTTTGTAATGAAAATGCTCTGAAGTACATGACCAAAACTGAGGACCTTGAAAACAGGTCAAGGAGGAACAATTTGAGGATCTTTGGGGTGACTGAAGGGGCAGGACAAGGATCAATTGTAGAATTGATAAAACAAATAGTAAAAGAGAATTTCCCTGAAGCCACTCACCTACATGAACTGGATATAGAGAGAGCTCATAGAGCACTCAGAGCAAAGCCAAAAGAAGGAGAACAGCCTAGACCCATTATAATGAACTTGCTAAGATTTACACAAAAAGAAGACCTACTAGCCCAAGTGAGGAAAGCCACACAGCTGACTTTTGAAGGCAAAAATATTAGAATAACCCCTGATTACGCACCAGGAACAATGGAAAAAACAAGAAGCTGGGGCAAATATTTCGGGACTCTAAGGGAAATGAAGGCAGAGCCACATCTTCTATTCCCAGCTAAAATGATGATAATATGGAACGGGCGAAGAAGAGTCTTTGCAGATAAGAAAGAACTAGAGTGTTTTATTCTGAAACACAAAGCAGATGCAAGATAAAGATTGGGGGGGGGGGGTAAACTAGATTCTCCACTCTGAAGTAATCAAAGAAAGAACGTGCGTCTTCAGGATGTTATGCAAGTTGTGTGTAGGCTTAACACACAATATAAAGAAAGAAATGTCATTCGGGGGGCGGGGGGAGCGGTAGTATTCAGTATCCAAGAAGTGCTACTGGATAAGAAAGTGGTTGGCAGTCAAGTCCTCTATAATAGGTAAAAGAGTGGTTATGAAGAGGGAAGGGAAAAAGGCTGGTGTCACCTCAGTTGGGGGCAAAGGTGGCAGGGGTGAGGGGAAAGTTGGGGGGGAAGTATTGGGGAGGGTAGTATCGCAAAAACTTTTTAAAAATAGAAATAAAAGGAGTGAAGTAGTTAGTAAAAATTGTGGGGAAATATTGCAATGGGGGGATTAAAATGTTTAACATTAAACGTGCAGGGTTTAAACACCCCTGTAAAAAGGAAAAGGGTTAAAAAAAATTCTGTTTGCACAAAAAATTGACTTATTTGACTTGCAAGAAACGCACCTGCGTGATGCGGATGCCAAGAGATTTAAATGTAAAAGATACCCACACATATACTCCTCGTGTGCATCTACAAAGAAGAGAGGGGTCATGATTGGCTTCACTGAAGAATGTGGGTTAGTAGTGAAATCAGTTCAAAGAGACGAGGGGGGTAGATTTTTGCTGCTGAATGGGGAATGTAAGGGAAAGGTACTCTGTGATAGCAATGTATGTGCCAAATATGCAAACAATTTTTTTTATTAGACACTGTTTAAAAGTGATACAAGAAAAGGCAGAAGGAATAATAATTATCCTAGGAGATTTGAACACACATATGGAAGAAATAGACCACTCAGGTGGTAAAAAGAGGGAGCCATGGCAAAAACAAATCCAACAGGAATGTAAGCAGCAGCAGTTATATGATTTATGGAGGGAACTGAACCCAGGGAACAAAGAATTTACATACTACTCAGCAAGGCATAATATATATACAAGAACTGATTATATTATGGGTGATAGAGAGGCACTTCGAAGCCTCAAGAGATGTCAGATTCAGCCAGTGGTACTATCAGATCACTATGCTGTGATAGCTATATTCCACCTAACAGGTCAGGCAGAACGCAGGTCGGGGAGATGGATTTTTGATAAAGGGTTGCTTAAATTAAAAGAGGACAGCAAAAATATGTTAGAGCAAGTGGAGTGCTATTTTCAAGAGAATGTAAACTCTGAGTTCCATAGGGATGGTTTGGGAAGCTGGAAAAGCAGTATGGAGAGGAATGTTGATAGCTTTAAAGGCTAATATAATGAAAAAGAAAAGAGAAAAACTAGGGAAACTATATGGGAAGTTACAAGGACTGGAAGCCCAAAATAAGTTAAAACCACAGGAAAAAATAGCCAAAGAATTAACTAAATTGAGAAGAGAAATTAATGTTCTGGAAACAGAAAAGACTGTACAACAACTAAAAAAAATTAAATGCTTTTATTTTGAAAATAATAACAGGGCCGGTAAAACTCTAGCAAACCTGGCAAAAGACCCAAGAAAAAGGACAGTAATAAATCAGGTGCAAAAGGGGGATGGCAAAACAACAAGGGAAGCGAGAGAAATCAGTGAGACTTTTGTGGAATTCTATCAAAAATTATACACCGCGCAGGAACAAGACCCTGAAAAAATAAAGGAATTCATTAACTCAATAGATCTACCAGCACTAAATGGGGATCAAGCTAAACTGCTGAATAGACCAGTCACAAATGAGGAAATAGAAGCGGTCATACGATCACTGCCAAATAATAAGGCGGCAAGCCCAGACGGGTACACAGCAGAGTTCTATAAAATATTTAAGACCCAAATAACTCCAACTCTGAGTCAAATGTACAATGTCATCTTACAAACAGGGGAAACTCCCAAAGATTTTGGACAGGCACACATATCAATATTAAAACTGGGCAGAGCGCCTGAGCAACCAGCCAGTTATAGGCCAATTTCACTATTGAATGTTGACTATAAGATCTTCACAGAGATATTGGCCAAATATTTTAAAGATGTAGTACAGAATCTAATACATCCAGACCAGGTGGGATTCATTCCCAAAAGAAATGGGGCAGACAATATCAGAAGAGCAGTCAATTTAATTCAACTAATACTAGATAGAAAGATGGAAGCACTAATAATATCAGCCGACACAGAGAAGGCTTTTGATCGGGTCTCTATTCCATTCATGTTACAAACCCTAGAAAAAATGGGAGTGAGTGAAGGTATGCTCAGGGGCATTTGGGCATTGTACAAGACACCGATGTCACAAATGATAATTAACGGAAATCTTTCAAAGCCTTTTGAACTCGAACGTAGCACCAGACAAGGCTGCCCACTCTCCCCTTTGTTATTTGACATCGTATTGGAGGTACTAGCATGTGCACTCAGACAAGGTAAGAAAATAGCAGGTATTAAAGTCAGGGACACAGAACACAAGGTGGCGCTATATGCTGATGATGCTCTATTTATTGCTGAACCTGAGGTATCACTTCCACCACTATTGCAGTTAATAGAAGACTTTAGCCAAGTGTCAGGCTATAAGTTAATTTAGAAAAATCACTTTGGTATATGCTCCTAAAAAGCACAGACAAGAGATTTTGGAAGGCATGGTACCTTTTCTACTCACAAACAAAGGATTCAAGTATTTAGGCATTATGTTGATAAAATACCCCAAAAATTTATACAAAGAAAATTTCCCAGCAACACTAATGCAATTAGAAAGGGAGGCACAGCTTTGGAAAGGTCTAGCCTGCTCGTGGATGGGCAGAAGTAATCTATTTAAAATGATTGCTCTGCCAAAATTGTTGTACAAAATGACTTCACTACCACTGACGCTGCCAGAGAATTTCTTCATACAAGTAGAGAAAATACTCCAAAAATTAATATGGAAGGATCAAAGACCTAGAATTGCCAAACACACTTTGTACTGCCCCAGAAGAAAGGGAGGACTGGGTGTGCCCAACATTACGTTATATCATAAGACGGCACAGATAGCCCCTATAAAGAAGTGGTATTTTAATCCAAAGCAAAACAATTGGGTAGAAATCAAAAAAGAGAATCTGGGGATTAGCTCCTTCCTGGATGTCCTAGTAGATGAAGGTAAAATGGATAGAAAAAAATGGAACATCCATCCATTTGCAAAGGGAGCCATACCGACATGGAAACAGATGCAAAAAAAAAATGAAAGTAAAGGTGACGGCGTCCCCATTTTCATCAATTGACAGGGTAGAATTTAAACAAAAACACATGGCAGTTAAGCTGAGGAGACAGCTTAGGGCTCACGGAATTACACAAGCGGTACAACTATTTACCCCAGTGGGATTCAGGAATATAAAATATCTAGAAACACTCATGAAGGAAAAAGTAGACTTTCTGCAACATGCACAATTAAAAAGCTATTTCACACAGAAAAATGTTATTCTAGACTTCCAAAGGAAACCAACGGGGTTAGAGAAAATACTCCTTGACCATGAGATAAACAAAGGGACTCTCAGTAAAGTATATGGAGCATTACAAGAAGTGGAGTATAAAGAATAATTGGGAATATGGAATAAATGGGAAATGGACCTCCAGATTAAATTAGACAAAAAAGCCAAGGAACAAGCCAGGAATTATATTTTTGAAAAATTCAAATCATTAGATACACAAGACACCATCTTAAAAATATTTTACAGATATTACATAACACCAAACAGGGGAAGGCATTGGAATACAAAAAAGTACAGGTACTTGCTGGAGGGGATGTGGAAAGCAAGGTGACCTGATACACCACTGCTGGAGCTGCCCACAGATTTTAGAATTCTGGAGAGGCATCTGGAGATTCATCCAAGAGGGAATAGGAGTAAGTCTCCCTTTCACACCAGAAGTAGTCATACTGGGGCATTCTCTGAACAAATTAACAGAGGAGAATCAGGCAGAAGCAGTAAGAGAATGCAGGTCTATATGCAATAGCAAGAAATTGGAAAGGGGATATAAAGCCGTTGAAACAAGATTGGGAAACAAGAATGTGGAACAATATAGTTATGGAGAAGACTCTGGCAGAGTTAAGAGGAACGGTACAAGAATTTATGAATAAGTGGGCGGAAATATACAAAGTACTATGTGACGAACAGTCTGGTCAAAAGAAAAACCAACAACTGGAATTGTAAAGAGAGGAAGTTCAAGTACCACAGAAGAATAATAATTTAAGAACCCTGAAAATCAGAGACAATACGAATAGCAATATTTGGTTTATTAAGATGTAAAAAGCAATACAGGGGGGAGGGGGTGGGTATGGCGTGTATAACCGTGATAAAGGAAATTGTCCTTTGTATGTACATACAGTTGAACAAAACAATAGAACGTTGGGGGGGGGGAATTTATTATTATTATTTACACTTTACCTATACGTACTAATCAAACACAGGAATTCATTTCCTTTTCATCTCATGAAAATGGCTTTAGTCTGCCCAGTAACTACCAGCTCTTGTTTTTTGAAATTTTTGGATCCTTAGTTTCTAAGCATAGCAGACTAAGTCACACGTGCAAAGACACAGGACTGCAAGGAGCAAAAAGTCTTATTGGATAATTGTTTGTTGTTGTGTGATGGGGTGAGGGACAGGTCGGGCCCAGGTGGGCCAAGGCAGAGGAGTTACATAGGAAATAAAGTGAAACAGAAAGAAGCATTGTAAAGAAGAAACGAAGACAACATTATTCAGTGCACAGTCTCCTGTATTCCCCCACACTTTGCCACAGAGAAACCTGTCATGGCTTCTGGGCTTAAGAGACCCTATTTGGGAATATTTTGAAGAAATTCCTTCCTTGGGTAAAAAAGGAAAACATGCCAGATGTAAGCAGTGCAACAAAGAGATGCAGGGCCTAATTGCAAGAATGAAACAATATAATGAAAAATGCTCATTGGAAGAAAATGATGTGGATGAAGATGTGAACATGTCCAATGATGAACAATGTGGATCAACTAGTTAGTAAATTAAAATTCAACACTATTTAACATTTATGTAAATTACCTAATTATTGATCATAAAGATCCAGGACGATAGCATCCTCCCCGAATTGCATAAAAAAGGATTTACATGTTAATGTATGCAGATGATACTGTTTTGGTATCCCTTTCCAAATGTGGATTGGATAGGTCGCTGGTAGATTCTGCTGACAGATGTTCTAATAAGCATCTTACCATTAACTATGGGAAAACTAAGACCATGTTTATTGAGAAACGATTTACTAAACGCTGTTGGTCAATGCAGGGCCATGTACTGGAACAGGTGCGTTCTTATAAGTATCTAGGAATTATTTTGACTTATAATGGAGCTTGGCAAGCCCATACTTTGGCAATTAAGCTGAAAGTACAGACAGAATCTTTAGCTATTCAACGTTTTTTTACCGTTATGAGCAGATATATATCAGGGCAGTACGAAGAATTTTTTAGGCTAAAGTTACAGCAAGTAGGCTGTATGGGGTGCAAATCTGGGGATATGACCAGCAGTCACTAAATAGCTGTACCCAGTAATCAATCAATTCTGGAAAAGGATTTTGAGACTTCCTCCGGCTTCTAATACAGCTATTGTATTGCTAGAACTGGGTATGCCATCTCGAAATGCAACTTCAGAGATGCAGTTGTTGAAATTCTGGGTAAGACTTAGGGATGTCCCTGCTTCTTCCTTTTTGGCCCTGGTACTGAAAGATAAGCAAACTGACCATGCTTGTGGTACCAACGTTTGGTGGACTGCTGTGAAAGCTCGTCTTGCTTCTCTAGGCCTTTCAGAGCTTTTTGTAAAGGGACACTCTAGCGCCCAAATAGTCCGGCTCATAAGACAACAAATCAATGACATTGATAGGCAAAAATTAAGAGCCTCAGCAGCTGGAGCTATTGCCTCCCCTTTTTATAAATATTTGATACCATCTCGGGGATGGGGAGGCCTCATATTTCTTATCTCTCTGATCCAAAGCTCAGACGAGCATTTGCTAGTCTAAGATTCCAATCTATGAGCATGGCAGTCTTGCTTGGGAGATATCAAAGCATCCCATATACTGAACGGATATGTCCATGGGAGGGGTGTGTGTGTGTGAGAGGATGCGAGTCATTATTTAATTACCTGCCCTTTATAAGAGTCTTGTCGTATTTGTTTGCGAATCGCTATTGGGTGTGATTTTGACTGCCCAAAGATTCAACAGTTGATTTATCTTCTTGGAGATTCCGATCCTGAAAGAACTAAGCAGGTACCTATTTTTGCTCTCAGAATTGAGAACATTCATAGGAAGTTCATTATGCCTCAGAAGGGGGCATGAGGGTTTGGACATTGCTATTGGTCCAGATGAGTTGTAGGTGTTTCCATACACATTTGTTCTGTTTGTTCTTGGGTTAGTAACGTACTAAGCGTTGATTCTGATATTTTATTCTGTGATTTTTGGTGTAACTGTAATAAGTAATTGTGCTGCATTACTGGGACCTTTTTGTACCCTGCAAGGATGTTTACTTATGTTTCTTCATTTATTTGAATTTGTGTTGTGACGGCCATGTGGCCAATCACCTAACAAAAATTCATTATTATTATTATAAATTAAAGTTTGTAACTTTGCATCATTCTTTTATAAACTCTTTATGCCTATTATTAGAAGTGAATTAACAATTAAATTCCAAGCTGTTGGCGGCTATGTTGCTAGAGAAAAAAAAAGTGTAGCTAATCCTTATGGCTTATTTATTTTCCCCTCTAAAACTAGATTTAGAATTTATATCACAAGTTCACAACAGTACGAAAAGCAGCAAGAGAAATCTAGGGTTGCCACTGGGTGTTGTTTTCTTAAGAGGAAGACACATTCCTTATTTTAATTTATAGTACATACATGCCCCCATTTTGGAACATCATGGCCCGAGAGACCATAATAGTGATGCCATAAGTCTATATTCTCTATTTCAGCATACCACAGTCTTCCCTTACAGAACAAACACATGCAGCCCCATCCTATGCTTGTTTTCTCAGAATAGAAATGCCAGCGTGTTTAATGGGGCTTAGTCCAAGTTAGCATGTGTAGAGTGCAGTCTTAGTTTTTGCAATTTGCATCTGGCATCCTTGCTGAAAAAAATGCAAATGATTCACTGAACAGAGTGAGAATGTCTTTATCATCTTTTTTTTTTTTCAGGACCCCAGTTAAGCATAGAGAATATGACTGTCTGCAACTTCAGAATCATCCGTTGGTACTTTTAGCAGCGGTGAAACATACTTCAGACAAAGTAGCAAGCAAGCGATTTCAATTATCCAGTAAACCCACCACCATGGAAGGGTTTGTAGTAAGGACCACAGCAAATACCAACAAGACACCATAGATGAAGAGATTGCTTGGTTCATTTATGCCATAAATTCTCCTTTTCGCATTGTTAAAAATGAACACTTCATTGACATGGTTGAGTCATTACAACCAGGCTACATTCCACCTGGTAGAGCGGACAGTGGTGGAAAGTTGCTAGATAAAGTGTATGAAAAGGAAATTGGGACAGTGTGCAAGAAATACTAATGGGAAGTTTGCCAGTTTAAGCCTTGCTGGGTGGGGCAATGTACACAATGATCCAGTAGTATGTGCCTGTGTGACAACAAAAGATGGGGTTGCAGATCTTTCAGAAACAATAGATACATCGGGAAATGCCCACACAGCAGAATATTTAAAAGAAGTGGCTGTAAAAGTTGTAATGAACTATGAACAAAACTTGAAGTGTCACATGCGCAGTTTTGTCACAGACAATGCTGCAAATGTGGCAAAAATGAGAAGATATCTAGAAGAAGAAGGAAGCTTAAACCTAACATATGGCAGTAGTGTCCATTTAATGCATCTTTTAACCAAAGACTTAAGTACTTCTGCAGGAATAAAAGAAAATGTTGAAGTTGCAAAATACTTCCGCGACAACCATTTTGCTTCAGCTTCACTGAAGAGAGCAGAAGAATCCAAACTAATTCTCCCTCAAGATGTACGATGGAATTCTGTAGTTGACTGTTTTGAACAATTTATTAAGAATTGCATATTCTCATAAAAATCTGTGAAGAAAATCAAGACAAAATAGATGGAACTCGCTCTTCCAAAGTATCCAACATTGGTTTAAAGAGGAATGTAGAAGATATGCTCAGTATACTGAAACCTATATCCACAGTCTTGGACAAACTTCAAAAAGATTGCTGATGCATTGCTCATGCTGTTGAAATTTGAAAAGCACTTCAAGAGACACTGAAGAAATAAACACCTAACAACAAAGTTAAACTGCAGGCAATAAAGAAGCAAATAGATCAGGCACTAACTCCACCTCATTTTCTTGCTAACGTTCTCAACCCGAGATATAAGGGTAGATATCTAACTTCTGAAGATGCTGCTGCCATGACATGGGCATCGGATAATCACTCATCAGTTATGCCAGCCATAATAAATTTCAGGGCTGGAGGGGAACCATTTAAACAGTACATGTTTACTGATGCTGTTTTAAACAAAGTCACTCCCCTGAACTGGTGGAAGTCATTAATTAGCCAGGCACCTTGAACCAGAGTTTCTTCAGTTGCTAAACCAACTTTTCACAGCAGTAGCTTCCTCTGCAGGCAGGGAAAATATTTTCTTCATTTGGCATTATTCACTCAAAGCTAAGAAATCAACTGGGAGTTGAAAAAGCAGGGAAACTTGTATTTGTTTCAGTCTATGAATAAAAGTGACAGTGGAGTGGGGAGGAGGCGAAGATCTAGTTTTAAAAGTTTTAAGGACAGCCTTTATTACTGTGATGACTTGCCTGTTAAGAGTTAGCAAAAACTGAAAATAAAAAAATTAAAAGTTTTAAGGACAGCCTAGGGAACTCAGGAGACTGCTGCAACCGTGAAACATTTATGTAACATTTAAGATTGTTTAGTTTAATAAAATATGGTTATACGTGCTAATTTGTGTGCGATTTACTTAACATGCCTCATGTACTCACTGTGTCTGTGCAGCTTGACACAGATACGGAGCAAAGGAATCCATTAAATAAGCCATGTATTATGTACTATTTCCTAAAATTAGAGAAAAATGAAAATCAAGTTATCTAAACAATTATGCAAAGTATAACCTCCTAGATGGTGTAAAAAATGCTCTACTGTGTTGTAAATTAACATGTTTTAGCGATCAGATTTGCACCATTGTTTAGGACATATCTGTGAAACTTGATGGGAAAGTTGATTTAAATCAATGATTTAAATTTGTTTTTTCTCTCGATTTAAATCAATGATTTGAACAGTCTTGATTTAAAATCAATACACCCTGTTTTGAAATCATCATCACTGGGACAGAAACCAAGTCTTGTTTTAACTTACCAAACGTAGGCCACTAGTCCAGGCAGCTATACATCTTTGTTATTTTCCTTCTGGATTTCGGCAGTGTCCCTGGGTTAAAAGCATCAACCCTATGGAAACTACACAGGCGCTAATCGTAGTGGGTTGCTTCCTCAGCAACACATTACTGCTGCAAGCACAACCTCTATACTCTTCTTGTACAGCACTAGATTTAAGAGCTTCACTCATTTTCAAAGCATTAAATGGACAACGCCAATGTTAAAGGATCACTTCGCCCACACCTCTGCTGCTCTCAGTAGGTCTACTCTTCTTGCATTACAGAGTTATATTCTGGAGAGAGACTAATTTGTGTAGCAGACAAAGATTTCTCTGGGCCTGATCCAAGACTGTAGAACTAAAGCTAAAAAGGTACCCAAAAAACAGATAGACCCAATGACTTTCCAGTACCTGAATCAACTCAGCAACATTGGCTACCAACTGGTACCTGAATGTTGTTATTATTATTATTATTATTAAACATTTATAAAGCGCCAGTTGCAACCTGGCGCTGTACAGAACATACAATCAAATGCGGTCCCTGCCTGTGGCTTACAATCTAAAAGACAAGGAGGGGGAGACAAGGAGAGGGGACAGCGGGAGAGACATGGGAGAAGACAAACAAACATTCAGGCGGATGCGAAGTCTCAGGTGCGTGTACTTGGCTTGGTTACAAGGTGGTCGGTAGCAGCAGTCAGCAGAGGAGGGCTGACAGTAAGAGCAAGGGGAAAGACTAGAGGGCATTGGGAAAGGCAGCATGGAAAAGGTGGGTCTTGAGGAGGGATTTGAAGGAGCGGAGGGAGGAGGCAAGGCGGATGTCGGCAGGGAGGGAGTTCCAGGCATGCGGGGCAGCGAGGGAGAAGGGACGAAGGCGGTTGGGCGAGCAGGAGAAACGAGGGAGAGCGAGGGAGGGGACAGAGGAAGAGCGGAGAGCGCGCGCAGGAGTGCGTAGGGCGATTAGGTCCGAGAGGTAAGGGGGAGCTTGGTCATGGAGCGATTTGAACGTGAAAACCAGGAGTTTGAACAGGATACGTTCAGGAAGGGGGAGCCAGTGAAGGGAGAGGAGGAGAGGCCCAATTCGGCTATCAGGTGTCTCGGAACGTTGATTTCCAGTCCAAACTTTTTTGTTTTCTGTACCAATTTATTTCTGTTTTCCATCCCAATATACTAATCAATTATCAGAAGACTCAGTACCCGAAGTTACCAATTTTTCAGGTGTCTGGGTACCGAAACAGTACACGGGTAGTCCATTGAGTATACTTTGAGGTCCTCATAAATGTGGGTATTATGCACAGGTATTAAATTAAGTACCCATTTCAGCTCTATACAGAACTCAATCCATCTGGAATAGTATAGTTTCCAGTACAAAGTGCACTTTGACCTTCATTTCCAGACCAGCTAACACATCTAAGCAGAAAACATTTTAGGAACTTTGCATTGTATGTGCAGTCTCTCCAAGGGGAGAGAAACTGAGGAATCTCATTTGAGAACTATAATCATTGTTTATTTTTAAACTCTGCCAGAGAGCATGGTGAACATGGCAGAAGAAACTCAACACAACAGAAATAAGGCTGTCGGTATTTTGTTTTTTATTTTATTTTTTTAAGTAGCGTTTTAAAAGCTGACCACCATGAATCTTATTTTGGGAAGAGAGAACTGGTCAGATGTATACAAGGGGCCATGGCTTCTACAGTGTTACATATCCTAGAAATAGGAATCTGGAGGTGTTTGCATTTGTACCTCTAGCATATCACTATACAGGATACAAAATAGTCTCAGTGAGAAACAGTCTATCACATACAAGAACTTAATTCAAGGGTAGGGAACCTCAGGCCCAGGACCAAATGCAACCCACACCTGGCTCCTTCGATCCAGTTCCTACTCCCGAACACTGGAAGAATAAGCTCAGGGGAAGGGAACAGAAAGGAGGGCATGCACACAAGGCTAGGACAGATCCATAGCATAGATCTATGTTCTGGACCCTCCTTTTTACGGAACACACCCCTTCAGCACCCCCAGCTTCTACGCAGTCCTCAGAGCTTGTATTCATTTTCAAAGTGGCCCCTGCGAGTGAAAAGGTTCCCACCTTTGTCTTAATTTGAAAAAAAAATTACTACAAACCTCTAAGATGATGCAAATACCCCCCATGCCACATGCTTTTGAAAGAGACTGGTAAATTGATATACTTTAAAGAAGAGTAATTTGCTTACAGTAATATATTGCCATCCCACAGAGACCAAGAAAGAGTAAGCTGTCTTTCACATTAGTATTTTCCATTTGTTCAATCAGGTGTTTCCAAGTTCTCCAACAACACTCAGACAAGTTGACTCCTCTCTCTCTCCATACTGTCACGTGGCAACAGGAATACTAAAACTAAGTAGCAGTTCTCCATTAGAGAATTCATCCCGGTCTGACAAAGATTAACAGAGTGACTTAACCAACACATACTGCTGTAAAAAAAACAAAAACCTTAACATCCGACTCTCCTTTGAAAATTTACTTTTTGAGGCAGACAAAAGCATGAACATCCAGCAGGTGATCTATTTGCCAGCCCTTCTGAATTTAAAAGAAACCACCACACACACCCCTCTACCTGGAGAGGCCTATGGACATTGTGAAACTCATCTAAATCAGAACCATTATTCCTACAAAAACCTGATGACCAATACCAGCCTACAAGTTTATACAAAGTACCACCCACAATATCAAGTTGGCATTACACTGCCCAGTGATAATATTTTTATTTTTTAGAAAAAGTAGTTGGATTTCATTTAATGCATTTTCTGTTTTAAAAGCTTTTTTTAAAGCGCACCTCTAACTTAAATAGTTGCACATTCAAACTAGTCACAAAGGCAGTAGATCTGGAGACTGATTTAGGGGTGGATGACCATTGCAGAGTACGTAATACTAAACATCAGACTTGTGTACATTTTGGTTCATTTTTTTAAAGGAGCTATATAAGTTTCAGTTTTCAATATCAAACACTTATTGAAAACTATAGAATTGTACGTTTAAAGCATTAAGAAATAAGCATACAAACTGGCCAACTATCAAGGCAATAGTATATAACCATAGACTGAAGGTGCTCTTTGTGAGGAGGGGTGTGGGAGAATGGCCTCGGGCAGCAGGAACATTGCTGATGCTGCTGCCTACACGCTACGACCACCAGGATCCTCTACTAAAGAGAACAAGAAGAACTTCTCCTGTGAATTTCACTTTTGGATTTTTTTTTTTGCTTTGTTTATTGAAACACTGACTTCAGCTGGCTTGTCAGTTTCCTGGGGAACCACACCTAGCTACTTCCGTTTCGGGGCTTTCTGCCGAGCCCAGTACCTGCAGCAAGTGTGCTCTTTGTGAGGAGGGGTGTGGGAGAACGGCTTCGGGCCTCATAGACTGAGACCCTTTGTTTTGTTTTATTTCCTTTAATTAAGTAGACCATATTGCTACAGAACTATCAAACTGATAAGCACTTCTAAATAATTTTCAATAGTATATATTAACAAGAATCGTTTCCCCAGTTTCCTGGTTTAAAACAGTACTTAATAAGTGCCCCGTCCTAAGCTAGATGTTCCCAGAAAACTGCAAACCCTGCCACAAGATAAAGAAGCAAGAACAGAACACACAAAACTTTTCCCCACTAAACATGCAAGTTCAGTAGCAAGGACAAAAGGAACAGAAAATGCAAAATAGGTTTGCTAGCCAGTATGCAATTGGAATAACTACACCCAAAAATGCAGAAACAGCCTGAGTCAAGTCACTGTCTTTTCCTCAATTCTGCCTTGATATTCAGGGGATGGAGAAACACTACATGTTAAAAACAAACACTACAAATCCCATCTGTTAGCAAGCAAAAAATAAAGACATTTCATATAATCCCACATCAATCTGAACTTTTTTTAAAATCTCCCTCTCCCCACTGGATAACATAGGAACTTCAAAATTTATAAACTGAACTAGTTTTAAAAATCCAAACTCAGTAAATTACTAGAATACACACTTGAATGTTCCGACACCTCTACATTTCAAGACAGATAACTAGACACGCTTTTGCCCGTCAAGACAAAGAGTTGGAAAAGGGAAGAAAAAAAGGTTCTGCCTCCAAAATTCCAACTTCAATTTTCTTTTCTTTTTTTTCTTTTTTAATAAAGTTTTTTATTTTTTCTATTAAACATTATAACAATAAACATATTCTAAACTATTATATAAATTAACATATATTAACAAATGTTGTTAAAATGTGTATGATGCTTTCTTATACATTATAATCTACCAGGAATGATTTCGTTTCTTCAGCTATGGTTTGTCCTTGTATACTTTCTATGCATGCAAGCCATCTGGTAGTAAATTTCTTTTATTTGTTTTCTTGGGTTGCTATTTTTTCCATTGAATACATGTACCAAAGTCGTTTTGTCCATTCAATTTCTGACAGGTTTTTTGCTGTTTTCCAGTTTCTGGCTATGATGATAAGTCCTGCTAGTGTCATTAACATGCAGGTTTCTTGATGATGTTTCATAAGAGGGATGTCTGGATATAATCCCAATAATGCTGTTTCTGGGCGGAACGGTATAATGAGACCTGTGGCTTTCATCATTTTTGACCAAATTATATTCCAGAGTTGTTGAACTTTAGGACAGAACCACCAGCAATGCAGGTATGTACCTTGTTCTCCACAGTTCCTCCAGCACCGATCGAGGCCTGTGCCTTCCTTTTTTTTAAATTGTACTGGGGTTAAATAGTATCTTAGAATTACTTTAATTTGCGTTTCTTTGATTTCTAATGAGCTCGCACAATTGTGCATTTGCTTCCCTATTGTTTCTGTTTGTTTGTCATCAAATTTTTTGTCTAAATCTTGTTCCCATTTTTCTATGTATGAGTTTGGTTTGGTGGAATCGGCCTCGATCAGTGCTTTGTATATTCTTGCTATTAACCCTTTATTTGTGGAATGGCTTAGCAGTATTTTTTCTATTAAGGTGGGTTGTCTTGAATAATGTTGTATTTTGTTCCTTTCTGTAAATATATTTTTTATTTGTAAATATTGTAGTGTATCTATTTTTGTTTTTGTTTGTTGTTGTAGTTCTTGTATTGTTACGAATTGAGTGTTTTTGAATAATTGTTCTGCTCTATATATGTCGTGTTTGTTTAGTGTTTTTCTTAGTTCTTTAGCTACATTATCTTTTTCTAATGTTTGTGTGGTTATTGGTGTGTAGGGTGATTCTTCTAATGATAGTTTTAATTTTTTTTGTATTTTGTGCCATTGTTGTATGGCTACGTTTGCAAATGGATGGTCTATTATTTTTTTCTCTTTTGTTTTACTTTTGTTTGTTATTATTTCTCTTAAATTTGCATTTCCTAATATTTCTTTTTCTATTTCTACCCAGGTTGTGTTTCTGGTTGGATGGTACCAGTATCTCAATGTTCGAAGTGTTGCTGCTTTTAAATATGTTCCTATATCTGGTAGGTTAACTCCTCCTTTCTCTTTGCTCCTAATTAGCGTTTGTTTGTTGATTCTATGTTTTTTGCCTTTCCATACTGCATCCATCGTGGCTCTCTCACATTGTTTTATAAATTTAAGTGGAAGTTGCACTGGTAATGCCATTGCTTTATATAAAATTTTTGGTAGTGCTATCATTTTGAATAGATTTATGTTTCCTAGCCATGAGGTTTTAAATTTTTGCCATGTGGAGATCTCATTTTGAATTTGATTTAATATGGGTGGGAAGTTTGCTTTATATAGTTTAGTGTGATCTTTTGTTATATTTACCCCTAGGTATTTGAATTGTGTTTCCGTTATCATGAATGGTGTTTGACTTGCCACCTTCTTGGCTTCTTGTTTATCTTTTATAAGTATTAATGCTTGTGATTTTTGAGGGTTTATCTTATATCCTGATATTTTGCTAAATTCATTTATAAGGGCGAGTGTTTTTGGTACAGTTTTGTATGGATTGGTCATGTATATTAACATATCATCTGCAAATAATGATAATTTGTGTTGTGTCTGGTTTACTTGTATTCCTGTGATTTCTTGTTCCTGTCTTATGGCGCATGCTAATAATTCTAATGTGATATTGAATAGTAAGGGTGATAACGGGCAGCCTTGTCTAGTTCCTCTTGTTAGAGGGAATGGGTCTGATAATTTTCCATTTATTAATATTCGGGATTTTGGGGCTAGATTGATTGCTTTGATTGCCTTGAGGAAATTGCCTGTTATTCCCATTTGTTCCATTATTTTATATAAACATAATGGCTCCGCCCTGTCAAAGGCTTTCTCCGCATCTGCTGCTAAAATTAATGCTGGTATTTCTTTTTTTGGGGCTATGTAGATTAAGTTGACTGCTTTTCTTATATTATCAATTCCCAATCTATTTGGAATAAATCCCGTTTGATCTGTGTGGATAACTTCTCCTATTATTGATGCTAGTCTATTTGCTAATGTTTTTGTGAATATTTTATAATCCGTATTTAATAATGATATTGGTCTGTAATTACTACACTCTTCGTTGTCTCTACCTGGTTTTGGGATTAGTGTAATGACTGCGTCATAAAATGTTGTGGGCATTTTTTGGGTGTTTATAATGTCGTTGCATGTGTTCGTTAAATGTGGAATGATAATTTCGTTGAATGTCTTATAGAATTCTGCGGGTATCCCATCCGGTCCGCTTGCTTTATTTCTTTTGAGTTCTTTAATTGTTTGTTTAATTTCTTTGACCGTTATTGGGGCGTTGAGGAATTTTAATTGATCTGTATTAAATTTTGGGATGTTGTATTTATTAATAAATTGTTTTATTTTTTCAGGTTCGGGGTTCGAGGATGTATAAAGCGTTTGGTAGAACTCCACAAATATTTTTTGTATTTCTTGTTGTTTTGTTGTTTTCTTTCCATCTTGGGATTTTATTGTGGGGATTGCTGTTTTCTTTCTTTTATTTTTTGTTAATTGTGCCAGTATTTTTCCTGGTTTGTTGCAGTTCTGAAAATAAAAACTTTTTATCTTTCTTAATTGTTGTGTTATTCTTTGTGTTTCTATTGTGTCTATTTCGCTGCGAATTTTTTGTATTTCTAATTGAATCTTTTTGGAGGGGTATTTGGTGTTTTCTATATTTAAATAGTTTAATTGTGTGATGAGGGCTTTATTTCTCTCCTTTCTTTGTTTGTTTATTTTTGCTTTTATAGCTATAATTTTGCCCCTTATCACTGCTTTCATTGCTTCCCATAAAATTTGGGGGGATTGTACTGAACCTGTATTTGTGTCAAAGTATTCTTTTAGATTTTCTTCTAATTGAGTTTTTACCCATTCATTTTTGAGTATTCCCCTATCCAGTTGCCAGTTCTGCCCTTCTGCTCTAGTATTTATATTCCAGTTAACGGATGTTATTAATGCGTTGTGGTCTGTGAATGTTATAGGTATAATTTCACTGTTTGTAAATCTATGTAAGGTGTCTTTTTCTGTTATTATGTGATCTATCTTTGTGTATGTATTATGTCTATTTGAGTGAAATGTGTAGTTTCTTGATGTTGGATTTAAACATCTCCAAGCATCTATTAAGTCATGTTGTGCTATTGTCTTTGCTATGTGTTTTTGGGTGCGTGTGAGTTGTGTTCTGGTGGAGTGATCTAGTGTTGTTAGGGGAGAGTTAAAATCTCCTTGGATAATCAGCATTCCTTCTGTGAGTTGGTTTATTATTGGTATGTATTTTTGGAAGAATTGATGGGTGTTTTCATTTGGAGCATATATATTGACTAAGGTTACTGCTTGGTTTCTAATTGTGCCTTTTAATAATAAAAATCTGCCTTCTTTATCTTTTTTTCCCCCTGTTAATATGAATTCTGTTGAGGCTGTGAATCCTATAAGGACCCCAGCCTTCTTTTTCTTTCCGCATGAGGCGTGTATTTCTTTCATCCCTCTAAATGTAAATCTTCCCAGATCTTTTTGAATCAAGTGTGTTTCTTGTAAGAAGAAGGTTTCTATTCCCTGTTCCATTATAAATTCTGCTACTTTCTTTCTTTTGATGGGATGGTTTAATCCCTTAACATTTAATGAAAGAAATTTTATTGCTTGGGTTTTCTTTATTGCTGCTGCCATTTAAGTGTTTGTATTTTGTTTTGATCTGTTTTTTTCCCTTTAAATGTTATCTCATTTTGTGTTTTAGTGGTCATCTGTATATAGGTTGCCTGTTGTGTATACCTGCATTTACATTTTACCCTTGATAGGTTTACAATAAAAACTAACATTTTTATCCACATTACTAACTTATCTAGTATATACATTGCCTGTTGTGTGTACTTGCATTTGCATTTTGCCCTTAACAAATTTACAATAAAAACTAACAACCTTATCAACATTACTAACTTAACTAATATATACATTAACAATTTGCTGTTTGGCATTTTATGCCTATTGGAATTCTCATTTTCCATATTTTTTCCCATGTCTTTGGGAAGCGTTGGGGGGTCCCTGCTTGTTTTTTGTTTTTTTTTTTTTTTTCTCCTTTCCCTCTCCCTCCCTCCCTCAGGCTTTCATTTGTTTTTTGTTAATTTTTTTGTTATTTGCGCTATTAAAGTACATTGATATAAGCATTTTGTACAATACTTTTTGATCTTAACATTTTATACAATATATACTGTAGTTAATATACCCTGTGTTGATATCTCATCTGGATTCGTCTTGAATTTGTTGGTCTGGTTTGTACATCTGAAGAAAAATTTCTAGGTCTGCGGTGTTTTCAAAAAAATTTTGTTTGCTGTTTATTAAGATTGTAAGTTTGGCTGGGTGCCATAGTTGTGGTTTTAGTCCTCTATCATTTAGTTCAGTGTAGTATTTTGACCAGGCTCTTCGTTTTGTCATCGTGTCTGGTGCGTAGTCTACCTGTAGTCTAATTTTATTGCCGTGGAGTTCTAATGATTGTCTTTTTTTCCTGTAAGCAGCCAAAATTGCTTCTTTATCTTTGTATTTTAAGAATTTCACTATGATGGCTCTGGGTGGGTCATTGTCTTTTGGTTTGGGTCTTAGGGTTCTGTGTGCCCTTTCTGTTTCTAAGTTGTGTAGCTGAGGCTGATCTGGAAAGTTTTCCTTAAATATTTGCATAAGCAGTTCATGCATTCCTCCTGCTTCACTGCCTTCTTTGACTCCCATAATGCGTAGGTTACTGCGTCTGGATCTGTTTTCCAGATCCTCGCATTTATATCTGAGCAGGTTCAAGGATTCTTTTATTTTTATCAGGTCACTGTCTGCGCTCAGTGCCTGGTCTTCTAGGTTAGATATCCTTTCTTCTGCCGGATTCATTCTTTTGTTCATAGTTTCTAGCTTTTTGTTTCCTTCTTCTACTGTGCTGTTTACTTTATTAATTTTATCCAAGACTTCTATCTTGTCTTTTTGGGCTTCTGCCCTTGCCTCTTTTATTTCTTTTAATATTATGTCCATGGTAGCCTGTTGATCTGGCTCCATGTTTCCTGAGGCTGTGGGGGAGGACGCGGCCGCCATTTTTTCACTCACCCCTGCTACTTCCTGTGCTGCCTCTGTTGTTTGTTTCTGTTGCCAATATCGGGTGAGTGGCCCTTTTTCGTTGGTTTTTTTTGGTGGGCTCATGCCCCAAGCGTTCCCCTTGCAGGGTCTTTACTTTTTTTTTTTTTTTAATTTGCCGTTTTTCTTGAGTTTTATGGAGCGGTAGCGGGTGTGCCTGAGGAGCTCGGGATCGGCGCAACCGGCTATCCGCGCATGCGCATTGGCCCCCTCCCAACTTCAATTTTCATTCGATTTTCCAGAAACTTGGACGGCTTGTACAAGTCACCCAAGCAATCCACCCTACAAAATTTCACACTGATAGGATAAAATCATCTCAATTTTATCAGTAGAATTTTCATGATTTTAACAGTGTACAAGCAGCCCTGGCTATAGAGCCACTCCTGCAGCTCTATGTTTTGCTCACGACTCAATACAACCCCAGAACATTATGTGAAATGTTACCTTTAATATGCCTCAACACACCACAATCCTTGAGTTGGTTAGGAAAGCTGGAACAATGGCATATGTAAGCGTAAGAGCTATTTACAGGGTGAAACAAAAAAAAAGGATGTAGGAGATAAACCACTGTCCATTCCTTTATGAAAGCAGTGTTGTGAGAAAGAAGTGACCTAATGGAGAGTTGTCTTGAGTTCTTCAAAACACCAAGAACATTGCTTTCACAGCAACTAAGGAGGAAAACATGAAAAAGAAGGAAACGGACAATTGGGTCCCTTACCCCAGGAATTGCCCTTCTGTGGACTCGAAGGGAAGTTATTCAGACAGTGGGAGGGTTCTTCCGCATGGCCAGCAGAAGACAGCACTAGATTTTCAGCTGGGCATGCGTAGGGAGAGCGCTCCCTCGCTTCCCCAGGAGTATGAAGCCGTAGGACCAAGAACGATTCTGAAAAACAAGCAAAACATAACACAACCCCACAAGGAGCGGGGGGAAACGGTAGGCACCTGTTAAGAAGAGTGCAACAAGCCACAGGTAATCTGGTGCAAGAAACAGACAAGGCTACAGAAAGATCCCCGGGAGGGCCGAATAACCTCCCGTCGAGTCCACAGAAGGACAATTCCTGAGATAAGGGACCCAATTGTCCAGTCTATGGACTCTCCATCCGTTTATTCCGACAGTGGGAGGTAAACAGCAGTCCCATTATTCGGCAAAGGGTGGGACAGAGGCTAAACAGTGGGATCTAGGATGCTCTGTAGGACCCTACCACCAAAAGAGGCTTCCGTGGAGTCGAACAGAGCAATCGTGTAGTGCCTGGTGAAAGCGTGAGGGTTCTTCCACGTGGCAGCCCTGCAAATTTTGGATAAGGGGGTCCTTGACCGGAAAGCCCAGTTTGCAGCCACCCCCACGGGTGGAGGGGGCCAGGACCCTAACAGGAGAGGGAAGGCCAGAAGCCCTATATGCATTGGCAATGCAGATGGAGATCCACCGCGAGATGACAGCTTTAGAGGCCTTATTCCCTTTGAATTGAGGGTGATAGCTAATGAGGAGCCCAGAGGTACGGCAAAAAGGAGCCATACGTGCGAGATATATTTTAAGGGCTCTGCGAAGGTAAAGGGAATGCCATCGTATTTCCAAAAGGTGGCGAGGGCAGAACGACGGGAGGATAACTTCCTGAGAGAGAGGAAACGAGAATGTCACCTTAGGCAGGAAGGAGTGGTCTGTGCGTAGTACCACAGACTCTTTTCTGAAGAAGCATAGGGCCAGGACCATTGACAGGGCCCCAATCTCTGACACTCTCCTGGCAGAGGTGATGGCAATGAGAAAGGCCACTTTTATCGAGAGGAAATAGAGGGATACCTCCTGGAGAGGCTCGAAAGGAGGCCCCGTAAGGGCATTAAGCACCACGTTCCGGTTCCATGACGGAAACAGGTAAACGACTGGGGGGGGAGATCCAGTGAGCTGCTTTTAAAAATTGCCAGATGTGAGGGTGGGAAGAAAGTGGAATGCCAGAATAGGCTCCTAGTATGCTATTGAGGGCAGCCAGCTGTCTAGCAAGGGTGTTAGGTCAAAGGCCTGTGTCTAGTCCTTCCTGCAGGAACAGGAGGACCTGGGCAATAGAGGGGGACCGGGCCAGTACGTCATGGGAGCGGCACCACCTCACAAACACGCCCCAGGTGCACTGGCAGATGCGTTACAAGTATCCCAGGCCTCTGATGACTAGGGTCTCAAGAGCCACACTGTCAGCTTCAGGAATTGTGATTGTTGGTAAACCAAGGGGGCCTGGGACAGGAGGTCTGTTGATATAGGGAGCTCCATGTGTTCTCCTCCCAAAAGATGTAGCAGATCTGGGAACCAGGGTCTGCGAGGCCAAAAGGGGGCTACCAAGATGACGGTGGCTTGTTGGAGTTTGCATCGGGGTATCACCCTGCTGAGAAGGGGGAATGGGGGAAAGGCATATATAACACCCCATGGCCACTGATGGCTGAGAGCGTCGTGGGTTTCCGCCCGGGTATGTGGGTCCCGGCTGAAGAAGCGGGGGGGTTTGGTGTTGGCTGGGGAGGCAAAGAGGTCAAGACTGGGCTGGCTGAAGCGACATACTATCATCTGAAAGGCCAAGGGTCCATTCGCCCGGATCCAGTACCCTGCGAGTCCACGTATGTGTTGCCTACTCCCTGTATGTGCCGTGCTGACAGCGAGAGGAGGTGGGTCTCTGCCAAGCAAAGGAGGCAAGCAGCTTTGGCATGTAGAGAGCACGAGCGGGATCCTCCTCGGTTGTTGATGTACACCGTGGCCATCGTGTTGTCCATGAAGATGATGACATGATGCCTGGCCACCTGCCTGGAGAAGTGAAGCAGAGCTAGGCGAATGGCCTTCAGTTCTATCCAGTTCATGCTGTGGGTTCGGTCCATGGCAGACCAGGTGCCCTGCGCGACATCTGTGTTCAAGTGGGCTCCCCAGCCGAGGAGGCTGGCATCCGTCATCAGTCTTACATGCTCTGGTTCCATAAGGGGAACTCCCATGGCGAAGCGGAGAGGGTCCTCCCACCAGGTGAGTGAAAGGAGGGTTCTCAGGCTGACCTGGAGGTAGGCCAGCATGTTGGTAATCACGAGTCCCTGCCAAGGGTGGAGCAGCTCCAGTAAGGGCCTGGAGTGGAATCATACCCACTGGAGGTGCTGCATGCAGGACACCATGAGGCCCAACAGTGAGGCCAGAGTCCGTATGGACGTTTGTGATTGTGAGCGGATCGCTGCTGCGAGGTGCTGGAGCTTGACTTGACGTTGTGGAGGAATGAATATCCTTTTGTGAGCCGTGTCGAAGCTTACTCCTAGGTGTTCCAGTCTCTGAGTGGGCGCAAGGTGGCTCTTTTTCCTGTTGATGAGGAAGCCGTGGTAGGTCAGATAATCGACTGCACGTGGAGAGCAAAGTCTTTCATTGCGGCTCTGACGAGAAGGTCGTCGAGGTACGGAAAGATGGCGACACCCTCTAGGCAAAGGTTGGCGATGAGGGGTATGAGCACCTTGGTGAAGTTTCGGGGTGAGGTGGAGAGGCCAAAGGGCAGAGCACGGTACTGCCAGTGTTGGCCCTGGTAACAGAAGCGGAGCCATCGCCTGTGTGCCGGGAGGACGGAGATGTGTAGGTACGCATCCTTGAGGTCTAGCGATGCCAGCCCATCCCCTGACGTCAGGGCTAAAGAGATGGAGGAAAGAGTCTCCCTTTTGAACCTCTGGACTTTCACTGCTCTGTTGAGATGTTTCAGGTCGAAGACTCCTCTCCATTCTCCGCTTCTTTTCTGAACGTGGAAGAAGATGGATTAGAGGCCTGCTCCTTTTTCTGTTGACGGGACCGCCTCTATCACCCCAATATGCCAGAGTCTGGCGATCTCGAGGCACATAGAGGCATGTTTCAGGGTGACTCAGGAGATACGCAAAAGAACTCCCTGAGGTTGTATTTGAGTTTTATCGCGTATCCCCTCCCCACTGTTTGTAGCACCCAGGCGTCTGAGGTCGCATGTTCTCACCTGTCTGTGAACAGTTGAAGGCGGCCTCCGAGGAGAGCGGAGTCCAGGGAACAGGTTGCGGAGCAGTCAGGAGTCTGGCTTGCAGCTGGATGAACCAGAACATCTGTGGTAGGATGTCTGAGAGGGGAATCTCTGCGGCCTGGATCGGCCTCGACGGTTCCTTCCGCGTGACTGAGCACTCCAGGAGGGCCCGGTGATGTAGCTGCACCTTGGACCCTGCATAAATCACTGGAAGGGGCGAAAAAGACTTTTAGAGGATTCGGCCTGGTTAAGGATGTGCTTCTTTTCCTTATTTGAGGCCTCTGCCAGGGCCTTGTCTACAGCAGATCTAAACAGTTTTCCCCCTTTAAAGGTACTGTTGACGAGTAGATTTTTTGCAAGAGGATTCGCGCACCAGGAGCAGAGCCAAAGCCGGCGCCTGGCAGCCACATTACCAGTCGTGCCCTTGGCAGCACAGGTGGCAGTGTCCATTGCAGCATCTATGAGAAATGCATGAGCTAGTGTCACGTTAGAGGCTAGCTTCCTTGAAAGTGCCTCTGAGATGTTGGGGTCCTTGCCCAGGTAGAACCATTTCATTATGGCCCGTGACACGTAAGAGGCCGTGGTTGCCATCTGCAATATGTTTGACAAGGCCTCATAGCTCTTTCCGAGCCCCGTTTCCACCCCTTTGTCGGTGGGGTCCTTGGGCAGCAGATCTCCCTCTGAAGGAAATACTAACTAGCGGGCCAGTGATGCTGCCGCGGCATCGACCTAAGGAGTCCTGAAGACCGTGTTGCTGCTCTTGGAGAAGGAGTATAGCGACTGCTTAACCCTGTATAGTTTCAGGGGTTTTGTGGGCTGTTTCCACTGGGTTCTGATAATTTTTTCGAAGACCCTATCTAGGGTGGTGCCCTTTGACCTGGTCAGCAACTTAGGGATATAATCTCTACTTGGAGGAAGAGCCAAGGAGATCTCTGATGGATCTTTTCTTAGGGGGGTTACGGGAGGTTTTATGCTTCCCCTTGCCAGAGGGCTTCGAGGAACCCTTGAATGATAGTTTAGGGGGAGGGGCAGACCCTGCAAGGGCACCTATCCCTGGCTTGCCTCTTCTCCATCTGGGCCAGAATCCCCATCATGGACTGTAAAGTGTCCATTTGGAGCTATTGGAGGGATTCTGCCTGGGACCCCCTTACGTACATGGAGGCAGATGAAGCTGCCTCTTCGTGTTCCTCCTCTTCTCCCGAGCTGGAGCTCTGGTGCTGCGGATGGGGCGCTGGAGTCACGGCAGGGATGGCGGCAGTTCCAGTTTCATTTTTGCCGCCATTGCCTTCCCGCTCCGCCAGGGCTCGGCGGACGCCGTTTCTTCTTGTCTTGGCCATTTCGGCCATGGCAGCGGGTACCCATTGGCGGGGGGGGGGGGGAACGTACCTCAGGGGTCGATCCGCACCTGCTCTGCCCCGGTCCATACAGGGGGCTGGAGGCTGGAAGATGCCGCGGTGGCGCCACGGGGCGCTACACGAAAGGCAGGAGCCTCTAAAGAAAAGGTTCTGGATGTACTGACCCCGGAGGGTCTCTAGTAGGTTAGGGTGCGGAGCACCCATGCTGCAGTTCCTCTTTGGCCGGAGGCAGACTTTCAACTGGGGAAGCGAGGGAGCGCTCTCCCTATGCATGCCCAGCTGAAAGTCTAGTGCTGCCTCCTGCTGGCCATGTGGAAGAACTCTCCCACTGTCCGAATAAATGGACGGAGAGTCCATAGAATGGGTAACTTTAGGAGAATATCGGATATCAAAAATTGAACAGATTCTCAAGGAGAACAATCAAACTAGTAACTCCAACCGTCAAGGAATGTGTTTCCCCAAGGTGTTGCTATAATATCTTTGTTTTTGTATCTTCTGCTGGCCAGCAACGTAGGTGGCTAATACTATCAACAAATCTTGTTATGAGTCATGAAACCATACTACTTGCCTAGACCTTAAAAAAAAAAAAAAAAATTTAAATGATAATGCTTGAAAATCTTTTTGTCTACATTCTCTCCCTTAGATCTGATATCTGAATAGAAACCCAGGGTCTCAAATCACACACACTGTCACTGAACTGAAGAATCAGAACTGAATAAAATGGTCCCACCAAAGTAACTAAAATCAATATAATGTAATGCAAAGAACCTGCTTATACATTGGCTCATCTGATTTTTATCAGGGTAGCTGAATTACTGCTTTGTACTCTCATTTTTCTGTGTAGGTGGCGAGTTTTAAGGAAGAGTTATATTTTCCAATGTTCAAATTCTCTGAACTGACACCACAGAAGACAAGTTCTCCATCCATAACAAATAGTCCCTTGTACATGTTAACAGTCCCTTGTACATGCACCTGAAGGAACACAACTATCTACTTTACATAATCCATCAAGAAATAGTACTTGGTGGCCTAAACATGCTGGATACTTTTAGACAAGCACCTCCCCACACCTTACCCACCCACCCATTATACATATTACAGGGCACCCACCACTGCAGCCATGCAACGTGTATATAGTGGATGGAAGGTAAGGATATAAGGAGTTGCCTAACAGAGTTGGAGCAATGGTCCATCTTAGCCCAGTATTGTCACAACCTGACACAGCAGCAGGGTTTCAAATCCGGCTCTTCAGGATCTCCAGTAGAGGCCTCACCCAGTCATACTACACATGACCCTCTAGGATCCCAAGCAGAGGCCTCATGCAGGCATGCTACCTGAGATCCTGATTTGGAGATGCCAGGAATTGAACTTGGGACCTTATACATGCAAAGCATGCACTCTACCACCTGAGCCATGGCTCACCCCTAAGGTAGGTGAGGAGATGCTGGTCTAAAAGCACCCTTTGTCACTACTGAGCTGGCTGAATTTTAATCCAGTAAGCGAAAAATGCACAGGTCTTCCCCCCCACATCGGTAGATGTGCAGTTACAACAATGAACACTGTTCAAGCAATGTATTTTTGTAAGCATAAGTATGGACAGTTGTCCTGATGGCAAAGCTATTTTCTCTATCACTACCTCCCAAGACACAATAGTGCACCTCCATTTCATAAGTGTAACCTGCATTTTTTGTTCCTTACTGCGTGACCATTTTTCTTTAAACTTTTTATTTTCATTATTAATCCATTATAAACAGTTTAAAGTGAAATAAAGGAACATTAGTATGCAAGTTCAAAAACTCATCTGTATATGGTTAGCCTATTTCTCTACGTTCACTGTACTTTTTCCTTTCAAATTCTAAAAATAGTAACAATCCATTTAAACCCTTAATTATCCAACCCACTACACGCAGTCGTTCTTCTACAAACTTTAATTGACATTACAACTATAACTGACACTCCAATGGAACTCCAAAGACTTGTCTATGCAATAAAATTACTGATGCCAATACTTTTCTAGACCCTTTGAAAAACCTTTGCTGAGTTCAATTTAAGGCTGTAGCATCCATATTTAAAGTTTATGTTTGTTAGAAAACAGTTGTATACAGCTCCAAGAAAGCAGAGTTGAGGTGGGATGGGATAGCTCACCTGAATGCTTCAAGCTGTAATGTACCCAACATTCTAAAAGAGTATGAATGAGTACTAGGACACCTTACTGATGTAAAAATTAAAGGTTTTGTCAATGAATTCTCTCTTTTTACATACCATTATTGTAACGGTTACTACATATAACAATATTTCAAAACATGACTACATATCGCCCATCTCTGTAGGTCCATTCAGCATTAACAAAAACAATGTATGTGCAATAGCAAACATTAAGGAAACTGCTTTGTAAATAAGTTTGCCTTTAGAATCATAGGGCTGGAAGGGACCCTAAGGGCTATCTAGTTCAATCCCCTGCCATGAAGCAGGACACACTCAGACCTCACTCAAATGGTGTAGGTAGTCTAACCTACACTTAATGTGTCCAGTGATGGGACCTCCACAACTTCCCTTGGCAGACTACTCCTCAGCCTAACTGTCCTGATAGTTAAAAAAATCTTCCTAATGTTTAGCCTAAATGTTTTCTCCTTTAAACCCATTACCTCTACTCCTATTCACAGTAGCCAAAAAGAATTTGGCATCATTTTGTTTATAGCAGTCTTTTACATATTTGAAAACTAATCATGGCCCCCTCCCTTAATCTTTTTTCTAAGCTAAACATAGCCAGATTTGTTCAGCTTCTCCTCAGAGATCTATTCTTCCATCCTCTATCATCTTTGTTGCTCTTCTCTGAACCCAATCCAGCTTGTCAATATCATTCTTAAAATGAGACCCAAAACTGATGCGGTACTCTAGATGAAGTCTGACCAGCACCCAGTATAGATGATCACTTACCTTGTCTTTGAGACAGTATTTCTATTAATGCAACTTCAAGTAGTGTTTGCCATTTTAGCTGCTGCAGTATGTCTGTCATATTCTATAATCTCGAGATCCTTTTCAGAAGTACTGCTACCCAGCTCATCACCTCCCATTATGTATTTGTACAGAACACCTAAAAATAGCTATTTTAAATTTACATTAATAGACCACCCATTTTTAAAACACAAGGTTTTCATGCATTATAAAAGCCCATTTTTAGGACATGACCTTTATTATGGATAATACTAAAAGCCACCTCCATAGTATGTTGTGAACTAACATTCAGAAGTGTTCTACAAGTTTAGTCTTGCTATCTTATAAAAATTACAAGTAGCTACCTTTGAAATCAAAGTGCTGTATCCTTATTTTATACTTTTCCACAAGCATACAAGATGCTTCAAGGATATCATAGAAATAAATAAACTAGATATAAAGACAGACGTTTGACTTATGGCAATCAATGTAAGAGGCAAGTTCCATTAACAATTTGAACAGGAAAGTGGAGTGATTTGATAGACCATTAGTTCCCAAACTGTGGTCCGCGGACCCCTGGGGGTCTGCGACACAGTCCCAGGGGGTCCGCGGGCCTCCTCGTTTGTCCTGCTTGGTTTGTTTGTTTGTTTTGTCTTGCTGAGCCACACAGCATGGTGACTGGACTAGGTGTTGGCACGGCACTGACTCCAAGGTCAGGCACTGACACAAGCGGAAGAAGTTTAAGGCACTTCTGCCCTCAGCAATCCCTTCAAAGCAGTGGGTTAAACAAACTAGCAGGTGCAGGCTGCAAGCAGACAGGGGTGCGAACTTTGCAGTGTGCCTTGCCTCGCTCCCAGGAGGGGTGTCTGTCTGCAAGCCCAGTCCAACGAGCCTGGGGTTGCAGTGTGAAGTCTTGTGGGGGAGAGACCGCTTCCCTCCTGCCCTACTTAACCGGAGGAGCCAGAAGCAATCCACAGAAAGTTGTAGCGGCGAGGAGCCACATCCTCCTGGAGCCGGACCTGCTGTGGCTGCTAGGTTGGGCTGTGGAACATCAGCATCACACACCCGCCCTCCACCTTCCCAGCACCATGTGACTGCGGCAGAGCAGAGGAGGGGGCAGCTGGCGGGTTTTCACTGTGAATCTCCCGTAGTTTTAGTCTGGGCTCGAAACTCCAGTGAGGCTGAAGCGTGGAAGGGAGCCAGGCGGCGGACGGGTATGAAGGGGGTAAATTAACATGGAGAAGGGATGGCTGGGGAGAAATCATACTGGGGTATGAAGGGGTGAAATAAAACGTGGAGAAGGGATGGCTGTTGATTGGAGGGTAGTAAGAGGCTGGCAAACATTGCTGTTGGCTTGATCTTCTCTTCTGCACTGTCCTCTTAGGCTGGTGAATTGATACAATGAACCAGTGGCTAAAGAAAGTGAGGCTCACAGGGCAGGAATGACAGGCAGCAAGCTTGCCAGATAAGGAAGAGCAGACAGAAATAATTTATGTAGTTCCCAGCACCAGTCAAAAACATCAAAGTAGTGATTGTTTGGAGGCATCTAGCTCGCAGGAAAGTTAGGCGCTATGACCCAAACTACATAAAAATGGGTTTCACGTCTACTGGTACGGCTGAAGAGCCACGTCCACCGTGTGTTCTATGTTATGAGGTGCTGTCGAATGAGAGTATGAAACCAGCTAATCTTCATCAAATTTCACAAATGCTTACATTCATATTTGTTGTAGTACGCAAATTTAGGGGGGGGGTATCTTATGCAAATTTATGTAAATTTGGTGGGGGTCCTTGCCTCATTGGGAAATTTGAAAAGGGGTACTTGGTCACAAAAAGTTTGGGAACCACTGTGATAGACCATAATAAAGTGAACATACCATGCACAGGGCATGCATGAAAAAATTGTAGGACAAAAAGATGAAGGGGACATCAAGACTAACATCACTAGCAGAAGACGGTGATATATTAATATGTATACTTCATTAACCTTATTAAAACATCTTGTCAAACTAGATAACCTTGAACTATTTTTGCTTCATGTACTTCTTTTTTGATATCTGAAGAATGATTTCAAAATTTGTACTGGAACTCAGTTCAATAACCGGCATACTACTCTTTTACGTTTCTTTCCCATTTGACAAAAGAAAGCACAGAGTTAGGAAGAAGTAAGAGCGGGAAAAGTCGCTTGGTTTGATGGTGCCGCCAGGCACTTGCAGTCTAGGAAGGGATGTCCTTTCGTTT
Organism: Sphenodon punctatus; assembly: GCA_003113815.1. Taxonomy (NCBI): domain Eukaryota; kingdom Metazoa; phylum Chordata; class Lepidosauria; order Sphenodontia; family Sphenodontidae; genus Sphenodon; species Sphenodon punctatus. The sequence continues at coordinate 6,684,179 of QEPC01001423.1, read as the reverse complement.
CTAACTACAATTTGAAGGAGCCCCCCCTCCTAGGGAATGTAAGGGGCTCAAAAGTCATGCTGGGTGCGGAGCACCCATGCTGCAGCTCCTACCAATCCTGAGGCAGACTTTCAACTGGGGAAGCTAAGGCGCACTCTCCCTACGCATGCCCAGTGAAAGTCGGTGCTGCCTCCTACTGGCCATGGGGGAGAAAGCTCCCTACGTCCGAATAACCGGACGTGGAGGCCATAGAAGAATCCTTAGCAGACAGTAAAAAAAAATGATATTCTGCACAATTGGTAGAGAGGACCTATATTTAAGTAATGGATCAATCCACTCTGTTCTCAAATCAGTATAGTATGGACACCTAAATAAAACAGGTTCTACAGTCTCCATTTCAGAGAGAGAGCAGAACACTGCTTGCGTCGTATTTTCTCTCTCCTGCCAGCTGTAACTGCAGATTCAAAAAGGCGAAACCGGACTACAGTTAAAGTTCTACGCAATTATGGGTCATGCATTACTAAGTATTTTTCAAATGAGAAATCAGTTTTGAATAACGGATACCATGGTGCAATCCCGTTCACAGCTACTTTTGCCAAATCATCTTGATCAAGGATCCTCTGCTTCAACTGCAAGGAGGTAACAGCAACAAGGGAACTAAGGCAGAAATCTGCTGAATATCCAATTCTGCTGAGGGATCGTGCCACCTCTTTCCACCATCCATATTGTCTGCTACCTCTATGATTGTATTGTTCCCACCAACACTGGTAAACTAAGCGAGAGGTTGCTAGACGCCGTATCTTATTCCAATAGGACAAAGCCCTAAACATTGCCAGAAAGCGTGTGCAGTGGAGCCCGGTCTCTGCACCTAACGCAACGATCTGTGTTGAAACCAAGACACCCAAAATCCCTCTCAAAAGGTATTTTGGACTACCTCAAGCTCCTTATTATAGTTTGGAAACCGTAATTCAGCGCCAATTTAGCTCTGAAAACTTCCAAAGCAGTCGAGATACTTGTGCACCTCGTACTTCTATAAAACTGCAGCAAACTCACCACTGAGCTCTTAGCTTTAGAAGTCAATGTACTTTCTATGCATATTCCAGGAGAATAGCGTAGGGGGAAAACACCCAAATAAAGCATTTTTGAAACCTGTGGAATACTACGGGTACCTATCCTCTACTGGCATTTTATTTTAGAGCATCCAAGAGACATAACATGGGATTTATTTTTTTATAAACGGTCATTCCATTTTCAGAGCAGTACCTGTAACAAAGTCATTAATAAACAGGCTGAATAATAAAGGAGCCAGCAAGCATCCCTGACAAACCCCTTTAGCCACCTGAAAGGAGCGAGAGTAATCCCCTCTAGAAGTCAGTCTAACCACTGCTTTGGTATTATAATGCATTTCCGTAAGCAGATCCAAAAGATAGGGAGTAATGCCCTTAACAGCAAGCTTAAACCACAATTTTGATCTATTAACTATATGAAATGCCTCAGTAAAATCTACAAATGCCACAAACAGCCTTCCGCTCCTGACACACTTATCCACCACGTGGGCTAGAATAAAAGTTATCGGTCACCGATCTTCCTTGCCGAAATCCCGCTTGCTCTTCTGCAAGAAGTTTTTTGTCTGTCACCCAAGTTTCTAGTTCTTCCAAGAGATTACATGAATATAATTTCCCTCAGTGGTAAGAGACTAATAGACCTATAATTGGAAGGGTCCCTTATTAATATGAATATTATTATTAATATAATAATTTATTGTACTGGCCTAACGGCCTTGACAAATATTTGTACAAAGAAGAATAAAAACACAAAACCAAACCAGAAATGCACATATTAGTGTTGGACGATTAACACAGAATAACCCTAGAAATAACACCTCCCATATTTAATAGAGGATTTCTCATTATTATTATTATTATTATTATTATTAAAATGTATACACCGCCCTTCCCACAAGGGCTCAGGGCGGCTTACAATAAAAAACAACAACAATAAAAATAAAAACACTCCCTCCCTCTCCACAAAATTTTCACCCTCCCCATAACACTACCAACCCTCATTACCGCCCACCAAATGCTCTTCTAAATAAAAAAGTTTTGCACTGCCTCCAAAAGATGCTCAGGCTCAAGCAAGCCTCCTGGGGAAGGGAATTCCATAAAACTGGGCTAGCAACCAAGAATGCTCTCCTGTGCACCCCCATACTACAGACAAGGGTAACAAATGAAACCTGAAAGAGATGGAACCTGAAAGAGGGCACCCCTGGCCAACTAAGGGCTACGATGTAACACAGTATGACAGATGGTCTCAGACCATTTAGGGTCACAGATGTCATGCTGTCCATCAGTACTTGCACTATGCGTCCAACCAGAAGTTAGGGGTCACATAGACCGTTTAGGGTCACACAGATGTCACGTTGTCCATCAAAACTTGCACTGTGTGTCCAACCAGAAGTCTTCTTAAGATTTCAGTACCAGTCTAGAGCTGAAGGCAATAGAAAAGTTGATGTGATATTATTCGTTCTCCTCTGGCAACCAGTGGCCCTGTACTTGTAGACCTTGACAATGAGCTCCCCATCCCATTAGGGATGTGTCCGCTGTTATCGTAACCTTTGGAGTAAGTAGCTGAAAGGATATCTGTTTTAGCATGTGATTGGGATTGTTCCACCATGCCACTGATATTAGTACACTTGGAGATACCGTTTGTATTTTGGAAAGAGGCATGAAGTTTGGACTGTAACAATGAAGAACCCATCTCTGAAACAAGCAAAAGCATAGTGGGCATGACTAATTCAGTTCCTTTAATACATCACATTACATTAATTAGATTTACTTTGCAACTTGCAGATCCATAGTTTTTTTGCCCTATAGGCAAAAGTAGCTACTGCCCTTGTCGTCTCTGACACTGTATCACGTAGGAGTTTTCCCACACAGATCCCCAACTGAGGCCCACAATGTTTTTCTCACCTCACTATACAGTGGGCAAAATAAAATATAGTGAAAGATCTTCAACAGGCGGCATTCCACAAATACATAGGAGTTCCGCATATTTAATCCCCTTGTATCACCCATTTAGAACTTCACTTTCCATAGTTTGACACCTTAGAGAAGTAAAAGCCAGCCTAAGTTTGGGTTGCTGAAGTTCTGTCAAATACGCTGACCGGTTTGGTCCTGCCGCCCAATATTTGTAACAGGGAGAGGTTTTTACTTCCCCCAGCAACCTCCTGCGCTGCTGAAGATCCACATCTTTCACTCACTGACGAAGTAGTTTTAAGGCTTGCATAAGGGAAAGTGATGAAAGAAAATCTACCAAGAAGCCCAGTTCCTTAATCTTCCTATGAACAGCCCTCCACCACAGGCAAACTGGATCCATTATTTCCAGGTATTTCGCATCACTTGACTGTTTATAGCACTCCAAGCATAGCCTGACCAAGGACTCAGGGTAAAGAAAATGGGCCTTCAGCCAAAAAGTATTAGTTTATCACAGATCGATTCCCATGAGCCAAGCAAGGCCTGACTCTAAACTAATCACTGTGGTGGAAGTAGACCGTGGGACTCCCAACAGTCTTATTATTATAAGCTTTTATATAGCGCCAGCGATATACCTGGCGCTTTACAGAGAATAAGATAGACACAGTCCCTGCCCGAGAGCTTATCTATCCCATCTTTTTAAAATAGGGACAACTGCCGTACCCCAGTCCACAGGCACACGCTTAGCAGCATTTAATAGGGAATATTTTTTTGCCAATAAAGAAGCCCACCAATCAGCGCGCGCACTATAAATTTCAGATGGAAAATAATAAATTCCTGAGGCCTTATTTGATCTCAAGGCAACAATATGCTGATGAATCTGGTCTTCATTAATGGGTGATAAAGTAGGTTCCTCCTGAAGAGTGGGGATCAAGTCAACAGCGATTTGAGCTTCATGAATCACCAGACCTTTAAAGGTTGTGCTATAGAAGGACACCCACTCGTCCCCACTAATAGGAGTTGATTTAACTGGGCTATCCTTAGATGTTGCCATTCTAGTAATCCTCCAAAGTTTTGAGGAGTCCCTAAGCTTAGCTGTAATTGTCAAATCTGAAAGACTTTGTATGATCTCTTCTGTTTTAATTAACTTTTTATAGGCTCTTCTAGCTATAACGAACTGGTACCACTCTGTTCCCATTCTTTGTCTGAAACATTTCTTCCTTAAATTTACTAAGTCCTGCTTTGGCTTGACAACAATCAAAATCAAACCACCCGCCCTAAGTAAAAGTACTCTGTGTCCTTATTTGCCTATGAGCTGGTTAAGTGACAATTGTCTCTAATACTTCGGTCAAGTCATTAAACGCCTTCTCAGCTACAGAAAAAGTTGTAGCTGCCATAATAGCTTCCTTAAATTGGACTACTTCAGGAGTTTATATAATTTCCATCATCTTTACAAAGGAATCAGTAGACCACTTTGAATAAACCATTCATGTTGTATCTGAAATTGTATCAGTGACACAAAATGTAATAGCAGAATGACTACTTTCTGGTCTAATCTGAATAGAAAAGTTTACAAAATGCCAAAAGTAAAATATCAGGACAGTTACATAATCACACTAGATCCAAGAACTGAATTAAAAGTAAATTCACCGTAGTGGTCACTTTCCAGTCGACCACTGACTACTACCAAGTTATGTTTGGTCAAAACATCCAATAGAGACTCACCTATTTTATTCAAAATTAAATATTTAGAGACTCTAGCTGGAACTTCTGCTGCATCTAGCAGACTTGCGTCTAAACATTCCAAAAGAGGTGAGCCTGTTCTAGCATTAAATTCTCCCATCACACAACTGATATCTTCAGGGAAAGTAACCTCTAGTGTTTCAAGCAAATAATCCAAATTATACCCAGTTTCCTGTGATCCGAAAGGTGAATTTTCTGAGGGAATATACACATTGATAAACAAATGAGAGGTTTGGTCTTACAGTCCATTTTACTACTAGAGAAGTTTTCCATTTACAGAGGCTAAGTATACATCCAGGTGCCAGTCGTGGGGAAATCAAGGTTGCCAAACTCCCTGCAGGACAGTCTTTCCTATGCATCTTAACCCCTGGGGTGGAAAAAACCAGATATCCAATAGATTCTAAGAGTTTGCTATTTTCCTGATAACCATGTTTCCTGGGGGAGGGGGTGGTGTATGTCATCGGACTGAACATATTCAGACCACTCTTGATCCCCAAAATTCCCCCTAAAACCTTCAATATTCCAGACCAAAAAGGACTCTGATGGTATACAACTGGATAATTGGCACCTTTTCTTAGCACTAAACTTTGAGCTATTCAGGATGCCAACCTCCATGTGTAGGGGGAGGTTTAAATCCAAATCAGACTGAAGAGATATGTCCAAACTAATTTCTGAAAAAATAGAGTTAAGAAAACCATCAGGTTTCAAGAAATCAGAAGGATCTTCATCAGGCCAATCTACCATATCCCAGGTTCTCCAACTAACAGACGCTGAACAGTCAAGGAGGGTATCATTGTGGAAGGACTGTATACTAAATTGGTTCCTCTCTTGAAAGAACAAAGATGACAAAATTCTCTGTTTAGCCATACCTGGATACTTTTCAGGATTAAATCAGTATGGCTCTAAGCTAGTGTATTTTCTACCCTCTGAATAAAAATTCCAGATGATTTGAAAAAGCCGCATACTTTCCAAATAGCCTCAGCTTTTGCTATACCAGAGAAAGGTCAATTGGGTTCCTTACTGAGGGAGGTTATTCGGATGTAAGGAGCGCTCTCCCTCATGGCCAGTAGGAGGCAGCACCGGCTTTCACTGGGCATGCGTAGGGAGAGTGCGCCCTTGCTTCCCCAGGTGTACCACAGCCAAAAGATCATGATAATATCTGTAATGAAAAAATAAAGCCTCCCCCCCACCCAAACAGGGGGAGAAACAACACACAACTACCCATGAAAAAAAGGGGTAAACAGAACGTCACCCGCCCAAAGACTATGTCAGAGAGACTTATAAACCGAAACCCCGGTTGGGCCGAATAATTTCCCTCGGAGGCGATAGAAAGACAATTCCCAAGGTATGGGACCCAATTGTCCTTTCTATGGCCTCATGTGTGCCTATCCTAGTTTGGAGTTTGAAATTCTTCCTACATGGTCTCCAGTTACAACAGATGAGGTGATTAAACTTGTAAAATCCTTTAGGTCTGGTAAGACTTCTGATCCGGATCTAGTCCAAATTGCGTTTATCAAAGCTAAAATAGACTGGTGAATACCGGTGCTGGCTTCATTGTTCACAGCAATTAATACCACAGGGATTATACTTTCAGGTTGGAGTATGGCCATTATTATACCTATTTACAAAAAAGGGCCTCATACTGACCCATCTAATTATAGGCCTATAAGTTTTATAGGCCTATAAGTTTGCTCAGTGTAGTTAGCAAAATTTATGCAAAGCTTCTACTTAGCAAACTTGAATCCTGGCTGGTACAGAGCAGAATCATCTTTCCGGATAGTTTTCAGCAGGGTAGGGCCACCACTGATCAGTGCTTTGTATTCAGGGACCTGAGTTGACTGCATTAGTGTGAATCGCGCTGTTTCCCGCGGTTCCAACCATCCTTCACAGTGATTGGCTGGATTCGTGGTGATCTGCAGTTCAGGTGTGTTGTGGATTCACCTAGCCCAGTACTTAAAGTGGAAGCAGCGTGGCTCTATCTTTTCTGGACTCCGAGCTACATGCGCTCTAAGTACTGGGCTGCCTGACCAGGGGTGGGGGGGTGGGGAGGGTCTGATAGCTGGAGCGGGGGTGATCACACCTGGTGTCGAGCTCTAGCCCCACTCAGTTCCAGGCACCGCCATCGCCGTGAATGAACTCCTACAACTTGACTAAGAGCATTTTCTTTTTACACAAAACTTGACCAGACTGCAGTTCTTCCACATTCATGTTACAAGCAGCTACTGTTGTAGTGAACTCCCTATCCAAGTGCTTTTGGGAGTGCCAGGGATCTGCCAAGATGCTTGGTTCTGGAGAAAGAGGAACCCGCTCAGCTCCAGGCACCACTCCAGCTCTAGACCAGCTCCGCTCCGGGTGCAGCTCCAGTGCTGCTTGGCCGCTTCGAAGTTCCTCTCCTCCCCCAGGCAGCTTGCTCGGGTCAGCCCTGCGAGGGAGGGAGGAACCCCCAGCAGTTTCTCTTTCTCATGGCTGGAGCTGGGCCGGGGGGGGGGGGGGGGG
>QEPC01001423.1:6652117-6676366 GCA_003113815.1 Sphenodon punctatus | reverse complement strand
GGGGGGGGGGGGGGGGAGAACGCTAGAATAAACTCAGTTATAGCATCTGCTGGTGCTGAACGGAGTTTGTGTGCATAATTTGATATTTGCACAAAATCTTATAACTTTTTATTTATTTATTTATATTTCTTAGCTGTCCCCTCATGCCCATGGCATCCCGGGGCAGCTTACAGCATAAAACAATTTAAAATAATAAAAAAACAAAGAAAATTCAAACATTTAAAAACCCACCTAACCCCCCCCCCCAACCTATTAACCCAATCCCCCCTCCCCTCCACCGAAGAGCTAGGAGAACAGCCAAGTTTTGCAGGCACGGCAGAAGGCCAACAAATTTGGGGCCAGATGGGCTTCCTCCAGGAGGGAGTTCCATAGTCGAGGCCTGGCCACCGAGAACGCCCTCTCCATCGTGGTCTCCCGTTTTACACGGGGGACCTCCAAGGCGGCGCCCCCTGCAGACCGAAGGGGTCGCTCTGGGACGCGGAAGGTGAGGCAGTCCCTGAGATATGAAGGGCCAAGACCATATAGAGCTTTATGGGCCAAGACCAGCACCTTGAATCTGGCTCGGTACGCTATAGGAGGTTCCATGTAGGAAAACTGTGTACTACCGGAGGGGCTAAATGTTTGGCCGCCCTCAAAAATTGTTTGACGTGTAGATGCGCGGAGAATCTATGACCAGAAGAGGAGGCTATGGTACTGTCAATGGCCGATAACTGTCTCGTCAGCGTGCTGGGGCGAAGCCCTTTATCGAGCCCTTCCTGCAGGAAATTTGAGGACTTGAGGTACGGAAGGCTGATGAGGTGGAATCTGATGTGACTGGCACCAGCGAACAAAAATAGTCCATGTAGACTGGTAAATCCTTCTCGTTGATTGGCGCCGGGAACCCAAGAGCGTCTGGATTACTGGAGCTGAGTACCCCTGGGCTCGGAGAGCAGCGGTCTCAATAGCCAGGCTGTCAGCCTCAGGAACTCTGGCTATTTGTAGCGAAGAGGCCCCTGGGTGAGGTGGTCTGGTGTTTCTGGTAGAGGGAGATAATTTCCTCTGGATAGGCTGAGCAGGTCTGGAAACCACGATCTGCGTGGCCAGAACGGGGCTATAATTATGACTGTGGCCTGCAGCCTCTTGGCTCTGCTGATTGTTCTCGCTAAGAGATGAAATGGGGGAAAGGCGTATAGCAGGCCGTGGGGCCAAGGGTGACTGAGAGCGTCGTGAACCTCCGCCTGTGGGTGTGGGCTTCTGGCAAAGAATCTCTGCGTCTTGTGATTGGAGACTGACGCAAAGAGGTCCACTACTGGGGTTCCGAAGATTGAAGATTGAAGGCGTGCGGGGAGAGAGTCCATTCCCCCGGGTCCAATTCTCGTCTGCTGAGCCAGTCCGCTTGTACATTGTCCTGGCCCCTGATGTGTCTGGCTGACAGAGAGAGCAGATTGTCCTCCGCCCAGCTGAGAAGAAGGGAGGCTTCCTTGTGGAGAGACGAGGATCGGGATCCTCCTTGATTGTTCACATAAGCCTGCACGGTGGTATTGTCTGTCAAGACAAGAACATGTTGATTCCGCAGCTGTGTGGAGAAGTGAAGGAGAGCTAGACAGTTAGCTCTGAGCTCCAGCCAATTTATGCTGTGCTCTAGTTCGTGGTGTGACCACGATCCCTGAGCTGTGTGGGAATTGAGGTGGGCTCCCCACCCGAGCAGGCTGGCATCTGTGGTTAGTACGAGTCTCTCTGGTTCCGAGAGGGGAACTCCGTTGACAAACCTGTGTGTTTGTTCCCACCACGCTAGGGATTGGCGAGCGGCTCGGTTGAGGGGTATGGACACCGGCCTGTTGTTGATGATTGCTGCTTGCCAGGGCCGCAGAAGAGCCTGAAGTGGGCGAGAGTGGAAACGCGCCCATTGAAGATGGTGTATGAGCGATATCATCAAGCCCAGGAGGGATGCCAGGGTGAGAATTGACACCTGCGGGCGGTCTCGAATTGCATTGATGAGAGCTAATAGCTTGGATTGCCGTTGGGGAGGGATGAACACACTGTTTAGGCAGGTGTCGAATACTACTCCCAGATGTTCGAGACGTTGAGCTGGCGTAAGATGGCTTTTGGGAACATTGATAATAAAGCCGTGGATCTCGAGGTACTCTCTGGTTCGAGTGAGATGAGTCTGGGCCAGCTGTAGAGATGGTGCTGTAACTAGCAGATCGTCTAAGTATGGATATACCGCTATTCCCTCTAGTCGGAGCGACGCTATGAGGGGGGCGAGAACCTTCGTGAAGGTACGAGGTGCTGACCCCAGACCGAAGGGGAGAGCTCGATACTGCCAGTGTTGGCCTTCGTAGCAAAATCTGAGCCATCTCTTGTGTGCAGGGAGGATGGGTACATGGAGGTACGCGTCTTGCAGGTCCAGAGATGCCATCCAGTCACCCTGGGTAAGGGCTAGGGATATGGAGTGTAGGGTTTCCATCTTGAAGCGTTGCCTGCGTAGTGTTCTGTTGAGACGCTTGAGATCGAGCACCCCCCTCCATGAACCGGATTTCTTCTGCACCAGAAAGAAAATCGAGTAAACCCCTAGTCCGCGCTCATGCCACGGCACTCTCTCTATTGCCCCCAGTCGTTGGAGCCTGGTGATCTCCGCCAGCATATGTTTGTGTTTGATTGGATTGTGGGAGCGAGGAGACATTCTGAAAATATCCCGAGGGTAGTATCTGGTTTCGATCGAGTACCCTCTCGAGACTGTCTGAATGACCCATGCATCTGTTGTATCTCGGGCCCATCTTGGTGCGAAGTCTAGTAGATGAGCGCCTATCTTTAGAGAGACGGGGTAAGAAAAAGCAGTATAGTCAGGACTCTTGCCTGCGTGGCGGTGATCCTGATCGACGGTTCTGCTGGTGCTGAGTTGATGGTCTGGTGAACTTGGCTCCCCTGCCTCTCTGGAATCTATTGCGGTTAGCAGTGTTCCAGGAGGGTTGCGTGGAGTACTGATAGCGCTTCTGACCCTGTTGGAAGCGAAAAAAGGGGCGAAAGGGATTCTTGCTGGTTTGGATCTGGTTTAGTGTGTGCTTCTTGTCTTTATTAGAAGCCTCCTTTAGTGCCTTGTCCAGTGCCGTGCCAAACAGCTTGCCGCCTTTAAACGTGCTGTTGACCAATAAGTTTTTAGCGTGGGCGTCGGCTCGCCATGACCGGAGCCATAGTCTCCGCCTGGCTGCCACATTGGCTGCCATCCCTTTAGCCACCCATGTCAACATGTCCATAGACGAATCCATCAGGAAAGCCTGAGCTAGAGTCACGTTAGTGGCTATCTTTCTGGACTGTGCCTTAGATATGTTAGGGTCCTTCCCCATCTTGAACCACTTCATCACTGCCCTCGAGACGTATGAAGAGGTGGTAGCCATACGTAGCACGTTGGCCATGGCCTCATAACTCTTTTTAAGGCCAGTCTCAAGGCCTTTGTCTGTCAGGTCTTTTGGTAAAAAGTCACCCTCTGTGGGGAAGACAGACTGTCGGGCAAGGGATGCAGCGGCAGCATCAACCTGGGGCAGGGCGAAAATGGGCTTGCTCCGTTTTGCGAAGGCATACAGAGTCTGCTGAGGCCTTGTTAGTTTGAAGGACTTAGTAGGGTACTTCCACTGTGCCCTGATAATTTTTTCAAAGGCCTTGTCTAGGGATGCACCCGTAGTGTCTTGCTCCAATCTGGGAATATAATCTCTGTCTGATTCCTCCTCACCGTCTGAGGAGGAGTCCGATTCCCTTTTCTTGTGGGTTCTGGGGGTAACTCTTAACACCCTTTCTGCTCTCTTTATCAGTTTAGGGCCTTGGTCAAGGGGCAGCTCCCTGCCTAGGTCCTTATGCCCTTTAGAAAGGATCCTTTCCCAATCCTGGGATTTGTCCTCTTGCAAAGAGTGGGAAGCATTAGAGGAACCAGCCTCTGACTCCTCCTCTGAGGAGGGTACGAGGTGGTAGGGAGGCCTTTTGTGGTGGGCTCGTGGCCGCTTAGCAGGGGGAGGGGATTCAGCCTCAGAAGAGTCCCCTGAGAACTCCCCTTCTTCGCGGGGCGAATCGTGATCCTCCTCCTCAGCCGAGGAGGAACCCAGAAGATCTGAAAGGGATGTATTAGCCCTGGGGGTTGAGGGGCGCTTACTCTTTCCTTTTCCCGCTGAGCGGGAGGCTCCCTTAAATTTGCCCTTAGGGGTTTGTCCAAGGGGAGCGGGTCTCTTCCTGTGAGCCCTTTGATTACTCTCTATTCGAGAGAGAGCCCCCATCATAGCCCTGAGGGCCTCCAGTTGGGCCTGCTGGAAGGCGTTGGGCTCGTTTAACCCCAGGTCCCCCCTTACTTGGGAGGAGGCAGCTGAAGCTACCTCCCCATCGTTGTCCTCCATGGGGGATTCCTGGGAGCTGCGGGCGTCTTGGGGCTGCCGCGCGGGGAGGGAGGCCTCACTTTCGGTTTCCCTCGCCTCCGCCGCCATTTCGGCTCTGGCCCTGTTATTTGCAGGTGCCGCCGTGGCCGCATTCTCCGGCCTGTGTCTGGTGGCCTTGCGCTTCCTTGCTACTGCTAAGGCGGTTTCGGCCTGAGGTTGGGTTGCCTGTCCGGCTGCTGTGCGGCAGGTTTTGGCGGTTTCCGCCATTGCGGCGGCGCTGCTGTGTCCGGGGGGGGTATCTCCGCGGAGTCCCCTCTCCGAATTTCTCTGGCCTGAACCTGCGGGCCAGCTCAGAAGAAGAAAAGCCTCCTCCCGCGGTGCGGGGAGACTGCGCCCAAGGTATGGTGCGGAGCACCTTCAAATTTGAAGATTTTGTGGTGTGGGTGCAGAGCAACCGGCTGCACGTCCTATCAGGTCTGAGGCAGACTACAAACTGGGATGGCGGGGGAGCATTTTCCCTACGTGCTCCCAGCAACAGTTGTGCTGCCTCCTAGTGGTCGTCCAGGAGATCGCTCCCTATGTCCGAATTACCGGACTAGAAGTCATAGAAAAGAGAGGTACAGCTGGGTGTCATCAGCATATTAGTGGCAACGCACACCAAAACCTCTCACTATCTCCCCCAAGGGCTGCATATATACATTAAACAATAATGGAGACAGAATAGAACCTTGCAGAACGCCATAATCCAGGGCCCGGGGGTTGGAAGATTCAGTCCCCAGGACAACCCGTCGGCTTCTCCCTGAGAGGAACGATCGGAACCATCCAAGTACAGTCCCGTCCAGACCCCCCAGGACTCTCAATCGTCTCACCAGCAGCCCATGGTCCACCATCTCAAAGGCGGCCAAGAAATCTAGCAAGATCAGAAGTGTTGAGCGTCCTGCGTCCATCTCTCAGTGGAGATCATCCACCAAGGCCACCAGCGCCGTCTCTGTACCATAGCCGGGGTGGAATCTCGATTGAAACAGGTCAAGGAAATCAATGCTGTCAAGATGAACCTGGAGCTGCAGCGCCACCGCCCGTTCAATAACCTTCCCTAAAAAGGGAAGGTTAGACCGAGGTCGGTAACTGGTGATTGTGTCCACATCCAAAGATAACTTCAGCAGGGGGCGCACGACACCATCCCTGAGACCGGGGGGGGCAATCTCCCCTGCTGAAGGGACGCATTGATTACCCTCGCCAGCACCATCCCCTACCTCTCCCTGGAGGCTTTCACCAACCAGGACGGGCATGGATCTAATTCACAACTGGTGGCTCTAACAGACACCGGGACATACACAGCATCAGCTGGCATCACTTCCTGAAATTCATCCCTAAAAGGTGGACTAGACAGGGCCTCCATCACCTCATGCTCCACCTCTACTGCCCCTAATCCAGCATCAAAGTTGGTCTGGATCCGAGCAATCTTGTTTGCAAAGTAGGTGGCAAACTCCTCACAGCAGGCCTGGGACAAGTCCCCATCCAGGCAGAGGGAGGCCAGACTGACTAGCCCCTGCACCACCTGGAACAGCTCCGCTGGATGCGACTTTACAGACACTATGAGGGTGGCAAAGAACTCTTTCTTTGCTGCCCTCACAGCCTCAACATAGGACCGCAAATGGGCCCTATCGGAGACGTTGGTCGGATTCAGAGCAAGTCTGACGCCAGCGTCGCTCTAGTCGCCTACCTGCCTGTTTCATACACTGCAGCCCCTCAGTAAACCAATATGTCTGAGGACAGCATCAGGAAGGCGGTGTTTATATATTTCAATATTAATAATGCTAACAAATAATGCCAGTGTTTGTATATTCAGTTCTTTATCTCTCTAATTTATGTTAAAGTATAAGGTGAAGATGGAATAAACAGTATTTTTGTTTTTCCTTTTGTCTTTTGTCATTTTATTCAAAATGCATGCTGGGAAAATATGCATAATTATGCAAATCAAGTTAATTATGCACATTTTATGCTCGTGGTGAATTTGCAGAACTGGCCAGCAGTGCTTGCAGTAAATTTGCAAACACTGCTGAATGCAGAATTGAAATGTTTTTGGCGCAGTCAACTCAGGTCCCTATTATTATACCATCTTATTGAAAAGTATAGATCACTTACGGGAAAAATCTTTGTGGCCTTCCTTGACCTTCAGTCTTTTATATGGTCAATAGGGAGTTACCGTGGGGTAGGTTACGAAGTTCTTCAATAGATAAAAGGTTATTATTTCTTATTAAAAGATTATATACGCAGTCCTCTCTTGCAGTTAAAATAGATAAAGTTGGCCATATCTCTAGGTAAATTAAGTCAACCATGGAGGTATGACAAGTTTGTGTTCTAGCCCCCACATTATTCAAGATTTTTATTAATGATTCAATCCCTTTTTTAACTAAAAGTGAATTTTTCCCCCCTAGGTTGGTCTCACGCCCAGTTGGGTGTTTGTTATATGCGGACAATTTGGTGCTGGTCTCTCAGACTAGAGTGGGCCTTAATCGTCAACTTAAGGCCTTTGCTAACTATTGTGCGCAAAATAATTTGATTATTAATTATTCTAAATCTAAAGTAATTTTTTTTTCTAAGAATAGGAACTCTTAAGTTTGGGATATTAACGGCCATGCTCTTCAACAAGTCAAAACCTTTAAATACCTAGGCCTGAATTTCACCTCTACTGGTAACTGGTCAAAGCATTTCAGGAAGTTGTTAGCTGCCTCTAAGGGATCTTAAATTGCCATTCTGAGGTTTTTTGCTAATACTGGGAAATCAAGACCCAGTTCTTTAGGTCAAGGAGACCTAAAGAACTGGGTTCTCTAAACACTGTAGTCAGGAAGTATTTCTTAGCTTTTGTGTTTACTTGACCTGATAACTTATTTATAGTGAATGCACTTTTGAACATAATTTAATTTACCATTTGGGCCTACTGCCATTGATGGTATAGCTGGACTGTCAAGTTACTTATAACTGCTGAAGCTGGGGTGGGGGAAATCGGGTAAGGTGAACTCTGGTCTGGATGAAAATTCTAAACAGAAAGCAATAGGAAAAGCATAGTGCAGAGAAGAACATGCTTTTGTGTGGCAGCGTGTGCTTTCTTGCAACAGAGTTCTGGTGATGCCCAGCTGGGGAGAAGTAGTGTGTATCTATTGGGTGTGGTGGGATATTGCCCTGCCACTCATCCTTCTGCCCTTCTCCAACCAAAGAGTGACACCGAAAGGGTGTCAGCCATTGTCAGAGCCATTTGCGGGCTGTATTATTATTATTATCATTTATACAGCGCCAGCGATGTACCTGGCGCTTTACAAAAAAAATAAGATAAACACAGTCCCTGCCTGAAAACTTACCATCTAAAGACATCCTTTTTGTTGGCATTTTTATTAAGACCAGCTATTATTTGGTTCCTGAGAAGGGACCTACTCTGAACTTCAGCACTCTACTGATCCAGTTGTCCAAGTCAGTGAGGAAGCACCCTATTCGAGCCATGGCCACATGACAATTGAGTCAAGCTTTGGTGCAGCAAGCTTCCAGAAGAGCCAAGAACTGGGAGATGTACCAATGTTGTGAGCTCTCCTATGAGAAAGTTCATAGTGTCTCCATAACGACTGACTATTAATGAGACAAACAACCTAGAAGAAGACAGACACTTTTTCAGGGGCTAAGTCTGGATGATGGACTAGATTGGTCGATTTCAGTATAAGGAAAATCAACAAGAATCTAGGAACTGCTGTAAGGAAATTTAAGATATATAAGAACTTAAGAAAAAGAGAACTTTCTGTACGTCTGAGGTTTGGCAATATGGAGTTGTGCTCTAGATTGCTCTCTAATCCTATTGGTATTTCTTCTAAGAGGGATATAAGATCTGAGGATGTAGCATCACAACGCAGTTGCTCTGGTTTAATTCAATCTATGACGACCAGGTTTTTCTCCCCTACTGGTGTAAGAAGAAATTGTACAGAGGAAGAATCATTGGCTCCTCCAATTAGCTCCGACACTTCCTCTTCACAAATACCAGAGATATTCCAATTTCCAAAACCTGGACTCGGAACTGTGACTTGGGAAGCTTAATTGATGATCTTTTTTTATGACCTTAAAGTTGTATCAGTCTTACAATGAGAATTTTCAAATAGGAAGTTTAAAAAAATTAGAGGAGAAATTGGATGCTTTTGATGATCTATTTCAAATGAAAGTTTTGTGGGCGGTTTATGGTTGGAGTTCTTGGCTGTGATGGGCAATTTAAGTAAATTGGATAATGCCAAACTTAAGGTTGCTGAGGTGGGCTTGCAAACTCAGGTGTCAAAAATGGATAAATCATGCAAAGTGCATATGGCCAGATCCAATGCATTTGCTATCCTCTTCATTGAAGAGGAACCCTGGAAGAACAGGATATGTATCTATTAGGTGGAATTTGGATCTAGACAAAGGAGGCTTTATTAAAGAAGGGGTTAGTTTGGCCCCTTGCCCCCCCCCCCTTAAAGATACAGCCACAAGAGACTAAATTAAGGTGGGCTCCATTTATAATTTTTAATTATAGGAGGAAATACATTACAGAAAATTCACCTGTCACCTCAGTAGATGTCTGCATCCTACAAAGAGACTATATGGGATTAAGGCTGGATTCTGATGAGATTGTTATGATTCACCCTTTGTATAACAGATCAAAATCCATGCATTTGGAAGCATCCTTCTATGGCATCCTCGTCCGGCTATTCGGTGCTGCCTCCTTCTCCCCTACGCCCAGTAGGAGGCAGCACCAACTTTCACTGCGAATGCATAGGAAGAGTGTGCCCTCGCTCCCCTAGTTGAAAATCTGCCTCAGGATTGGTAGGAGATGCAGCATGGGTGCTCCGCACCCAGCACGACTTTTGAGCCCCTACGCTCCCTATGAGGGAGGGCCTCCTTCTAAACTAGTTAACTAGGGAGGAAGGGGAATCCCTTCCAGTTTTCTGCGGGCGCCATCCAACCAAGCGGCTTCTCCCGCTCCAACATCTTCCCCCTGGTACCGGCCTCTGGGTACGGTCTGGGACAGAGCAGGTGCGGGGGATCGACCCATGAGGTATGCCCCCGTTTTGGGGTACCTGCTTTTATGTCAGAGACCGCCAAGTCCCACAGGGCTGTGGCCCTCTAAGCTGCAGCGCAGCGGGAGGGCCCCACAGCGGCGCCTCCAGAAAGTGAAACTATTCTGTGCCCGCCCCCCTGCCCAAATCCAAGCTGCGGTCTGCATCCACCAGCAGGAGGATCTTCGCAGCCTATCAGAGGTTGAGAAAGAGGAAGAGGCGGCAGCCTCTTCTGCCTCCCAACAAATAAGAGGGGCCCCTTCCATTGACCCTATCCAGCAACTTCAGCTGGACACCATAAAATCTATGATGGGGGTGCTGGCCCACATAGAAAGGAACCAGACCTGGGCACGGCAATCCCGCAAGCGTGCCCACCTTTCCCCTCCTCCCAAAACCTCTTTGGAGGGGACATCTAAGCCTTCAGGGAAGGGCAAGAAAAAAGCACCTGCAAACCTTCCCAGAAGCGATCCCTTAAGGATCTCATTGGCTCCTCCTCGGAGGAAGATGATGTGGGCTTTTCCCTCATGGAAGAAGGCGAACTACTTCCCAAGGAGTCTTACCCTGGCTCCCTCCCCCCGCCCCCCCAAGCAAAGAATCCAGCCACACTAGAACCACACTGGAGACAAACACAACCTCAGAGGAGTCTTCGGACCAGGCATCCTCCTACTGCTCCCCTCATTCATCAGACAGAGAGCCGCCCGAGTGGGAGGCCCTCCTTTCAAAGGGACCTAATAGTTTTAAGTAGTCACTTAAGATTACATGCCAGTCTGCTCTTACCATATTTTAGGTATATCAATGTATTTAATCATATGTAGTTCCTCATTTATTGCAAGACTAATAGCAGGAATGTGCATTTCGCAGCATGTTCTGAAGACAGAGTTTATGCAATACTCAGGCTGCTTGTCCACATTACCACACCGGGAGAATGTTACAAGAACAAAATTCATGGCAGGGAAACTTAACGTGAAGCTTGGAAATAGATGCGGAGTTAAAAGCATATGACGTGTCTCACCTTGTTTTCAAATCATGAAAGGCAAGAAAATCCAAACCTGTCTTCCATGATTAGAAACAGCACGAGGCACATCATATTATGATTTTAACCCCGTGCCCACGTTCCAAGCTTCATGTTAGTTCCCCGCTGTGAGTTCTCTTTTCATACATTTCCACCGGTGCGGTATCCTCACTCAAGTTGGAATCAGACTATGAAACTTGCCTAAATGATCCTGCAAGCAGTACCATGGAAACTAACGTCCATAAGTGTTCAGGACCACCACAATACTATTATTCATTTTTATTTTGTTTTTCCAGGTTTTACCCCACCCTTCCCAAATGGCTCAGGGCAGCTTACAAAACCAATAAATTAGCATAAAACCCTGACCCTCCCCCCACCAACATTTCCCCTCCCAACCCAGCCTTCCAACCTCCAAAAACCCTCCCCCCAACCCCTATCCCCTCCCCCCAAATGCTCTTTTAAACAAAGTAGTCTTACAGCACCTACGGAAGATGCCTAGACCCAGGCTCAAATGAACCTCTGGGGGAAAGGGAGTTCTATAAAACCGGGGCAGCGATTGAGAACACACACACCCCGAGTACCCCTGTCCTTCAGACAGGAGTATCAGATGGAACCTGCAAGAGGATGCTCCCAGCTGACCACAAGGACCACTATGGAACGTGGTAGGACAGGCAGTCTCAGATATATACGGCCCAGACCACATAGGGTTTTAAAAAGACCAAAACCAACACCTTGAATTGTGCTCAGAAAGTTATAGGCAGCCAGTGCAAACTTCGGAGCACTGATGTAATGTGCTCCCTGTGACTCGTCCTCAAAAGGAGTCAAGTCACTGTGTTCTGCACCAGCTGCAGTTTCTGAACAATCAAGGGCAACCGCACGCAGAGCACACGGCAATAATCTAACTTCTAAGTGATGAAAGCATGGATGACAGTGGTCAGATCCAAGTCAGAAAGAAAAGGCCCCAAACTCCTAACCAGATGGAGTTGGTGAAAGGCGTTTCTGGTCACCGCTGCAACCTGATGGTTCAGAAGCACTCCAAGGCTGCCAACCTGATTGAGGTCCATCAAAAACAGGAGTCCCAATCCCCTCTAAGTCAGAAGGCCAGCCAACCATCACCACCTTAGTCTTGTCAGGATTCAACTTCAAATGGCTCACCTTCATTCAGTCTCCAACCACAGCCAGGCACAGGGCAGGCAACAAGACTGCAGGGCCTGGGTTGGATGAAAGAGAGGCAGAGCTGAGTGCCATCAACATATTGAGGACACCTCTGAATGATCTCACCCAGCGGCCTCAGATACACATTAAGCAAGAGTGGAGATAGAATAGAACCCTGTAGAACCCCAAAGAAAAGGTAACAAGGGGCTGACAAACACCCATCGCCACCCACTGAAATCTCCCCAACAGTGAACAAAACCACTCAAGAGCAGCCCCGTACACCCCTGGCCAGGTCCCACAGTCATGTCAACACCCACATCAAGATCAACTGTATCAAAGGCCACTGAAAATTCCAGCAAAATCAGCACGGTACAATTTCCCTTATCCATCTCCACACACAGATCATAGACCAAAGCCACAAGTGCAGTCTCCATGCCATACCCAGGATGAAAACCCGATGGAATGGCTCCAGAAATCCAAGTGTCAAAGGAGTCTGAAACTGCCGGACAACCACCCGTTGAATAACCTTCCCTAAGGGAAAGTTAGAGACAGATAGCTGGCTGGGGAGTCAGCTTCCAAAGATGGTTTCTTAAGAAAGGGCTGGACAACCACAGTTTTAGGGGTCTCTGGCACCCTTCCCTCCCAAAGGAAGGTGTTCACAACCCCAGCCAGCAATGCCTCTTGGCTTGCTTTTCACCAATCAGTACGGGCAAGGCTCTAATCCACAATTAGTTTCCCTCATTGCCCCAAGCACCTCCCCTGCATGGCTGATACCCGTCAAAACCTATCCAAACAAACAGGACAAAACTAAGCTTCAATAACCCCAAACTCTGATCCTGCAGTCAAGTGGCAGCACCCACGTCATGGTGACTATGAGCAATTTTTTCTGCAAAGTTATTAAGAAGAATGTCATAGCAAATATTAGATAACTCCATTTCCTGGTGAAGACAGGACCGAACAACCAGGCCTCTCATCACCTGGAACAGCTCTGCTGGATGAGACTTTGTATATGCTACAACAGTGAAGAAAACTTTCTTCGCCGCCATCACAGCCACAGCACAGTCCTTCAAAAGCTATCAGTGCCGCAACTGGTTGGCTTCAGAGTGAGTTGAAAGCCATCTGTGCTCTAACAACCTACCTTCCCACATCAACTGCCTCAGGTCCTCTGTATATCGGGGAACCTGCGATGTCAAGGTGGTGGGGGCAGACGCCTGGGTGCAACTATGGCTGCTTGCCCATGTTACACAATCTAACATTAGATAGGAATTAACATTAGATGGTGTAACGTAAGCAAAACGTCTTCCTCATTCAGCAGGAAAATTAATGTTAGTTCCATCATGGATGACAAGGCTGGAAAATCCAGCCATGTCACTCACCTCAGTAGAAACTAACATAAAATTTGAATGTGTGCATTAAAACTGAAAGTTAAACTAATGTTAGATTGGAAAGGCATGGGGAGAGCGGCCACGGGCGAGGGAGGCAACAATTTTATTTCAGAGCACTTTTAACCCGCTCCCTCCTTCCCACATAGCAGCTTGGAGCAGCTCACAACCAGTATTCAACAATATAAAAGCAGTTCAGTAATTAAAATCAAATAGATATAAATTTATAAGACTTATTGAAGCGCGGAACCAGACCTCCCACCCCCCCGGCAACCTTCCTACCCTACCCGACTCCCTCCCTAAAGGCTTGGTGGAACACCCAGGTCTTACATGGTCTCCGGAAAGAGGGGAGGTCTGGGGCTAGGCGGGCCTACGTCAGGAGGAATTCCACAGCCTCGGAGTGGCCACCAAGAACACCCTTCCCATCATCACCACCCAGAAAACCCGGGGGACTTCGAGTCAGGCATCCCCGGCCGACCGTGAGGCGGTCCCGCAGGTAAACGGGGCACAGGCCGTTTAGGGCTTTATAGGTCAACACCAACACCTTGAATCAGGCCAAGACGATAATAGGCAGCCAGTGCAGAGAACAGAGCACCGGTGTAACATGCTCACGACGACCCATCACCATAAGGAGACGGGCCACCGCATTCTGCACCAGTTGCAGTCTCCAGACTGTCACCAAGGGTAGCCCCACGTAGAGTGTGCTGCAATAGTCCAGTCTAGAGGTGAAGGAGGCATCGATGATGGTGGCCAGGTCAGAGTCTGAAACATACGATCACAGCTGTCACACCAAATGTAACTGGTGAAGGCGCTCCTCACCACAGCCGCCACCTGGGAATCCAGGCGGAGCTGCGAATCAAGAAGCACCCCCAGACTACTGACCCGAGAAGCTAAAGGGGGGCAAACCCCATCAATGACAGGGGCCAGCACCCCCTCAGCCCTACCCACCAGCGTGGTCACCTCTGTCTTGTCAGGATTCAGCTTCAGACAGCTCACTCTCATCCAATACCCCACAGCTGCCAGACACCGGGTAAGCACCGAGACTGACGGGTCTGGGTCTGCAGAAAGAGAGAGGTAAAGTTGTGTATTATCGGCATCTCACGACCTTGCCCAAAATCTGCATATATATGTTTAACGAGAGAGGGGACAGAATAGAACCTTGCAAGACTCCACACGTGAGGTTCCGGGGAGATGAAAAATACTCCCCAAGCACCACCAGCTGAGTTCTCCTGGCCAGAAAAGAACGGAACCATTCAACAACAACTCCACAAACCCCAGCCTGGTCCCGCAGATGAGCCACCAACATCTCATGGTCAACAGTATCAAAAGCTACCGGCAGATCTAACAGAATCAAAAAGGGATGATCTGCCCTGATCCAATTCACAGCATGGATTGTCGATCAAAGCCACCCACCCAGCCAGACCAGAGGGAAGAGGAGAAAAGACAGCCATGGGGTGGGGGCTCATATGGCCGGTGGTGGAGCAGCTCCGGCAGTGCAGCCTGAGCCTGCACAACAGGACCTTCCTCTGCCAGCACAGGTCTGCCATGTCATCAGGCTATGCCCACAGAGCATACCCTCAACATGCCAGGCTCGGACTGCACTGCTGAAGCAGCTCCACCACCAGCCAGGTGCGGTGCTGGCCTGTGGAGGAAAACCCTCCCCAGATCCAAACAAACGCAGCCCAGCCCAGCCCCGGGGGGGTGAGGGGGGCAAGAGGGGGAATTGGAGGCCAAACATCAACAGATCCATCCCACTTTAAAAACACACACAGGAAACCAACTTGGGCATACAGGCCATGTTGATCTCATGTTAGGGCCATTTTCTGAGGAGACTGAATCTCACAAGAAAATAGATAATATGGTCAAGCAGCCCTTGTTGATGAAGGGCTGCTTGCCCATGGTCAAGCAGCCCTTGGTCTGATGGTCAAGACCAAGGGCTTGGTCTTGACCACGGTCAAGATGTCATTCTGAATGACAACCAGGTCACCGAAAGACCAGCCGTCAAGGTCAGTAGGCATATTCCGCAGAGCGGTCTGAAAACCAATTGGTCCTAGAAATCCATTAGTCTCCAGGGGCAGACCAAATGAACGGTCCACCACCCCGACAAAGGCATAGGAGGGCCAGGATCTGGGCCTTCAGAAGTTAATGATCAGACCATGAAAATGGAAAAGTTGCCACACTCTCCACTGGCAAGCATTTTATTTTATGCTTGTTTTACAAGAAGATTTAACTTTACATTCAGATTATCCAAGCCCAGAAAAATTCTGTTCACAGTTGGCACTACGTAACAAATTCTTTTTTACTAGTCCCTTTATTTGATGGTACACTTTCACATGGAGTACTAGGTTCAATTGTGGTCACCACCATAAACAGATACATCAGAAACTGAAAAGGAAAAAACAGTAATAGATAATACTGAGCGACCTGGACAGGGCCTAAAAATATTAGAAGACAGCAAGAATCATTTATTGTGTTTAAAATAATAGGGAATACACAATAACGCATAGCATGAGAAAAAATTAAATACATTTTAAGGTAAAACACTTCATCTGCAATATTTTGACTTTATACTTGTGAAACCAAAAGAATATACTGATATTTACAAATACGTATCAATTGTAATTCATCCTCTTAAGGATCTTAACACGCTTGTATAGCATACAACAATTTTCTAAAGTTATGTAAGACGTTATTGCTGAGATGACTTATGTGGTATAATCAAAAGAGCACAGGTATCAAATTTCAGAGTTAAATAATGGTTTGACCAGTAACATTGGGAATTTATGCATAATAGAAGTAAATTCATGGTCAGATTCCTGTCCTTCTGTGCCCTAATGGTGGACCCATTAGGCTGGTCCACCCTCAGGAACTAATAGATCCAACTGGTTTCCAGAACTTTGGGGGGGGGGGGGAGATTTACCTACTTTCCTTGATGGCTACTCTGTCAATGATCTGGTCACTTTATGGAATGACATAGCCATCAACACAGTTGCACACAGATTTCCACTCTAACCACTGAGCTTGCACAGGTTCCAGGTGCATACAGAGGAACTGAGGCAGCTGAAGTGGGAAGGTAGGTGGTTAGAGCACAGGTGGCCCTCAACTCGCGCTAAAGCAGGCCGACTGTGGCACAGATTGTTTTTAAAGGACTATGCCATGGCTGTGATGGTGGCGAAAAAGTTTTTCCTCTCTATCATGGGCTAGCGTCTGCAAAGTCTCATCTGACGGAGCTGTTTCGGGTGGTGGGGGGCCTGGTTAAACCAGCCTATCTCCTGCTGTTTTGACATTTTAAATTACTTTGCAGGCAAAAATTGCTCATTTATCATAACTTGGGTGTTGCCTATATCCTTCCAGGCACAATTTCAAGGTGCTAGTTTTGACCTTTCAAGCCGTAAATAGCCCAGACCTCACATATCTAAGAGACTGCCTTTCCTTCCATGCTCCATCGCGACACCTGCGGTCAACAGCTGGGAGCACTCACCTGTGGGTGCCACCTGCCAATCTTGTTTGCACGACACATCCCTGCAGAGGCGTTCTTGGTTGCTGTCCCTATGTTATGGAACTCCCTTCACCCAGAGATCTGTCAAAATGTTTTCTAGAAGCAGTACAAAACTTCTCTCTTTTGTAAAACATTTGGCAGGCAGGGTTAAGAGATTATGTGGGAGAGTTTAGGGTGCATTTTAATAAGGTAGGGTTTTCTTCTTTTAATTAAGTTTTACTGTATTTTCTTTATGTTTTTATGATGTAAGCCACCCTAAGCCTTAAGGGAAGGGCAGGGTAGAAATTCAAATAAATAAATAAAAATACATTTCCACTGCAGAGTCAGAGTTTGAGGTTACGAAAGCTCAAACTTGTCCTGTCGGTTGGGATCAGTTTCAGTTGGTATTGCCAATGTGGAAGATGTACTTGGAGTGATACGGGTGACCAGTTGTGAATTAGATCGTGGTGAAAACCATGAGACACACTGGGGCCATTGCTAGCTGGAGTTGTCAGGGCTGGCCCCAGGGTTTGTGAGGCCATGTGTGAAGTCTTGGTACGGAGTCTAATTTGCATAATTAGGCCCCACCTAATTATGCAAATGTGTAAATTTACATAAAATTTACTCCCTCTGGACAGGAAGGATTCCCATTCTCCACCCCTCCGAGCAACCATGGAGAAGCATGCCCACCCCAACCCCACATGCTTCTCCCCTCCACCCCTCCGGTTTGGCACCCCTTGGCTGCCTTACCTGGCGCTCAGCCGAGTGGCCATAGACAAGCACGGCCTCCCAATGCTTCCACCACCACCACCTCCCCAGCCAAGCGTCTACCACCACTCCCCATGAGTGGTTCCACTGCAGGGGCAGCTGGGCGGGCAGTGAGGCAGACACCGGGAGACTGACTGCGTCCAATACCTTACTAGAGGAGGGAGTGAGCTTAGCCAGTCTGGCCTCCAGGGCCTGTTGCTTCTTGCTGTCAGTGCCGCCTGTACCTTGTGCACCATGCAGTGCGACCAGTCCAGAGGTACTGCTATCAAACACACAAGACACCCAAAACGCAGCTAGCCTATTAAGCGCATTATGCCATGTAGAGAGACACAGAGAGAGAGAGAAAGAGAGAGATCCAGTTCACGCTGCCATCCCCCCATAACCAGTTCATGATGTCCCCACCCCATAATCAGTTCATTTGCACCCCCACATAATCAATTCACACTGCCCCCCACCCATAAACATTTAATTTGCACCCCTGGAACAGCGTGAATTGATTATATGGAGGGTGCAAATAAACTGGTTATGGAGTGTGGGTTTAAAGATAGTATCCCTGATAGCAATAACTGCATTAAGAAGAGTTAGTGAAATAGCTGCCATAATAATCTCAGAACCATATTTGCAGATTTGTTTTCCAAGATAGAATAGATATTGCTTTACATCCGAAATTCCTACCTAAGACAGTATAAGTAAGACAGTTGTGAGAATGTGGCCCTTTTTACCTGGGCCTCTCCCACCCATGAACATGCAGATTTCTGTGTGTTCATGGGTGGGGGAGCCCCATGTGAACAACGCAGTGCACGTGTCCACGGTGAGTGGGGGTACACGGCGCGTTCTCCTAACCCGCATCCCCACTCACCCCCCAGTCCCCACGCACAGAGCAACCGGGGGAAACAGTGGTTACTCTGTCGGTGTGGATGAGTGGGGGGTGAGTGGGGGGTGAGTGGGGATGATTGTGCAGCCATGTGCATGCCCTAACCATGCACCGGTGCCCACGGACACACACACACCCCAACACCCGACAGAGCCATGTAAAAATAGCCTGTGAAGAGCCACTCGAAGAACAGAAGGTTGTTACCTTGTAAACAAGGTTCTTTGAGATGGCTCGAAACATTCTCACAACACCCACCCTTCCAGCCCCACATGGAATTTTTTTCTTATATTCCTAGAAAGGGTTGGAAAGAACTGTCATTCAGAGGGGAAGAATGCTTTTTATACTAGAGGAGCTCGAGACCATCATACGGTCTGTTAAAACCCAGTCTCGAAGAACCTTCTTTAAAAGGTAACAACCTTCTGATCACTCACATAGGGAGGAGCTGTTTGTAAACAAACAGCTTTATCTTCCCAGCTGCTAGAGCACTACTAGGAGGCAGAGGCAGGTGAAGGATGAAGACTGGAGCCAGGAAGGGGAGGCAGAAGAACTTATTGGGGGAGAAGCTGGCTGCAGCCTGCTGCCCAGCCATGCAAGTGTGGGGTCCCACCTGCCCGTGGGGCCATGTGCGGCTGCACATGCCTGGGGAGGGCCCTGGGGGTTGTCAATGCCTCCCTTTGGGAAAGTAGGGTACCAAACACCCTTAAATATGTGGTTGTGTGGCCCGAGTAGGAAACCAATTTTGGACACTGACTCCCCAGCCAGCTATTGCCCAGGCTTTCATTTTCCTTTTTTAGGGAAAGTTACTGAATGGGTGGTTGCCTGATCTTGACATCATCAGATTCCTGGACCCTTTCCAGTCTGGCTTTCCTCCTGGGTATGCCATGGAGACTGCACTTGTGGCCTTGGTTGATGATTTGCAACTGAAGATTGACAAGGAGAATTGAAGTCTGTTCTTGTTAGAACTTTCAGTGGCCTTTGACACAGCTGATCATGAAGTATTATTGACACGATTGTGGGACTGCTCGAGTGGTTCCATTCATTCCTGCTGGGGAGGTCTCTGTGGGCGGTGATGAGCAATTGCTTGTCGTCCAACCCAGCCAGCTTTACTCCTCTCTCATCCAACCCAGGTTCCGCAGTCTCAGTACTCACCCACTGCCTGGCTGCAGTTGAGACAGAATGAAGGCAAGTCACTTGAGGATGAATCCTGACAAGACAGGATTGATGAGGGTGGGCTGGCCCTGTGTCTTGGAGGGGTTTGGGACTCCTGTTATTGATGGGGTCCAGTCCCCTCTGGTCAGGTTTGCAACTTTGTTCCTGAACCCCTAATCTGGACCTTCAGTTGCAGCTGTGGCCAGGAACACTTTTCACCAGGTCCATCTGTTGAGGAGGCTGCAGCCTTTTTCTTTCTGATTCAGACCTTGCCACTGTCATCTATGCTTTCATCACATTGAGGCTAGAATGCTGCAGTGCACTCTACTTGGGGCTGCCCTTGATGACTGTACGGAAGCTGCAGCTGGTGCAGAATTTGGCATCTCAGCTCCTTTCAGGGACAGGTTGCCAGGAGCACGACAGCAGTGTGCTAGCATCTGCACTAGCTACCTATTGCTTTTCGGGCACAATTCAAGGTGCTGGTTTTGACCTTTAAAGCTCTAAACAGTCAGACCGCACATATCTGAAAGATGGCCTGTCCTACTATGCCCCACTGCAGCCCCTGTGGTCGGCCACAAGTGCCCTCCTGCCAGTTCCATCTGTTACATGAAATATGGGCGTCTTTCTCAGTAGCTGCCCCAGTTTTATGGAAGTCTCTTACTCCAGAGGTTAGCTTGAGCCCAAGTCTGAGCATCTTCCAGAGGCAGTATAAAATATTTGTTTAGTAGGGTATTTGGCAGGCAAGGATAAGGGCTGGTTGGGAGATTTATATGCGGCTGTGGGGGATATGCGGCTGTGTGGTTACATGAGTGAATTTTTTTAAAGTGTATTTTAGGAGGTTTTTAGTAATTGTAAGCCACCCTTAGGAGATATGGGAAGGGCAGCATATAAGAATGAATTAATGAGGTAAACAGACATAAAAGGTGAACGAAGGTGACAGAAAGGGATTTTTTCACCCACACAACTAGGTAGGTACATTTTGAGATCCACACCTTTTTCTTTTTGGATGCGTCTGAACTTGCTGCTTGTCAAAGGCAGAATACCAAACTTATTGGACAAATGGTGCGATTCTGTAGGATAGAAAGGCTGTTGACACTAAGAAAGAGGCACAGATCTAGCGGATGGAAGGAAAAATAAGCCACCAATTGCACAGTAGCGCTGAAACACCTCTTACTGAACAGCTTCCTAAAAAGCCACCTGTTTCCCACTTGACATTACATGCTACTGGTGCCATTAGAATATTTGATACAGGAACAATATCATCATGATTAAAAATAAAGACATGCAGAGACTGCTGATAGAAGTGATGAGCAATTAAATGCTCTGTAGGCAAAGAAAAGTGCAAAAGCAATAAAACAGGAAACCCTCACTTGAAAATTAGGTTGTTGCCATTCTAATCATCACATTCCCACTGTATAGCCAAATTACAGCCTTAATCTAAAGTTATGTAATATCATTACAGGAAGAGATGCTAGTGAGTACAGGCAAAAGCAAAATTACTTGGTTTGCTTTGAGAAACAAATATGTTTTGTTCTGATACAGACTCATCAATACAAGAAAGAATTACAGCGCTATTATTCTAGCAAGTAGTTAAAAGCTACCTAAGTCCCAGCTAACTCCTAATTTGAGCTTCACTTGCTTAATATACATGGACTATGGAAGAGTTAATCCTCCAGAGATTAAAATTTGAAGTTCTTTTGGTGGTTAGCTTAGTATTACACTAAAAGCAGAACCTGCAGTGCACATAAGCCCAGCTATTTAAAAAACAGGTGAAAGAGAGATAGTGTACAGAATTCTTTAGAGGAGAGCACGAGTACCAATTAGGTCCACGGAGAAAACATTTAACTAAGGAGAAGTTGTCAATGTGGAGTAAGATAAATAAAAACGGCATGAAATTTCAGATTGAACTCCAGGAGCCCCCACAAAAAAATAAATAAATGTCACCACACTTTATCCAGATATTAAACCATTCTTGTCCCACTGCACCCCTGAAAGAGTCGCCAGCCTCAGTTTTCTGGGTGCCAATGGCTCCCAGGCGCCTGCAAATTTTACACCAGGAATAAAAACCTCACCAATTGTACCCAACTGGACTGATATTCACTTCAAATAATTATTGCTGATTTATGAAGATTTTTTTTAAAAACTCATCTGAACCAAGACCATGAGACATGAAAAGCCTGGAAGGACATCCACCAAATGTCTTCTTTGGAATCAGTATATCTTAAGGTGGGAGAAAAGGATGAAAACGGAGACTAAATACTGAAGAGACTAGTGAAAAATATTTGTTTAAACCAAGGAGGTTCCCCATTTGCTCATCAGAAGAGTAGTAATATGTCCTCCACATCTGGCAATACAGAGATGACAAAAGTGCGGAGCATTAAAAAAAAAAAATCTTGTAAGAACTAGGTAAAACTTTCAGAACACACCCCAAGTATTCTAGATTTTACAGCCACAAAGTGGTCTTAAAAACACAACGAACAAACAAAGTACACATACCCATAATATACCAAATCCAAAGCAATCAAACATTTCATTGTCACCTTTGTACAATTAAACTAGTCTGTAGCATGTTCTTTTAGATCATCAGGACACAGTGTGGAAAAACCAATTTTGAATCCGCAGCCATTGGCTAGGCAAGCCTTACAAAGGATCAGGACAGTCAACCAATGCCCTCTACACAGATTTACTGTACAATGTCTCATAACCACAGAAACTGCTTTCTCCACTCTGGTTTTATTTCATGTACATACATTATTGTCACTTTATGGAAAACAGAATACATCTGCACAGTTGTGACACCAATATATATTTGAAAATGCAATTTGGAAAAACCAATAGCCAACAACCCCCTAAGCATGGGAGCACCTTTTCTTCCTTATTCTGGGACAAAGAAAAGCTTGGTACTACCAAGAGCCATAAAGGTGTCCAAGGAACATAAAGGAGACTGGGAGAAAAGCAGCTGGCATCCCCACATTCTAGAGAAAACTCCCCTTCCACCTTTTCAATGAGGATATTGCCCAGAGATTCATGCTCCAGGCCTAGCACCATTCCCTTCATTCACAGAATGACCGAAGAGTATGGGGGCACCCCCTCCCTGTTGAATTCTTTAAATTATAAAAATGGGTTATATTGATAACATTGTTTTAAAAATAAAACGTCGTGGTTTTTTTAAAAGGTTTCCAGTTGAGCATGTATTTTTTAAATAAGTACACGAACTTTTTTATTATTATTATTATTATTATTATTATTAAAGATAAACACAATTGTCCCCCACTTGTCATGCAGTCCGTCCCCTCGCCCCAATATCCTAGCTACGGGCCGAGGATGATTCCGTTCACCCCTTCAGGGCTCAGCTCGTAGGTCACAAGGCCTCTCTTCCCAAGCTCCCCCTCAGACTCACTGAAACCTAGGGGCCTTCTCAGCTCCCCAATCCCGAAGACACCACCTGCCTCATCCCCAGCAGGTGCCACCCTCCACAAGGCCGTCTCAACTCACATCCCCCACCCGAGACCCTGAGCAGAGCGTCCCACAGCAGCGCGGCCCATAGGCCCCTCCCCTGCCTAGCCTGGAGCCCCCGACCCGGCCGCTCACCAGGAGTAGGTCTGCTCCGCCATGGCTGCTGTGGGGCGGTCGGACCCCGGGCTCCTCCTCCACCTCCTCGCTCGTCTCCGGGGCTCAACAGCAGCCCCGCTGCAGCTCCCGGCCCAACATGGCGGCTGGAAAGAGGGAGGAAATCTGGGGGAGGGGGGGTCCCCGCACGGGTGCGGACTCAGTAGCAGCAACGAAAGGCCGCGCTGAAGCGTCGCGCAGGCTTCATGGTCAAGAAGCGGCGGCAGCAGCCGAGCAAAGGGGGGGAGCGAAGCAAACTACGGGACCCGAGCTCCAAGGCGAGACCGCTCAGGCTCGGCTCGCGCACTGAGGTGAGCGGGCGGAGCCTCCAGTGGTCGCGCGAGTCACATGCCCACAACACGCTCACGTGCGCAGCCGTCCTGAAGAGCCGAAGAGGAAAGGAGAAAACCAATGGATGATGGGCCCGCCCGCATCGCTTTTTCTCTTTCCCTCCTTCAGGTATGGGGGCGGGTGGAATTTTGACCTAGTCGCTTTTCCAGTGGGAAATTGAGCCTTCCCAAGCGGGAAGGGGGATCTGGCCACTTACATTGGGGACAACATTGGGCCTCTCCGGGGGTAAGGAGGTGTGTGTGACCCATTTATTCTTTCAGGACGGAGGTCATAAAGCCTCCCTAGGGTGTGGGTGGCAGGTAGGGCTGTCAGAGCAGAATTTTATAAATAAGGGACATTGCAGAGAAGAGGGAGACTGAAATAAAGGATATACCCATTGTAGCCCGTGCAGCTGTGGGGTTTAGACTGAGACACACATTATGGAAATAAGGGGCCCCTATAGAGCTGTAGGGCTCTGAAATAAGGGGTGCCCCCTTAGAACAAGAGACATTTGGTGACCCTAGTTGTCAGACTGTCCTGAGCCTGCTGAAGTCAATATCTAAAGTCCCATTTTAAAAGGATGCAGTTAAAAAGATGACAAGCAATTTGTTGACTATGGCCACAGAAGATGCAGCAATGGGTTTTAAATTACAGGAAGGTGAACGTGACTGCTCTTCCTTGTTTTTCCTTGTTTGGCTACCACCAACATGTGACTGTTACTTAAACCCAGGCCCCACAGGCAGAACTCCTGTGTCTTTTGATATGAGACTATTGTAGGGTAGCCACTAGCCAGAATAGGGCACCTCAGAACACACCAGATTTGTAGTTTGGAACAAAAAGTAGTTTTACTTAATAATTAGATTTCTAAAACAGTTAAAGAAAAAAGTACTACAGAATGTAGTACATCGCTTCCCACTCTTCTCTTCCCACTCCCACCCCTCTCCCTCCTCCCCCTCCTTCTCTCGTGTCCTCCTTCTCCCCTGCCTCCCTTAAGGAAATCTCCTCTCTGCTCGCCTCCTCCAACCCTTCCACTTGCCCCCTTGATCCCATTCCTTCCCGCCTCCTCACCTCCATTACTCCCACTGT
>QEPC01001423.1:6635491-6648913 GCA_003113815.1 Sphenodon punctatus | reverse complement strand
CACCCTCCCACGCCTCCCCTGCTCTGCCAACCACCTTCGTCCCTTCTCCCTCCCTGCCCCGCACGCCTGAAACTCCCTCCCTGCCCTCGTCCACTTTGCCCCCACCCTCCACACCTTCAAGTCCCTCCTCAAAACCCACCTCTTCCGCTCTGCCCTTCCTAACTCCTGCTAATCATCACCACCCAGGATTATCCCCCACCTGTTATCTGCAAACTCCCAATTTACTGTAAGCAAGCCAAGAACGTGTACCTGGGTTCCCACATCCTCATGAATGTTGCATCCCTTGTCTCTCCCTCTGTTCCCCCTTTCCTGTCTCCCCTCCCCCTGTCTTTAGATTGTAAGCTCTCGAGCAGGGACCGTGTCTGTCTTATTCTCTGTAAAGCGCCAGGTACATTGTTGGCACAATATAAAAGCTTATAATAATAATAATGATGAATAAGGCAGGGGTGGGCAAAGTTCCTGAGCAATTCATGATTCTGAATTTCTGGGGACTCTTCCATCTCTACAGTGCTATGGTTTAATGAATGACGGCTGCATCCCTATACACAAGGATAGATGTCTAGGCAGCTCACCTGCTGCTAGCTGGGAATCCTGCTGCAGTGCTATAAAGTTTGCAGGTAGTAGGAGTCTCTGGGCAGAAGCCTGGACCCAGGGTAATTTCAGACGTAACGGTACCACGGTCAACCACAGTTAATCCCCTGTGGTGGCCGTTGGTCCTGTTACATCTATTCTGCCTCCTGCCAGATGTTCACCTCAGTGAATCACTGGCGGGAATCAGATTGATCACAATTCCAGACCTCCGGCCGCCCGGAGGTCCAGACTTGTGGTGGGATGGGGCCCCAACGGTGATGAGTTTGGCCACGATCCGGGATGGGCCGAAGGTAACGTCTGTTACCTGCAGCCCGGGTGGATCGTGGTCCCGACCACCAGACGGGATCGAGCGCAGCAGCTGGATTGGCCACTATGCCCGCCCATCTCCCGGAGGGTGGGTGGCCAGGAGAGCGCAGGGGGTGCGGGGGTGCGGCCGCACGTCGCGCAGTCCTGTCTCCTCCCCGATCCCCGGTGAGAATCAGGCCAGCATGTTTAAAGGACAGACGGCCTGATTCCTGACCAGGATCTGAAACAGATCCTGGTCCGTGGTTTAGCCTGGCGGCCCGATGCATCTAAAATTACCCCCAGTTCTTTGCAGCTTAATTATGCTGGATTGGGAGCCAATGCAGCCCTAGTAGATAAAGACTTGGACATGGGAGACCAGACTTCCCATCTTAGCCATGAACTCACTGAGTGGCGTTGGGCAAGTCACTATCAGCCTCAGTTCTCTCATCTGTAAAATGGTGATCATAATAAAAATGACCTGCCTCACAGGGTTATTGTGAGGGTGAACTGGATAGAGATTTGTAAAGCACTTTGAACAATGAAAGTGCTATCTAAATTATTAACAGTAATATCTGGATTATTTGATACGTAAACTTTATCACCCCCTCTCCCCCCCGCCTTGCATTCTGCATGATTTCACCCAAAGAGTAGGGAGAGCCCCAGCCTTGCAGCCTCCGAGAGAAAGTTGCCAAATACACTGGATTTGAAGAGATGTTTGTGAGTAGGATTCTGTCCTCCTTGAATTCAATGTCTCATCTCCAAATGATTTTAACAGGTGAGGATAGGGCCAGACTTAGGAATTTTACGCCCCTAGGCACTTCTCAGGCTAGTGCCCCCAAGCCAAGCCCCGCCCCCAATCTGCATGTTCATGGGTGGGGGAGCCCCGAGTGAATGACACTGTGCGTGCACCTGCCTAACACACATCCCACTCACACCCACCCACCCCCGCTTGTCCCCATGCACGGAGCAACCAGGAAAAATGGAGGTTGCTCCGTGGGTGCGGATGAGTGGGGATGCGTGTGCGACCATGTGCACGCCTTGCCCATGCACCAGTACGCCCATGGACCCCACCCGGTGGAGCCATGTAAAAATGGCATGTGAGGAACCACTCAAAGAAGAACAGAAGGTTGCTGCCTTGTAAACAAGATTCTTCGAGATGGCTCAAAACATTCTCACAACACCCACCCTTCCAGCCCTGCATGGAATTTTTTTCTTATATTTTTAGAAAGGGTTGGAAGGAACTGTTATTCTGAGGGGGGAGAGTGCTTTTTATACTAGAGGAGCTCGAGACCATCACGTGGTCTATTAATTTGAATAGGGTGAGTGCGCACAACCCAGTTGTGAGAATGTTGGGAGCTATCTCGAAGAACCTTCTTTACAAGGCAACAACCTTCTGATCACTTGTTTGTAAACAAACAGCTTTATCTCCCAGCCCCATCGGTGTAGTGCTAGTAGTGCTGCAGCTGCAGCACTACTAGCAGGCAGACAGCAGAGGCAGGTGAGAGATGGGGACCCAGGCAGCAGGCTTCGGCTCTGTGCAGGGAGAACAACAAAAACGGAGCGGGGCAGAGCCAGCACCAGGATTGCCGCCCCCCAGAAAATGCTGCCCAAGGCCTGGGACTAGGGGGCCTAGCCCTAAGTCCCGGCCTGGGTGAGGATAGTACCCTGTATTTCAGAACGCCCCAGCTTCAGTGCCTCCTTTTAAAAAAAAAAAAAAACTAAAACTTTTTATCTTGCTATCTCAAAACATCCTATCTCAAAAGCAAGGACATAGCTGGTGGTGCAGCTGCACTGAGGCCCGTAATCTTGGGGGGTCCACAGTTCCTGCACAGCAACAGCCTCTACTGATAGAAGTGAGAGGGAGGGGCATTCCATCTTCTGTACTGGACCAATTCCAACCTAGCTATTGCTCTGCTCAAACGGACATCATAGAACTGGGCAACAAAGATGATTAAAGGTAAGGAAGTCTTCCATACAAGGGGAAGGTCAATAGGTTAGGGTTCTTTGGCCTACAGATGAATGGAGCAGGAAATGATAGAAATTTACAAAATCATGAGTGGTGTGGAGCAAGTAAATAGGGAGCTGTTATTTACCATTTCTCAAAATACTAGAACTAGAGGATAACGAATTAAATTAACTTTCAGCAGATTTTTGTTTTAAGTACTTTTTAATTCAATTGTAAACCTTGTTGCCAGATGATGTTGTGAAGCCCAATAGCATACCTGGGGTTAAAAAAGACTGAAAACAGTACTTTGAGAACAGGACCATAAATGACGATTAGTCAAGTTGCGGGAGTGAAGGGATGAAAAATAAAAGTAGCCACTTTATGAGTCATTTATTAGTTTTTAATTTGTTTTTCTTAGTTTACATTAGATCCATTCAAAATGAAACTGGTCTTTGCTGACAACACATTTATCTAGCTTAATTGCTGATTCAACAACTCATCTGCAGGAATCAGAAGTCTGTGTGGTCGGAGTCACCTCATTCATTCTTCTTTTGTATGGCAAGAGACATGATTAGCAACAGTCAGCTAACCAAGGCTACATTCTCACAACATGCAAAGTGCACAAAAATCCCTTCCCCTCCTCCCCCCATTTTTATTTTGAACATGTGAAAAGATTAGCTTGCAGGATGCACCAAGTGTCATGCACTTTTACTCCAAAACATTACGCTCAGAAACCAAGATTTATCAATCATGCTAACCTACCTCATGCACTTCTGTTATAACAAATATATTTTGTACTTTGTATGTATTTTTATGTATATGTTGTGGTATATTTTGTATTATATTGTCAGTTTGTCTGCCTCATAGAGTCAGTACAATGCTGGGCAGCATGAAGGATGCCTATCAACAGCCACAGCAATAGCAGGTAACTTTTAAAGCATGGGGAGGGAATGTGGAACAGTGAAAATGCAGGCTTACAATCTCCTATAAGAAATTGAAGACGTGGGAGGGAAGACTCATGTGAATGAGCCCAAGTGACCAGCTACAGCAAAAATGGCTAGGGGCAGGTGTGAGATGCTGCCACTAACCAATCAAAGTTTTTTGCTTCTCATATTCCATAGATGTAAGAAACCGTATCTGTAGTGTGATGTTCTAAAGTAGTTGCGTGGAACATTGGCATTTAAAAATTGAGGGGCACCTGGACAGAGCTTCCAAAACAGTAGAGACAGTTTATCCAGACATTTTAGGGAACAGTAAATGCATCCACATGAATAGTGTGTTGTAGGAGGATTTGGAGGGTTTTTTTGCCCCCCTTTTCCTTCTCCAACCCTTACAGTCACTTTGCATCATCTAGATGCTTCACCCATCCAGTGGACAAGCATTGGCTCCAGGTAAGTGAAGCATCGAGATGAGCAAGCTCCAGATAAGTGGGTCTCTACGGTGTTGAAAATATCTCAACATTAACTTGTGGTTAATTCAACTCTGTTCATATGATTATGTATATGCTTCTCTTTCTCACTGTCACTTCTTTTCTCATGTTCTGTTCTTGTACCTTTTATTTATTTCATCAATTTATTTTATTTATTTCATCAATTTATATCCCACCCCTCCTGAAAACAGCTGGGGGCAGCTAACAATTTTAAAACATAAAAATACAATCATATAAAATTGAAAACAATCATAATAATATCAAAATATTAAAACAGGGCTAGGCACACAATAAAACAATAAATAAGGGTGGAGGGGGATAAAAAAAACCTAACCCACACTCCCCAAAGGCCTGGGCAAACAGCCAGGTTTTACAAATTCGCCAGAATGTTAAAAGGCTTGGGGCCAGGCGAGCTTCCTCCGGGACGGAGTTCCAAAGGCAAGGCGCAGCCACCGAGAATGCCCTCTCCATTGTGGCCTTCCCACTTAACACGGGGGACCTCCAAGAAGGCACCCCCAGCAGACCAAAGGAGCCGCTCTGGGGCGCAGAGGGCAAGGCGGTCCCTGAGGTATGAAGGGCTCAGACCGTGAAGAGCCTTTTAGGGGAGAGATGGGGAGGCCCAGCCTATTGAAATTCATGAGACATCTGGTCATGGACCAGTACAGAACAAGCCCTTTTAAAAGTCTGACTAGTTTGATCTTTTTGCAATGTGGCCTGTTTTATTGTATACTTTGCCCCAGATACTGTACTGGAAAATGAATGTATAAATAATCCATGAGTGCGTTACTCATTATTTGATCAAAGTTGGAGGGAAAGGATCCAGACAGTTTAAAGTATTGTGCTACACAGCTCAAAAAACAGCTGGTGGAGGGTTCTATAATCCCCAGAGCACAACAGGAAGAGGAAGTGTGTCACGGGGATGGGGGGAATCTGAGGGGGAAAGGGGAAAATAGGGAGCTCAATCGTCCACAAGACTTCAGACACACTTGCAAGAGGTTATGGCCTAGCACAGTTTTCCGGGTTCACTCGGGAGGCTCAGTATGCCTGTCAGGATAGTGTGTTGGCCCTTGAAATCCACAAGGGATTAGGCCTCTATCATCATAGGGCGCCGGACAACCTGTGCAGGAATGCTCCTCCTCTCTGGCCACCCACCACACACGCGCCTCAATCACCCAAGGGGACAGGGAAGATAGTGATGGCCGTGGGGGGGAAGGAAGGTACGGGTCCCAGGCTGGTAAGGTTGGAAGGGGCTACTCACACAGGGGAAGACGGGGAAAAGACTCCCCAGGGAGTCACCCTTGACTCGATCACAGCTCACTTCCTCTCCACCGTGCTCTCTGGATCAGGTATGAGGGAGGGGACAGGGTGCACTCACGCAAGCACTCATTCCTCCGAAGCACTCCACACAGTCACCCAAAAAGGGAACAGGGAGTAACACAAGCTCCAATAATTCAATTAAATTCTCTTCTCTCACAACGCACAACAGGGGGCCAGTCTAGAACATATCACCGGCGCTACATGCCTTGCAGCGCCGGCGTTTAAAGAGGAAGCCACGCCCCCTTGGCATGCCGGGAGCGGCGAAGCGCTGTTGGCCCCGCCCCCACGCTCCACACGACGTCGGGAGATGGCTCCTTTTCAGAGTCCTGTTGCGGCGGTTGCCGGCCAACCGCCAAATCTGGAGCTTCACTGGCAGGGGGAACAAGTGACCCAGCAGTGGGGCTTGGTGTCAGGACTTGGTGCCCCGGAGGCTTCAGGTGCTGCCGACAGCGGGGCCGCGGGGCCTGACCCCAGGGGGCATCCCTGACAAGGTGCAACCTCAGCTCATAAGGGTCCAGGCTTAGGAGAGAACCATATACTATGTCAGAGCAGAGGCAACAGTCTGGAGGATTACCAGACAATCTTATAGTGGAAGGGACTGTTCCTTATTTAAAGTTTAGAAAGAAGATTTTTGTTTGTTTAATTAATTTATTTATTTATATGCTGCCCTTCCCATAAAGGTTCAGAGTAACTTACAATCAATAAAAACAAACACTAAAAAATCTTACAATCAATGAAAAATCCCCTTAACCCCCAACTACCACCCCAATCCCGCCCAACCCTATCCCTGACTGTCAAACGCTTGGCCAAATAGGAAGGTCTTACATTGTTTCCTGAAGAGGAACAGGTTGATTAAATGTATTTACATTTATTTTTCTGATTTCAATTCCTTTCTGATTTTTGTGGAAACATCAAGTACAAAAGGTGATGTTTTCCACCAGGAAAGGAGGGGTAGAGAAAATAAGCAAACTGTTTAATTCTGTCACTAAACGTTCAAACAACATGGTTTCCTCTCAAACGTGTTCCATTTTAATTCTCAGCTTTGGAGGTGGTTGCCATGTTGGTCCCAAAAGTAATAGATGGATACAAAGGGTAAAAACAGATGTTACTGTGACCTGCTTTGGCCTGCAGGCTGCCAGCACATCTGTTTATGCACTGCCAGATGTTGGCCTGGGATTCCCCAGGCCAGCATGGGCTCTGACCTTGGGAAACCTCTGAAGTCACAGCCCGGACAAAGACTTGCCTGACTGGGCGAGAGAATGTGCCATAGCAGGTTAGCACATCTGTTGTCCTGATGACCCATATCGGGGCCCGGCCTGGCTGGCTGTCATTAGCCCCATGCCTGCCCAGCATGGAGGGGGGCAGGGCCCTGGGAGCAGGGCCAGCCACCCACAACTGTTGCAGCCCGCCCTGGGTTGCGTGGGACAATGGCCCAGCCATGGGCATGTATGGTCAGTGCCCTCACACGGCCTTGACCCTGTTCTCTGCGGATTCCTGACCCAGGTCAGGTCACCACCATACTAGCCGCACATCTGTTTTTCTCCTAGTAGTTCAGATGATTTATTTAATTGGACCAACTTCTGTTGGTGAGAGTATGCAAGCTCTCGGGCCACACCAGGCCATAAGCAAGTCAGAACTAAATCTGTTACGTTCTACATATGTTCTGTTCTAAAGAAAGTCAAAACTAAATCTTATTTCAAAACAGCACAGTCCCATAAAATATAAGGGATGTCTCTTACTTCAGCACGTTGCAGTTCTTTATTGTCCTTTATTTCTGAAATTTTTATCTGGTCATCCAAGGGTTGACTGAAAAGTTTGTTCTGCAGACAGACTAAGCTGGAACAGAAACATGGGCAGGGAAGCCGATTCAGTAATGGCAGCAGCACTGTTCATTTGCCCTTAGGTGCTGAATTAGGAATTGTTGGTGTGAACTTTTTTTATTCTAACTTAGACTAATTGTGCTTAGTGTACTATGCAGCCCTAATACAGGAATTCTCTATTATTTTCTCAAATCACATGCATGTTTAGAATGCAGGCTAGTGTTTTGAACCTTTGCAGTGCATGATTCTGAGTTCATCCTATACAGAATACACTTACCGCAGTACCTTGCAGTAGATTTTTGTGGAAACATCAAGAACAAAAGGTGATGTTTTCCACCAGGAAAGGAGGACTAGAGAAAATAAACAAACTCTTTAACACTATCACCAGATGTTCAAACATCATGGCTTCCTCTCAGACATGTTTCATGTTAATTCTATGCTTTGAAGGTGGTGTCTATTTTGCTCTTGGAAACTGGCAAGAGTTAAATGGTTTCACAATACTCAGATAAAAGCTATTGCCCATAATTGCCCCCATGTCCTTCCCCAATACCTGTAAACACTGAATTTACTATCTTAATTTGCATATCTGAAAGACTACCTCTTTCCCTATGCTCCATTGCAATCTCTAAGGTCATCTTAGAACAACCTCTTGGTAATTCCATAGGTGCATCAAGCCTAAACAAGGAAGACATGCAGAGGCCTTCGTGGTGGCTGCTCCACAGGTTTGGAACTCCCTTCCCCTGCAGGTTCATCAGAGACTGAACATCTTTCAAAAGAAATGCAAACCCTTTTTACTTGGTCAGGTGTTTGGCGGGCAGGAATAGGTTTTATACAAGTTTGTACATGTTTTTAATCTTTTATTTCTTTTTTTATTTAATATTTAATAATTTATTTAATATTTGCAAGATAGAGCAGACTATAAATTTAATTCAATAAACACTGTAGCAGAAGATGCTACTGACATTTAAAGTGGATGTGTCACTCCTGAAGAGCATGCATCTTATTAGCTTGTTATTACTCCCCCTTGCTCAAGAGCCGTCCTGTGCTGGTTTCAATATGACATTGCAGCTTCAGTAGAGAAAGGCAGCAAGGGAGGGAAAAGTTTCTGTTGTCCTTCTTCCCACTTAGCTGCAGAGTGACTAGTTTCTAAATGAGATGCTACCTTGCATGGCCACCCAAGAACCACCCAGGAGCCATGCAACCAGTCACATGTCTGAAGGTGGAGCACTGCAGAGGCACGCTCCTGCGAG
Source organism: Sphenodon punctatus (assembly GCA_003113815.1). Classification (NCBI taxonomy): domain Eukaryota; kingdom Metazoa; phylum Chordata; class Lepidosauria; order Sphenodontia; family Sphenodontidae; genus Sphenodon; species Sphenodon punctatus. The sequence goes on along the minus strand of QEPC01001423.1, from coordinate 6,640,276 downwards.
CCTCCAGAGTACCCACTCATGGAGCACTGCCAGGAAATCCAGAGTGCTCCTTGTGGGGCCAGCCAAATATGCTCCATGCGGGGCTTCAGAACTGCTGTTTGAAGGGCTCCCCGCTTTCTCCACCTGAGTGGGTGCTCTACAGCAGTGCCACTCAGCGGCCATGCCCGCCCCCCCCCCCCATCGCCTTGTTTGTTTAAAACACCCTCTCCAGAGCAAGAGTAGGATGTTCTAAGAACACACTTAGGGTAGGACACAGCAGTGTGTATGTACAGCTTATCTACTTTTGTGTACCAATTCCAGGCTTCATCAGCTTGAACAAAAACAAGCTAAAAACGTGACTATGTTCTGGTTTCAATGGGATTCCTGGAATAAAAAGCCTTGCAGGATCAAGCCCTAACATTCTTTCTCCCCTCTCCCCCATCTTTGCTTATAATACCAAAGCATACAAAGTCACCCTGTTTCCTCATTGCTGTCTCAGCTTAAATAACTTCCTGTTACAGGGGATCTGTGTAACATGTTAGGCTTTGTGTTTATTAGTTTATTGATTATGTAAGGGGGAATAGTAGAGGGACCATTGTTGCCTCTTCTCCCATGCTATCCCCTAAGCTTGGAACTTCCTCCCTGACCACACATGCTCTGATCCTTAGCAATCTTCAGATCTCACCTAAAAACCTACCTTTTCCATCAGGCCTCCCCAAACTCTCCATATACTGTCTCATCCTTCAGGATTCTCCTACTCCCTTGTAACTAAGCTATGCACATGCATCTTCTCAGCTTCAGGAATGTACCCCATCTCTTCCTATGTGTTCCTCCCCTTATCTATTATAAATTGTAAAACCTTCAGGGCAGGGACCTGTCTCTAATCATGATTGTTCAGCGCCAGGTACATTGCTGGCACTGTATAAATAAAATAACACATTGTTTTTGGCATGCTATTAACTGGTAGGAAAGGGAGTGGAAATCACCAGTACCAAAGTTCAGATCAAATTCCTTGATATAGTATGGTATGGTAAACTGTAAACTGTAACACTGTTACCGCTTATTTTGGTTAGTCAAAGTAACACGAGAGGCCAAAAAAAAAAAGATTTTCACAAAAAGTTGGATGCTCAGGATAATTTTAGTTAAGTTTGCAACAGGGCAGAAGGACTTTCAGGGTTTTGCTGAGACAAAATGACAAATAGATTTTTTCATTCTAACACCAAACCCAACATTAAAGCCATTTGACTGTCAGAGAGAAAACTGTCAGAGAGAAAACTGGACAGCTGCCGATACTAATCTTGCTCTTTCTCCTCTCTCTCTCTGCACCTCTCAGGTGCTGCGAACGTGTCCTGAATCCCAAGAAGGGTTGTGTATATATCAGTGTTGTATCTTTTCTGAAAGTCCAACTCCAGGCATGTACATACATGAGAGCCTCAGCTTTCATTAGAAAATGAAAGCAACAAGGAAGTTCCTAGCTCTTACTTGTTTTAGAGAAAATATTTTACATACTTATTTTACATACCCAAAGGTTCAGTAATGGAAGGCAAATTAAAAGTATCTGACATTTGATGTTTTAAAGCCTCATGATTTTTAATCCATTCTCACTTTGGGAGGCCTTACATAATTCTGTAATTGAAATAATTTGAAATTTGGCAGAGGGTGGGAGCTGATCCTTCAAAATTTATTCATATGTGCAATCCTCACAAGAATATTCTCCCGCGAGATTGTGTGGTTGGTGTGTTGGTTCCAAATTATAGAGAAGCAAAGTGGTTCAAGTGGCGTCTTTTATTGGACCAACTGCTGTTGGTGGAAATAAGAGCTTTGGGGCCACACAGGGCCCTTCCTTATTATAGCTGCTTGCATGAGTAAGGTTTTGAAGGACTGAACCCTTGCGCTTCTGCCCAAGCTTTCACTATTTTTCACCATTGCCTTTGAATGGCAGAGTTAGTTCTGTGTAGCAGGTGCTGGTAGTGTAATTAGCTTACAGATAGAGGAGTTCAGCCTAGGTATGGTATAAACAGCCCTGGTAGTGTTTAAGATACATGTGAAGATTCCACTTATCATCACAGTAATGATGGCAGTAATTATAGTGTTTTTCTTTCTGCTAACTATCCTCAAAGAGACCAAATAAAGCTCCAGAGCATTCCTCATGCCTGCCACAGCTAAGTAGTCTTTTAAATATAAAAATAAATGTCATTTCATTTGGTTTTTAAATACTTTAAACAAAATACAACTTTGGGTTTTTATTCAGCCTAGACTATAGGCATTCTGTACCATATAATTTAATTAGTAGTTGAAAGAGTTACATCCTCAGCTACTTACAACAACAAAACATGGATAAACGAAACATGGTTGGTAGCCGCACCTAGACTGTGGAACGCCTTCCAAGCGGAGGCCCCGGACCTCCCTTTTGGTGTATGAGTAAGACCTGGCTGTTCCGCCAGGTGTTTGGCGAGGGAGATGGGGTTTAGGGTGGGGGAGTGGTTGGGGGGTGGGGGAATGGTTATTTGTTCAGTACCTTCCTTTTAATGTGTTTTAATTGTTTTATTATTTTTATTGTTATTATTGTAAGTCGCCCCGAGCTGCCTGGAGCAAGAGGGGCGGGGTAGAAATGTTATACATTTTTAAAAAAAATCAAACAAATATAAAATTTTTCTTTTTCTTTTATTTATTTATTTTAAAATTATATCCCGGGGTCACGTGGGCATGCGTGAGCAGCAGGGCACGTTCGGCTGAGCTCCCGACGGCCCGATGCAAAGACACAAATAAAACAGCGAAAAAACTCTCTCCAAAAGCTCAAAAACCTGGCACAAAGAGCGAGGAATGAGTGGAGACAAAAAAAAGGAAGCTGACTCAACCATAGACCGATTTTGTACCCCCGCGCCGCAGTTCAAGAAAAGCCGACGTGGGGGAAAACAAGATGGCGGGCACAGCAGGGAGGGAGCCGCCGGAGGAGACAGAGTCACAGACGCAAGTACTAGAAATGTTAAAATCAATTTTAAAAGACTTGGTAGTGAACAAAGCAGGCATAATTAAAACAAACTCCATGCTGGAGGATTTGAAAGGGCAGGTGGAGTGAATAAATAAAAGAATGGACAATATGGAACAGGATAAGTGATCAAGAACTGGGGAAAACACTGTGGAGCAAAAAATCATCCGTTCAGAGGTGGAGATGAGAGATCTAAAAAGCAAAGTAGAGGACCTGGAAAATCGGACCAGAAGGAACAACCTGAGAATAATGGGAATCCCTGAAGGGAGGGAAAAAACAATATGCGAGATTTATTACACGAGATGTTCAAAACCCTGTTCCCAGAGAAATCTGCTTTACACGCAGTTGAGATAAAAGGGCCAACCACTCACTAAGCCCCAAGACTAAAGACCCGCTACCACAGAGAGCAATAATAGTGAAATTTCTGAGATATATGGACAAGGAAGAGATCATCAGGGAGGCCAGGAACACCAAAGACATGCAATTCGAGGGGACTAAAATATCCATTTTCCCTGACCTAGAGACAGTACAACGCAGGAAGGCGTGGAGAAACCAAGTGGAAAGTTTGAGCAAGTCAGGGATCAAAGCACAGGTATACTACCCAGCTAAACTGACTCTTATTTATCAAGGAAGGAGATATTTCTTCACAAACGAAAATGAACTGGAAGACTTTAAGACTCAAACATTAAAAGATAAAGCAGTGGGATGAAAGGAAAAATAAAAAGCAATGCCACAGCAAACAACCTAAGGTGATAAACCAGTTGGGGAGAAAGTTAATAAAAACAACTTATAAGTTAATTGCAAAATGTTATAATACATAAGGTGTTTTAGACAATAATTTAAGATTGTATTGATGCAAAGGGCGAGGGGGGCAGAGAGTCAGAAAGGCGTGACACTCCACAAAAGGGACCCTGTCAGGTTGGTAACAGTTGGGGGGATGGTGGGGGGAGAAGGGAAAAAGGAAACAGGGATAAGGGGGTAGGTAGGAAAGGGGTGAAACAGAAGGAGGAAGCGAGAAAAAGGTTAAAAAACCAACAGAAACAAAAAAATGGGAAGCATAAAAGAAAAAGGGAGAAGAACCGGGTAAGGAACAAACACAAGAGGGAATATACAAAAACCAGGATAATTAACTATAAAAATAAAGGGGCCAAGACAAAATCTAAGCAGCAGGAGAAACATAGGGTATTTTCAGACGTTACGAGATCACGCTCAACCACGCTGAACCCCGCGGTGGGGCCAAAGGGCCGTGAACGTCTGTTCGGCGCGCGCCAGATGTTCATCACGCTCGATACCCACATGCGGTCAATTTCAACCACGCTTCCCGGGCTAGCCGGGGGAATATCCCGGGAAGCGTGGTCAAACGGACCCTCACCGGGAACCAAGGAAAAGTAACGGCTGGACGCCAATCCCCGGGCGGAACCAAAGGAAACGAGCCGCAGCCGGGGACAAGGCACGCAGCGTCGCTGCTGGGCAACCAGCAACAACACAACCACCGGAGGGAGATTTAAAGCGAAATCAGCAGCATGCAAGCGTGGTGGGATGGAGCGAGGAGGGAGGCGGAAGAGAGCGGAGGGAGAGAAAGCGACGGTGGAGGAGGTGGAGGCAGGGGCAGCGATGGAGGTGGAGGGGGCGCAGGCGAAGGAGGGGGGCACAGGGGTGCACCCAACCAGGGAGGCAGCCCAGGGACAACACCCACAGCAGCAGGCGGGTCGCGACGCCCCGGGGACAGCAGCCGGAACGGGCCCGGAGGAGGCACCCAGGAACAGGGTAAGGGAAACCAAGGGGAGGGGAGCAGGGGGCACAGGAGCCCCCGTGGG
>QEPC01001423.1:6588401-6630851 GCA_003113815.1 Sphenodon punctatus | reverse complement strand
GTGCGTGTGCTGTGTGTGGCACCTGTCAGCCTGTTCTCCCTCTTCCCCCCTCCCTTCCCGTTTCCCTTGTGTGGGCGTTCCCTTGTGTGCCTCTTGGCTTCGTTTGCCCTTCTGCGGCCATGTCTATGTCCCGCCCCTGCCCGGTGCCTTCTGGGAGTTTTGACCACGGCGGGGGTTCGGCTGCACGTCTGTTGTGCTGCCCCGGTCCGTGATGGTTCGGCCCGGTTCCCGGCCGTGGTCCCGGTCCCGTCACATCTGTTAGGGGCTTTTCTTCACCCCAGGGCGTGGTTGTTCTGTTCACCCCCACTGGGGGTTCACCGTGGTGGACCGCCCGCCCGTAACGTCTGAAATCACCCATAGAGTACATGGAAATAAGAAATAAATATATTACAAATAAAAAAAGAAAATGGACAGTTTAAAAGTGATATAGCTAAATGTATGTGGACTTAATAACCCACAAAAAAGGAAGCAAGTGTGGCAATTTATAATTAAACACAAACCAGATATATTCTCATTACAAGAAACCCATCTAGTGAGAAATGATAATGTAAGGTTTACAAACCAAGAATATAAAATATACCACACTAATGGGGAAAAGAAGAGAGCAGGGGTGCTGATAGGGATAAGGAAGTCAATAAATATGCAGGTAAATGAGATAGACAAAGACAAACAAGGAAGGAGATTGCTCATAAAGGGTAAAATACACCAAGATACATATATGATTGGGGCTATATACGCACCCAACATAAATACCAGAGCTTTCTTCACAGAGGCTATACCAGAAATACAACAAAAAATTGAAGGAAAAGCAGTTTTAATGGGAGATTTCAATACCCCCCTAACAGAATTAGACCACTTCACCAAAAATAAGTTGTCAAGACAACAAAACAGAATTGTGCAGATCCTTAAAGAAAATCAATGGGTAGATATCTGGAGGGGTTATGCACCCCAAAACACGAATTTACATTCTATTCAAACCCACATAAAATGTCAACCAAAATAGACCATATATTAATAAATCCAGATTTAGTACAGGATTGTGGAGAAGCATACATGTTAATAACCCCCTTCTCTGACCATAACGCAGTAGTACAAGAAACAACAAAAACTATAAAAGCAAAAATACAGGGACAACAAAATTAGAGATTAAAACAATTTTATTTGCAAAATAGATGGATTACAGATCAAATAGAGGAAAAAATAAAGGAATATATGCAGCTAAATGATGTACCCGGCACGGCCCCAGCTACATTATGGGAAGCAGCAAAGGCGGTCATGAGAGGCCAATTTATATCACTGGGAGCTCATCTAAAAAAAGAGAAAAAGGCACAAATTAGCGAAAAATACCTACAAATAAAACAATTAGTCAAAAACCCAATCGAAAACGCTACCAAGATAGCTACGATTAGAAACCAAATTAACCTACTAGAAAGCAAAGCACTGATAAAAAAAAAATAAGGTATACAATAGCATTTTATTTTGAAAAGGCAAACAAGGCAGACAAAGCCCTAGCGTGGTTAACAAAAAAGAAAAGACAGAAAACAACAATCCCATACATTAGAAAAACTAAAGAGTCCCCAATACAGAAAGGAAAGGACATGGCTGACTGCTTTGTCCAATTTTATGAGAAACTATATAGTTCAGGGAACCCAACACAGGACAGTATCAATCAATTCTTAGACAACTTAACATTTAAAAAAATTAACAGCGAGGAAACCCAATACTTAAACGAGGAAATAAGTCAAGAAGAGATAAAGGATATAATAAAAACTCTACCAAATAATAAAGCTGCGGGCCAGGATGGATATCCAGCAGAATTTTATAAAAAAATTAAGGATCAGATAGCCCCGATACTAGCCAGAGTATATAACTCAATAATAAACCAAGGGCAACTACCCAACACATTCTATGATACCACAATAACACTATGCCCCAAACAGGGAAAGAATCTGGAAATCTGTAGCAGATACAGACCAATATCATTAATCAATACCGATGCCAAATTATTTACTAAAATCCTGGCAAACAGATTAACTATGATCATCCCTAACATAGGGTATTTTCAGACGTGACGAGATCACAGTGAACCACAGTGAATACCCACCTGTGGTCACTGTGCCTTGCACGTCTGTTCAGCGGCCGCCAGATGTTCGCCACACTGAATACCCACATGGGGTCAATTTCAACCACGCTTCCCGGGCTCCTGGCGGGGAAATCCGCAGAAGCATGGTGAAAGTGATTCCAGGCAGGCATAAATAAAAATAACGTCTGGTTGGCTATCACGGCCCGGAATCTCCGGCGGGATTCCGGGCCGTGGTGAACTTGGCCAGACGCTGTGGCAGCATTGGCCTCGCCGCCCGCCTGTCTCCCCAGAGGGCAGGCAGCGAGGGAGCGTGGAGGGGGCGAGGCCGTGCAGCTGCACGTTGCGCCGTGCGGCCCCACCCCCTCCCAGATTCCCCGCCGGGATCCCCCCAGTACGTCTGATATGGCGTTATGGGGCGACCCNTCCCTGATTCCCCGCCGGGATCCCCGGCACGTCTGTTTGCCGTGCCTGGGTGATCCCGGCGGGGAATCTCTGGGTTGTTTTCGGGACAGGGCGAAGCCGCCCCATCATGTCTGAAAACACTCACTATACACACAGATCTGACCAGCTTCATTCCAGGACAGCTGGGGATTGATAATATAAGGAAAATAATCAATGTCGTAACACATGTAAAGACCAATCAGATGCCAGCGGCAATAGTGGCGTTGGACGCAGAGAAGGCCTTTCACATGGTCGAATATACATACTTATTTGAGACCATGAAAAGAATGGGAATCACTGGAACATTTCTGAAATGGGTAAAAATAATATATAAGGCCCCACGAGCTAAAATACTGATAGAAGGGAACCAATCACCCAACATTAAAATAACAAGTGGAACCCGACAGGGATGCCCATTATTCCCCCTGTTATTCAACATCACTATAGAACCATTAGCAATAGCTATTAGAGCAGAACAACAAATACAGGGAGTTAAAGTACAAAACGCTGAATACAAATTAGCGATGTACGCAGATGACATGATGCTGGGCCTTACCAACCTGCCCAGATCGGTCCCCAGCCTACTGGGAATAATAGAAAAATTTGGGAAAATCTCGGGATATAAAATAAATGTAGACAAATCAGAGATGTTAATGTTTAATGAGGAGAAACTATCTAACAAAGAAAGAACAATGGTCACACCCTTTGCAGTTCAAATAGACCGCATCAAATATTTGGGTATACAAATCACAAAAAAGGGGAAGAATTTATATAAAAGTAATTTTCTCCCACTATTAGAGAATTTAAGATGCAAAGAGGAAGAGTGGAAGAGATTGCAAGTCTCATGGATAGGAAGATTAAACCTAGTTAAAATGATGATACTCCCTAAATTACTCTATACCTCCTTTGCACTACCAGTACAACTCCCCAAGGATTACTTCCGAACGATAAATAAAATAGTGTCAAGGATCATTTGGCAGAGAAAGAAACCCAGAATAAGAAGAGAGATTCTATACACTAGCAAGGATAAGGGGGGTCAACACCTACCAGATATACAACTCTATCACTGGGCGGCAGCTCTTAGAGGGGTAAAAATATGGTACCAGGGAAGACATAATCCAGATTGGTTAGTGATGGAAAGGGAGGCATGTTAGGTGGAGGTGTTCGGGGACATACTAACAGATGGTCAAAAGGTTAATAGGAAACAAGTGATGGGGCACCCTTTTGCAAGTATGGCAATACAGACTTGGGGGGAAATGAATAACAAATTGGGAATTTCGAGGGAAATCTCCCCATACACGCCAATTTTTGGAATATGGAGTAAAAAGGCAGAAATTTCACAAGAAGTAAAAAAAAAGCGGGAATCAAAAGGATTACAATGTGCATCCAACCTATTTGAAGGCGACACCATGCTAACAAGTCAAATGATACAGCAAAAACTATAAGAGGCTCCAAACTTTTGGGTATATGCTAAGGTGGTGAGCAGATTTGGAAACAAAGAAATAAAAGCAAACATCACTAGAAAAGAAACTGAATTAAAAAGGGTGATGTATGCAGATCAAGGACGAAAGCATGAAATATCAAAAATATACAGAGTACTGCAAGCAATAATGCACCTACCTGATGCAGGATATCTTCAGGCATGGGAGACCGACCTGAAAAGAAAAATTGGGAAAAAAAGAGATGAATACTATCTGGACAAACATACGCAAACTATCACGATCAACATCAGTGTTAGAGTTGCAGATAAAAACTACTTACAGAATGTACCTGACCCCCTACAGACTGAACAAAATGAATAATACTTACCCAAGGGACTGTTGGCAGGGTTGTAAAAACATCGGAACATGGCTCCACTGTTGGTGGGAGTGCCCACGCATACAAGACTTCTGGGAAAAAGTCTGGGTCCACATAAACAAAGTGGCACAGATAGAAATCCCAAGACAACCAGAAACTGCGCTGCTGGGCATCTTCCCGGACCTACAAATAATCCCAGAGAGAATTCGAGTGTGTCAACAATTAAGACTGGCAGCACTTCATACAATAGTATGTAACTGGAAGTCAACCAAAAAAACCCTCTGAGGGAAAATGGACACAAAGACTATGGTATACAATCACAATGGAAAGAGTACAAGCGGAGCTTCGACATGAAATGGAGGACTTTTACGCAGTATGGACTAACATCTGGAACCTACTCCAAGAAAAATTAGAAACAAATCAGCTTAAACCCACTGTATGCTTAACTGAAATTTGAAAATAAGGCAAACTGGGGGAGAGGGGGAGGGAGGGATTGGGGGGATTTGAGGCGGGGAGGGAGAACGGGAGATTTAAATAAGAGGTACACACCCAAAGTGTAACAGTAAGGACCGATTATGTAACCCAGGTCCTATAAACAACAATGCAAACAAGTGACTAGAGGGTGTAAAATAATTTGTTAAAATACAATTAAAATATTATTTAAAAAAAATAATTAAATAAATTATATTCTGCCCCTCCTGCCCTCAGGGCAGCCTGGGGCGGCGAACAACATTCAATAAAAACAATTTAAAATTTTTTTAAAAAATTTAAAATACAATATGTGTGGAAACCCCCACCCCACCCCACCCCACCCCTACCCCTCGCCACAAGCCTGATGGAACAGTCAGGTCTTACATACACGCTGAAACAGCAGGAGAGTGAGAACCAACCGAGCCTCCTCTGGGAGCGAATTCCACAGCACAGGGGCGGCCACCAAAAACATCTAACATCGGTGGCCACCCGCCTTGCCCGGGGAACCTCCAGAAAGGCTCCCACGGACGATCTCAAGGGTCGCACGGGCACATGGGGAGTGAGGCAGTCCCGTAGATAAGCAGGGCCCAGGCCATGAAGGGCTTTAAAGGTTAAAACCAGCACCTTGAACCTGGCCCGGTACTTTATAGGCAGCCAGTGCAGAGCCCAGAGCACTGGTGTCATGTGCTCCCTGCGACCAGCCCCAGTAAGGAGACAGGCCGCAGCATTCTGCACCAGCTGCAGGCTCCGGACCAGCTTCTCGGGCAGCCCCACGTAGAGCGCCTTAAAGTAATCCAGCCTCGAGGTGAGGAAGGCATGGATGACAGTGGCGAGGTCGGAGTCAGAGAGATACGGCCAAAGCCGCCTGTCCCGGGGAGGGGGTAATCTATGGCAAGGATCCAAGGGGGTAGTGCCAGACACCCACAGACTCGCTAAGGTGTTCCCAAGGAGGCAAGGGCCCAGCACGGTGTTCCGGGATTGCTCACGAGGTATAAGTCACCCGTCAGGATAGTGGTTTGGCCCTTGAAATCCACAAAGGATTAGGCCTATCTCATCATAGGGTGCCAGATCACCTGTGCTGGTGCAATCCTCCTTTCCTACCACCCACCAAGCAAGCACTCCCCAAGCACCCTATGCGGGTAGGAAGGCCAGTGCACAGGGTCATCTGCAATTGAATCCTGACAAGTGCACAGGGAAAAGGTTCCAAGGCAAAAGGGAGCAGATAGGGATGGACTCGCACATGTGGGAGGGAGGGCAGGTGTCCCCAGGAAGGGGGAAGGCTGACTCACACCCTCTCTGTCTCAACAACAAGAAGTTCAATCAGACTCACCGGATGTAGGAAGGAGGGGAGGCAGGATCACAGTCACTCAGTCCACCAAGGCACTCCACACAGCCACTCTGGGGGATAGGGGCAAGGGGGAAACAAGTTTGCCAAGACTTCAAGCTCTAGGGTTCTCTTGGTCTCTCCTCTCAAGCGCAGGGGGGCCAGTCTAACAGATCACCGGCGCTGTGTGCCTCACAATGCTGGCGTTTAAAGTTGAGGCCATGCCCCCACTACTTGCTTGAAGCCGCACTGAGCAGAGGCGTGTTGGTGGCCCCGCCCCCGCACTCTGCGCAGCGTTGGGGGGCAGCGCCTGGGGCGTTTTCGGGGGGGGGGGTTGCTCGGCAACCGCCAAGTCCAGGTCCGCCCTGGTGGGTGGAACCCGCTGTCTGTGTGTAGAGCCTGATGTTGGGCTGAATTGCAGAGGGGCCCTTTGCCGGAGTTGCCGGGTCTGGGGATGGATCCTAACACCGCCGGACAAGATGTAACTGCCGAAACGCACTCCCCGCCATGGCCACAACCTAAGATTCCAGGCTGAGCTACGAATCGAGGAGCACACCCAGACTCCGCACTTGAGAGACCATGGGAGGGCGAACCCCCCCCAACAAGAGGAGATTCAACCACCCCCAGGTCCCCCAAGCCCTCGCCCATCAACATCACCTCTGTCTTGTCAGGATTCAATTGCAGATGACTCAACCTCATCCAAGCCCCCACAGCTGACATGCACTGGGAAAATAAGGAGACTGCATGGCCTGGGTCGATGGAAAAGGAGAGGTAGAAATCCCCTCACGATCTCCCCTAACGGCTGAATATAGATGTTAAACAAGAGGGGGAGACAGAATGGCACCCTGCGGGATTCCACACATGAGGTCCCGGGGGGAAGACGTACACTCTCCCAAGACCACACGGTGAGTTCTCCCGGCCAGGAACGAATGAAGCCAGTCCAAGACCGTTCCGCCAATTGCGGTACGGTCCCGCAGGCGAGTCACTAACACCTCATGATCGACTGTGTCGAACGCAGCCGAAAGGTCTAGCAGAACCAGTAAGGTCTGATGACCCTGGTCCAACGCCAGACGGAGATCGTCAACCAAGGCCACCAATGCCGTCTCAGTACCACACCCAGGTCGAAACCCAGACTGGGAGGGATCAAGGAAACCGGTGCGGTCCAGATGTTCCTGGAGCTGCCATGCCACAGCCCGTTCAATAACCTTCCCTAAAAAGGGGAGGTTAGAGATCGGCCAATAACTGGCAGGAGCATCAGCGTCAAGAGATGGTTTCTTGAGCAGGGGTCTAACCACAACCTCCTTTAGGCAATCAGGCATCCTGCCCTCCCAAAGGGAGGCACTAACCACTCCAGTCAGCAACGGCCGTAGCGTCTCCTGGCTAGCTTTCACCAGCCAGGACGGGCATGGATCTTGCTCACAAGTAGTGGCATGAACAGATCCCAACAAGGACTCCACATCAGCAGGCGACACAATCCTTCAACTTTGGTTTAACAGTTGGATCTAGTTGCTGGCATTGCTGTAAAGAAAGTAAACAAAGTTTAATGAAGGTTATTTCTCTGTCCTGAAACTTTAATGTCCATCTCTCCATTTCAGCAATAAATCAGACCTGTTTCAGCCAGTCACTGATGGAAGCAGGTAGGAAGGAAACATGCTAGTAGGACAACCCTCTGCCATTAAAGTCAACATTAATGGTGAAGGATTGCACCCAGAATCTAACAATTGAATACTTCCCTGATAATAAAAGCATTTTTACTAGTTTCTGTACCTCTCAGAATCCATTACATTCCCTTTGCTGAACCCTAGCATTATTTCAAGAGGAGAAAGTCAGTTTTTGTTAAATTAATTATACTTTTAATATTTTAGAATTTTGTTCTAAAGGGGGTCTGATCAGAGCCTTGAATAGGACCAAGCAATATATTCCAAAGTGCCTTCTTCACTGCAGATTATCAAGCACTCTCACGTCTTAAAGCTTCATCGAAATGTAATAGAAACTACAAGATTTTAGATTGAATCTCCATTAAGTTACATGCAATGGCACTGCTTCTAGTGTATGATATTATAATCACTCAATTCATTGGCACCTACATTAATATTAAATGCACTGGCCAAATTTTAGTTTGGGTGAGGGTTTTTAGGAGTGAAGACACATTTATAATTTTTTTCTATAATTCCCTTCCAATCTTCCTTATAGAAAAGTAAATGTTATCTCTCTTTTTAATTAGGAGTTAATTTTTCTCTAAGCTAAGCAGTCTTAATGGATCAATACAACCGCAGGAACTGAATTTACATCAGACGTTCCTGAACTTTGGGGTAATGATTAGAGTTACCACCTCTTGCAGTGGAGTTTCAGGATGAAACTGTGAGAAGTGGCTACGCTTGTCATGACCCAAAGCAGAGTCAGACCATCTGTGAAAGGAGCATGATATTTCATACACTTTGCAAGTCTTTGTTGCTGACTGGAGTCGCAAGTTTATATTTAAAACACAGAATGGGATCACAATTTAAAATGTTTGGGATCTACTGGCTTAGGGTGTTTTTAAATGAGCCCAGCTTGGGAGTGGGTCCGAGTCTGCTGAATGGTATGGTTGCGGAGCACCCACACACATGGCGTGAGTGGCTAGGGGTTCTAATGGGCAGTTCCCTAGGTGGCTACCACAACCACACAGGCAGCCTCCACCCACACAGCCACCGACCGGCTCCCAAAGCAATTTGTACAAGCAGTCATTACCCCTTTAAGAGCTCCGAGGAGGGCTGGGGGCGGGAGGGTAACAGGCCAGGGATGCATGGGCACTTGTCCCCACCCACCATTTCACCTTCTCCACATGGTGCAATTCAGCTTTTCCTCCAGTGCGCCATGAGCAGCCATTAATAGGTCACAGGAGCGTACCTCCACCCACACCACCTTCAAACAAGCGCTCAGGTGAGTGGTTGATGGGTGGCTATGTGTGGTACCATCTCCTTTAAAAACACCCTTAGATCCTCTTGTTGGGCTTGGATAGCATTTAGGTCCTGCCCATTTGTTTAGTTTTGCTTATTATACTGAAGCCAGCAAGCTGTTTCAGGATGGAGTCCAAGAGTTGCTGTATTATTTTCCCAGCTTTCTGTGAAGCCCTAGATGAGTCACTTTACCTCTGATTATGTTTCACCATCAATAAAATGGGATAACAAGAGATTACCTGATCAGAACTAAATGCTTTGAAAAGGGAAAATGTTAAAAAATAAAAAGGATGCATCAAAGCTGAGTGCAGTCTGTCTTTCCCTTTCCCTCAAAGCTCCTGCTCTGGGCCTTATGCATATTAATCCTAGGTGGTTATTGGCTAATTTAACCCATATGAGCTTGCCAGCCCTTCTTCTCCCATATAACTAAGCTAAGCACAGTGTTACCTATGTGGTAAGTACTAGAATGGGAAGAGAGTACCAGGACACCTGTACATTTAAAACAGTGTTAATAGCAAGATGGCACACACAACATGCTTGTGTGCTTCTATTGAAAAGTTGCAATTTATCAGATGCAGTTTATCAACATTAAAGGATGCATCAAAGCTGAGTGCAGTCTGTCTTTCCCTTTCCCTCAAAGCTCCTGCTCTGGGCCTTCTTATGCATATTAACCCTGCGTGTTTGTTGGCTAACTTAACCAATATGAGCTCAGAAGTCCCTCTTCTCCCATATAACTAAGCTAAGCACGTGCACCTGTGACTTCTAAACTTCATGAATATATCCCTCTCTCCCCCTGTGTTCTCCTCTCGCTTGTCCAGCCTAGATTGTAAGTCCTCTGGGGGGATGGACCTTTTTCTGTTGTTATTTAATTTTTTACCCCGCCTTTCCCACCAAAGGGTGCTTACAATACTAAAATACAATATAAAAACATAACCATAAATACAAAAACATAAAATACCCCACAACCCCTAAATGACCCCCACAACCCCTCTCCACCCCAGCTCCTCCCATAGCCCCCACTGCCAAACGCCCTTGTGAATAGAACCATTTTGCACTGCCTCGCTCCTAAAGGCGCTCAAGCTTAGACATAAACATACCTCCTGGGGGATGGACTTCCACAGCTGTGGAGCAACGGCCAAAAATACCCTCCTTGTCGTGGCAACCAAGTTAAAACCTGGTACCTCCAAACAGGCGTCCCCGGCCGACCGCAGAGGCCACACTGGGACATGATAGGCCAGGCGATCTTCCAGATAAGTGGGTCCCAAGCCGTTTACGGCTTTAAGGATCAAAACCAGCACCTTTAATTGTGCCCAGAAGAGGCAACCAAGTGCAGCTTCCAGAGCACCGGTGTTATGGGGATGAGTCGCTGGGAGCACATAAGGAGCTAGGCCACCGCCTTCTGCACCAGCTGCAGCTTCCAAACAATCTTCAAGGGCAACCCCACGTACAGAGCATTGCAGTAGTCTAGCCACAAGGTAATGAAGGCATGGATGATGATCGCCAGATCCAAATCAGAAAGAAAAGGCCACAGACTTCTTACCAGATGGAGTTGGTGAAAAGCAATCCTGGCTACCGCCACCACCTGAGATTCCAGGTGTAGCGACAGATCAAGAGCACTCCAAGGCTGTGAACATGAGTGACCAGGGGGGCCAGACCCCATCAATAACAGGGGTCCCACTCTCCCCCAAGTCACAAGGCCAGCCAACCATATCACCGGTCTTGTCATGATTCAACCTCAGTCGACTCACCCTCATCCAGTCACCCACAGCAGCCAGGCAACGGGTAAGCAAAGACTGCAGGACTTGGGTCAGATGAAAAAGAGAGGTAGAGCTGGTGGCATAAGCGAACTGATGACACCTCACTCCAGACCTCCAAATGATCTTACCCAGCGGCTTCATATAACATGTTGAACAAGAGGGTGGCCAAGACAACCCTATGGGACCCCACAGAGGAGATCACGAGATAACAACAACGAGCAATCACCCATCACTTCTCTAGAACCTCCCCGACAGGAAGGAATGGAACTACTCAAGAGCAGTCCCATGCACCCCCACCAGGTCCCACAGTTGAGTCAACAACACCTCGAGATTGAAAGTGTCAAAAGCCGCTGATAGATCTAATAGGATCAACAGGGTAGAATTCCCCCTGTTGATCTCCAAGTGTAGATCATCCACCAAGGCCACTGTTCAGTGACAGGCATGTTGCTGGTACCATGTAAATAATTAAAACTAATAATCATAAGTACAGGCTATTCTATATAAATAGCACTTTGTAGGTACAATAACCCGGTCCCTTGAGGGAAGAAGGGGTTCCACCACACTCAGCCCAGGCTAACAAATTCTGCAACCTCTCTCTGTTTAACAGTTTGGCTCTCTCACAAAAGCACACGCCATTACTACACCCTCTGCAGCAGGCACAGTGGAGCAATTTAGGATGGATGGGGCAGGGTGGAGGAGGCTATCTCCAGGATCTTGGGCTGTGCAGCATAAACCCCGAATGTCTTTGCAGGACACACCTGATGTGCCCTCATCCTGCAATAAGCACACCATAGGATGCTGCTAGGGCAAGTCGTTTTCGCAACAACCATTTTATTTAATGGACAATTAAAATGCCTTTTAAAAAAAATTCATCATGGGTTTAAAAAAAAGTCAAGAAAGCATACTTCGTGCTTTGGCTGGCAAATGTTCACAATGGTTGTGATGCAGCATGATTCAAGGAGTGGGCTCAGTATTGCACAGCTTCACTCCAGAAACAATACACTCACATCTCTGTGTGGAGTAAGACCCTGCTGGCATTGCCCAGGTTATTGCCTTCTTGCACATCTTTTTTTCCAAAGACTCTCAACTATCCTGCAGGTAGCAGGGCTAGTCTGACATCACAAGCTCCCTTGAAGTGAGCTGCATTGCACTCTGCCTTTAACACACACTGCTGCAGCACCTAGATCTGTCAGGGACACTTCAATGCAAGCTGCAAGGAGATCTTCCTTTATTCCTGGTTGGTTAAGCAGCTCCTGGGGCACAATAAAGGCAACCGCGTGGGAGAGAACAGGCTGGCGAAGAGGAATCAGATGACACCACTGACAGCATTGAGCCCTCCCCCATCTGTCACAAAGCTTGGCTTTTATCAGATGTCAGTCTAACAAATCCAGTTCCGATTCCTCAGTGACGGAGGGAGAGCGATAAGACCAGAGCAGCGTCACATGGAGTGGTTGCCTTTCAGGTGGAGACATGCCAGAATGGTAGTTAGTCCTTGGAAGCTCTGGGAGGAAACAAGAAAAGAAAAATGAGAAGAGAGGCGAAGTGATAATCCTGTGATGGCAGAACTGAGCTCAGAGATACAGCATGTCCCTCTGTATTATTATTTATACAGCACAAGCAGTGCGCTTGGCACTGAAGATTGTAAGCCCTCTATAATTAATAGAGACCTGTCTAATTAATGGTTTAACAGGTCCCTGTCCTGGGAGGGCAGCTTACAACCTGGGGGTATTTTTACATGTGACGGCACACCACGCCATCACACTTTGATCCGGGACAGGGTGAGGGTCTTCACCGCGTCCAGGATCTGGCCTGGCTACCAAACAAATGTGTTGGTGGCGTGGGGCAGGGAGGGGGAGGGGAGAGAGAAGGGCGGCATGCAGAGGTGGGTCCACAGTCCCCCTCCGGCACGGCTGAGTGCAGCCCACCTTTCTCCCTGACAGACGGGCGTGGCGGCCTATGAGGCTGCCACATGCGCCTGGAGAGGCCCTGGCCCAGGGACAGGTAGAGCGGGCCATCAAACATGACAGCCCGCTCTACCCCAGTCCAGAGATGGGTTCTCTGGGCCACAGCAGCACTTGCCGCTTACGCTTAGTATTGGCTGTGACTCAGTAATGGGCCCAGGTAACAGCTAAAAATTACCACAGCCCCTGGAAACCTCTGATCTGGCCCAGGGAAACATCTGGCGGGCTGGATCAGACGTGACAGCACCACGGGTAGCCACACGGGTCAATGAGTGGCCACCCACAGTACTGTCACATTTAAAAATACCCTAGGATAGACAAAGGAGGGGAAACAAGGAAGAGAGAACATAGAGACAGGGATACATTGCTGAAGTTGAGAAGTCACAGGTTCATGTGTTTAATTAGTTACAGGCGAGAAGGGAGCCTTGAATGAAAGGACAGTAGAAGAAGCATTAGTGAGCAGTTGGGATGACGAGTTAGGGAAAACCTGACAACAACAAAACAATAGTTTTTTTGGAAGGATATGAAGGAAGGGAGAAGGATTCATTGGTTCAAGGAGGGAGTTCCTGGCATAGGGGGAAGCATGGAAGGAGTGAAGATGGTTTAGGGAACAGGAGACAAGGCCAAAGCATGGGAGGGAGGGAGGGTACACTTTACCAGGGCCCAGAAGTCCAGGTGGGTCTTGCCTGGGCTGCAAACCCATTACCATGAGGAAAAAATTGAGACTAAAGTGTAGATCATGCTTGAAGATGTTTATGCAAACTTATTTCCCTGTATCTATGTATCTGTGGGGTGCAGGGCCCAAGCATGGGCGGGCTGGAGGGTAGGTGTCAAGTTCCTATGAGATTTGTTGGAGCCTTTTTTATGAGATTTGTTGGAGCTTATCAGAAACAGTGTTAGAGCAGAACAAGCAACATTCTCAACAGTGAGCCACTGGCCCAGGGCCTAGAGAGTGTGTGTGTCTGGGATGGGATTGTGACAGGGGAGGCTCGTGTTACAAGTTTGTACCAGGCCTAGAGAAATTATGCTTGGGCCCTGCAGGAGACTGGGCTGGGTGAGGGTGGTGGCAAAGGAGTGAAGTTCCTGGTTGGGAACTTAGAGGAAACTGAGGGCAGAAAAATAAGCAGGATCCTTTACCCTGGATCTTAACGTGCCTTCCCACAACAAAATCAGGTCAACTCATGCACCTAGCTGTGTTTCCCTCTGTGCATTTGTTCATCTGTGCAAGCCATTTTATATTTCTCTTCATCACCACCTGGTGGGAGAAGCCTGCACTGCTTTATTCTTATCCTACTTCAGCTTCCTACAATTGACCTGCGAGTGAACAGGGAGGCTGAAGAGATGGAGACAGCGTGGAGCCAGGTTCTGAAAGAGAGGAGGGAGTATTTGTATATACACCCGGACCTTGCTAAAGGAGAAGAGGATATAAGGAGCTGCCTAACAGAGTCAGGTCCAACTTAGCCCAGTATAGTCACAACCCAACACAGCAGCAGGGTTTAAAATCCAACTCTCCAGAGTCTCTGGTATAGGCCGCATCCAGGCATGCTACCCGAGACCCTCCAAACCCTCCAGCAGAGGTTTCAGCTAGGCGTACTACCAGAGATCCTGAATCGGAGATACTGGGGATTGAACTTGGGAACCTTATACATCCAAAGTATGTGCTCTGCTACCTGTGCCACTGTCCACCCCATGAGCACATCAACACAGGTGGGAACCCAAGTCAAATAAGAATCACAGATCACCCCTCAGTCTCACCAACCCCAGTGAAGTAAGAACACTCCAAAGTGAGGAAAAGACAACTCTGTCCTCTTGATTCCCCTAAAGCCTGCCCCCTGAAATTAAAGAGGTTACTGAATCCTATGTCAGAAGCTCAGTGAAGATATGTTCCCTTTTTGCCCACATTTTTATGCCCTGTGCTCTATATGGAGCTGCCCTTGGAGACTGTTTGGAAGCTGCAGTTGGCACAGAACACGGCAGCCTACCCTCTGACAGGGGTGGTGGGTCGCCAGGAACATATTACGCCTGTGCTTCAGAGTCTGCACTGGCTGCCAATACTTTGGAAAGCTCTAAACAGCTTGGGCACTATGCATCTGAAAGGCTGTTTTTTCTCTATGTTCCATTGCAATCCTTAAGGACAGCCGAGAACAACCTCCTGCTAGTTCTATAATTTGGCCCAAGTTTGCACTGCTAAAGCCTGCAGAGGCATTCTTGGTGGCTGTTTCGCAACTCTGGAACTCTTCCCTCCTGGAAGTTTGCCCAAGCCTGAGCATCTTCCAGAGACTGTGTAAAACCAGGCCTTTCATATTTGGCCAGGTATTTCACATATGGGGATAGGTTTCTGGGAGAGTGGTTGCAAGGGTGGGAGCAGAGTCTATTGCATTTTATTTATTTTATATCTTTGGTGTTTTTATTTTTATATCTATTATGTGGTTTTATCTAGGGAAAGCGTGGACTATGCATTTAAATAAATATAGTACATTTTGCAGTGCTTTGGCTACTCTTGTTTGACATACCCATGGGGGTAGTCCCTCTAATTTTGTTTGGAAACCTCCCAGAGCCTAAGGAATGTGAAGTGCCTTTTAGAGGATCCATTTAATGTATCCCTTAATGATGGCTCCCCTTAATGCATTTTCCCTCCTCCTTTACCTTCCTCTTTTAAGTCATTTTATTGTATTAATTGAGCGAGGTGCCCTGAGTGCCATTCAGTGGGGAGCACTATATAAATAAAATTATTAGTAGTAAATGCCTGCAACTTCTCAGCTTCATGAATGTATCCCTGTCTCTCCCTGTTCCCTTGTCCATTCAACATAGAAAGCCCCTTGGGACAGGGATCCATCTTTAATCGTGACTGTTTACTGCCTGGCACGTTGATGGTGCTATAGAAATAATTAATAAAATAAATCTTTTGCTATGGTGAAGTAGTCTAGACTAATATGCCTGTGTCGGGATGCCAGGTTATTGCTAAGCTTTGGTGTTTTTCCCAGTGACATGCCCGTTGCTTTTGTTGTCAATCAAGTAGTTTGAGTATCTCTTTTATTTGCTTGCTCTGCTGGTCATTGGGACAATCCTGCTTACACAGTATAAGTCTGGCTCATGCAGCACGAACACAATAGGTGTAGTTCATGTACATTTTCCTGTTTAAGTAGCAGAGTGGCATGAGAGCAAAGGCAGATATAATCAAACAAGCAATATTAGTGCTCCTGAATCCACATTCCAGCTGTTAAGTTAGCAACATTATCTAATTTTTTAAAAATCAATTCACAGCTTGTATCTTTGTTTTACTAATTCAAACACCCATTTATTACTGGCTAATGTAAGGTTTTATTTTATTTAATAATTTATTTAATTAAATTATTTAATTAATTGCATTTAATTATTACTTAATGTAATGTAAATGCTAATGTAACATTTGTGCATGTCTTATGTTGCAGACCCTGAATATCATCACTGCATAGGGCCCTGAAAAGACTAAGGGTGTTTTTAGACAAGCACCTCTTCACCCATTACCCACCCATCATGCACGTTGCAGGGCCACATTGGTGCCCTATGCAGCCCTGCAACGTGCATGATGGGTGGGTGATTGTTGGGTAATGGGTGTGGAGGTGCTTGTTTAATAACATCCTAAGTACGAGTGGGACATGGGGCTTATTTTCTGTTTTAGTTGGGGTTTTTAGGTTTTGGATCCCTGATTTTTGGCAGGTGTTTCGGTTTCGGTTCCTGGTTCTCTTTCCCATTGACTTTAATGGGAAAGAGAACCAAGACCCGAAAGGGAACAGGGTCCAGGACAGAAAATAAACCTTCCCTAACCCCCACCACTCCCATTCCCCGGGACAGGGCGTCCAGTTAAAACTCCCCCACCCCCATTCCCCAGAGCCCACTACTGGCCTCGGAGGGTGAGAGCGGGGATCCTCATCCCTAACACTCCCACGGTTCTGCACCTACTAATCCAGGTCTCAGAGGAGGGGGTGAGGAGCTGCCATCTCCATTGCCAGGTCGCTGGGCCTCCTCCATTGCCGGGCAACCGAGGAAGCACTGCTGCTGGGTGGCTGGGCCTCTTCTACTGCTGGGCCAGCCTCAGTCATTGATTTTCCCACTGACTTCAATGGGAAGATACAGATCCGAAAAGTAGGAACTGAAACAGCCCAATTTTTGGACCCTTTGGTTTTAAACTGAAACAGCCATTTTTGGGTTGTTTCGGTTAAAACCATAACTCCCACCCCTAACTCTAAGATTAGTACAGCTTTTCAGGGGTAGGGAATAGGGATACACAAGTACCAAAAATAGGTAAGAGGAAAGAGGTTTCTAAAATCGGATATATACCATATATTTTACCATTCAAGTCAACTTTGCTCCGGAAAGGAGAAGGTTTCAGACTGGGTGCCTGCAGTTTGAACCCGCCTTCTCCAAGTAAAAACTTCCTATCATGCTGGCTACACGGCGAGTCCCTCAGGAGCGTACACTAACAGCTACAAAAACAAAGATACAATCACAGTTAGACAAGGCTTCTCCCAGTCCCAAACATCAGTGCAGGTGAGCTCCTGCACCACAACTAGTCAGCAGCAGCAGTCTCAGACCACTGAAAGTCGGCAAAGCACACACGCAAGCAAATTAGTCGCTTCTTTGATGAGGTGCGAATGCTGACAGACGGGTGATTTCCTCTGATATAGGAGTTCAGAATGATGATTAGGGCTACGAATTTGTCATGGTGAATTTTGGGAAAAGCCATGACTTTTTCACAGCAGCATTTTTTTTTTAAATCGCAAAAAAATCATGAATTCATAAATGTACACCTTTATTCAAAAATCAATTAAAATTTATCGTAGTTATTATTATTATTATTATTATTAACAAACATTTATATAGTGCCAGCAGTGTACCTGGCACTTTACAAAGTAACAAAATAGACACGGTCCCTGCCCCTAGGGATAATCTGAGAGGATACCTCAGATTGTAGTTAGGATACCTAAACCCCTCTCTTACATTGTAAGCCCTGGGGCATTAAAAAAAACGCCAGGACACCTTTTAAACATTGACAGCTTGCAGCTGTCAATGCATAGCTCCTCCAAGGCACGCAGTAGACGCAGTCCTTCTGCCCTTGGGGGTGCGGGGCTCGGATCCCAGCAGCTCTGTATCATCACGTGAGAGTGCTGCCTTCCTGTTGGTCCGCAGTGCTCCTGGGGAGGAGGGCTGGGCAGCTGATTGGCTGAAGCAGCCTGCCAGTCAGTCAGAGACTTGTGCAAAGTGTCTCCTTCCCCCAGCCAGGCTCAGTGACTTGGCTCGACGCTGCCATGCATGAGCAGAGAGGCGCACGCTGCACCTGCTCAGGAGAACTCCCCGCTGTTTGTTAAGTAAGGAGACAGCCGGCCACTTGTAAAAGTAAGGAGATGCCCAGAAGTGTCGGGAAGCGCATCCCCAGTTGATTTCACGTCTATCACAGGGAAAGTCACAGAGGAGGGTCCATTTCACAAAATTCGTGCCTCCCCCGCGTGGCGCCTGTGATGAATTCGTAGCCCTAATGATGATTTACCAAGCAGTGTAATCCAGCTCAGTCAATCATCATTCTAAACACCCATATCAGAGGAAATCACCTGGTTGTTGGCATTCACATCTCATCAAAGACGTGGCTAATTTGCATGCACATCTGCTCTGCCAGCTTCCTAACGACCCTTTCCTGCAGACGTGAAAGTGCCCTTAGCTTTGTATAACTGGGGGGGGGGGAATAGGGATGATGATAATACTACTATTAGCTCCCCTATATCAGGGAGAGCTGTAAAGTAAATTAAGACTCTCAGGGTGATTTCAGACGTTACGGCCGCCCAAATTGACCGCGGGCCGTGGTGTGGTTCAGACCACGGGCGGGGGCAAGGGGTGAGCGAACAGACATTCTCCCCTTTCCCCCACCCGTGGGGAACGAGACACCACGGCCCGCGGTCAAGTCAGGTGGCCGTAACGTCTGTTGGCTCACCCTACCGTGGAGGGGGCGGGGCCGTGCAGTACTGTGTGCGGCCGCACAGCCCCGCCCCCTGTGCGCCACCATCGGTCCGCCCCCCCCCCCAGCGCGATGGGCAGGAAGTGCAGCCTATCCGGCCGCACTGCCCGCCCGGGACCGGGAAGGCGAACCCCGACCGTGGTGAAGGGTGAGTAAACAGATGTGACAAACCCTTAATGGTGGCCTTTGACCACACTTCGTTACCTCCGGGTGGTGAGAGGTAACGAAGCGTGATCAATGCAACCACGGGTCGCATTTGACTGTGGTGAACATATGGCGGGTGGCAAACGGACGTTCACCGCAGTTCACCGCGGCCCGCATTTGACTGTGGTCGTGGCGGGGTGAATATTCACCCCGTCACGTCTGAAATCACCCTCAGTTGAAGTTGTGATAAATAATAAATAATTATTCTATCAGTTTTTCCCCTCCCTTCATTCACCTGTTACTGTTACATTCACAGCACTGCGGGGTGCCATGCTAAGGTTAGAGATGGGGAGAGGGTGCTGAACTGGTTTAAGGGTTTAGAGATTTTGACTGCTCCTTTCTCTCTAAAATCTATTGGTGCTGGCTGGCTTTCCAGTGCAGCCATTCTGAAAGCTCCCAGAGGAGAAGGAAGACCAGGACCTCATGGGAGATGTTTTTCCCCAAGCACTAGGAAACCGTATCCTGTGGTTGTAAAGAAAGTTAAATTTATTATCTCTTGCTACACTTTTCAAAACCCACCCTCCCCACATGTTGTCTTGTGTTTTCAAAAGCAGGCTCACTGCAAGGGGAAAAAACAAACACGTGTCTAAGCTTAGGTGCAGTTCTCAAGAAGCCTAGCGGGTAAGGTGTTGGACTTGAACCTGGAAGACCAGGGTTTAAATCCCATCTTAACCATGGACTTAAGGATGGCTTTGGGCAAGTCATCATCTCAGCCTTAGTTACCCATCTTGTAAAATGGGAACAATAATGACCAACCTCACAAGGTTGTTTTGGGGGCGAACTAGACATAAGCAAGTATTGTAAAGCACGCTGACACTAAAAATGCTGTAGAAATAATAAGTGTGGTCATTTTCTGAGCACTCTGAGGAAACAAACTACAGCAAAATACAGAAGATAAATCTATAAACTGAGTGACTGCAAAGATTAGTAACCCACAAGAGACTGCAAGATTCATCATACAGCAAAAATAGCCACTTCACACATTATAGATAAAAAATATGCTAATATGCCATCTTAATATAATTACCTAAGATAATTAATTGGACACTGGCTTTTAGAGGAGAACTTGATTCTATCTCTGTCAAAGACAGCTGGCCTTAGGGTGACCTCCATACTATATGCCAAGTTTGAAAGCTTGCATATTTTCACCAACAGAAGCTGGTTCAATATATAAGGCATCGCCTAAACTATTTTGTCTTGTCTCCCAAGAAAGCTTTCATTTTCCAAAATCCTTTGAAAGTAAAGTCTATTTAAAATGGCTCAATTATTGTACTATTAACCTTTCCAAAATAGAACGTACCTTGTACCAGCTGTGGCAGCATCCTATACCATCCCACATTCAAAGCGGAGCTGGATTTCCCATATTCTCCACTTCACAATTGGACTGGACCTTCTGAAGAGAAACAGGAAGTAAAAGGTAATTCTCACACAAAGCATATTCACTATTATCAGCATGTTCCCACCTGGGAACGTTACTCCTCTTCTACCCCCCCCCTCCTCACCCAACCCACTAAACCTTCTTCACCTTTCTTCCATGCTGGCCCGTATGCCTGGAACTCTGTCCCTGGACACATTCACTCCGGACATTTTTAAACGAGCAAGGCTTCAGAAAAGGTGTGTGGTCAGGGCATGGGAGTGGGGCAGCAGGACACCCACACACGCGAGGTGCATGGGGAGGGCTTCAAACGAGCGCTCACAACATAGTTTCCCTGTCTATGGAGACGGCTACCCTGACCCATAGGGGCACTCTGATTTTTCAGGAGTGCTCCATGTGTGTCTGGTGCTTGGGTCACAGGAGCATGCCTCCCCAGGCACCAACTTCAAATGAGCGGTTGGATGCGTGAACAGTGGGGGGCCATGGATGGACGTGTCTCATTTAAAGACACCCTCTGTTCTATTGTCAAGACCATTCTCTATACAAAGGGGGGGGGGGGTCAGACAAGGATGTGTGCTGGCCCCCTTACTGATTAGCCTATATTTAAATGATCTACCTCAAACCCTGGCGGATGGTGAGTGTCACCCGCCTAAAATTCAAGAGTGGGCTACCCCTGTACTTATGTACGCTGATGATGTGGTTGTGATGTCGCAGACAAAAAAGGGAATGTCTAAATTGCTTGGGAAATTAATTAATTATTGTAAAGATAAAGGCCTAAATATAAATTACCAAAAGTCCCAGATAATGGTGATAGGCGGGAGAGCTAGTAAGGGCAGTTGGAAAGTAAATGATAAAAGTTTTATGCAGGTGAACTCTTATGTTTACCTGGGGATCACTATTACCAGAACTGGTTCATGGAAAAGGTATCAAAAACTATTAGCCACCAAGGCTTTGGCAGCAGCAAAGGGGATCTTGAGGCTAATGGCTAGATCTGCTGGTATTTCTATGTCAGTTGTCTTGGATGTATTCAAGACAAAGGTGCATCCTATTCTCCTTTTTGAGGCAGAATTAATGACAGCTCAGTTCCTTCAATTACTAGAAGTTGTCCAGAACAAATTCCTCCGCAGTCTGCTTCAAGTCCCGCAGGGAACTCCAGCGGCAGTCCTCCAAGCCGAAACTGGTATGATTTCGATTGCCCACTTGGCTAAGCAGGCGGCAATTGGATATTGGTCCCGCTTGTGCCTACAAGGAGAGACTGCATTGCCTCTGCTCTGCCTTCAAGAAAAATTACTGTATCAAGGGGCTTTGAATTATCCTTGGTTATCCCAAATGGCATCTTATATGGGATATCTTGTTTTTTCCCTCCCCTACCTGTGTGGGAAAGGTAGGGGATGGCAGCGGAATACAGTTAAGTCTAGAATGTGGGATATTGCTAGGCAGGAAGACATGTCTGTTGTTGCAGAATGGAAAGCTGCTCCTTGTTTAAAATACATCAAACTGCACCATGGTTTTGAATGCTATCTTGATAAGTTATCTGATCAAACCTCCAGAAGAATTTATACTCTTACGCTTTCAGCTCTTCCCCTCGGCAGTTCTCTCAGGTAGATATAACAATATCCCACGTGAACAATGATGGTGTTACTGTGGTGAATTGGAGATCGAGGATCTCAGCCACGTACTATTACGTTGCCCAGTATATGTGGCGATTAGGGCGGTTTGGTTGGTCCCGTTACTTGACAGAGGAAAGATCGCACCTGACATATGTAAATTGAAATTCCTCCTGGACACTCAGGAGGAAGAGGTAATGCGGGCAGTTACTTCCTTCATGTTCCTGGCTATGAAGTTGAGGGAGGGATTTTTAGTGGAGGGTCGATAGTGTGTATTCACTGTTGGGAGCAAACATGGGGAAGTTTGTAAGGTTTAGATACTGGAAAATGGGCAAGGGACTACAAGATGTTATTGGTACCTTGTGTGGCTGAGACTCTGGAGGTTATTGATTTATTGTGTAATCATTTATGGTGGATAGTGGTCTTTGGAAAAGTTTGGTTAATTATCATTAGTAAATTGATTTTGGAATAATGGTACTTGTTTTTAGTTTATAAACATATATGTATATATATATATATTTTAGTATTTATTCGTTTTGTATATTACATGTATGTCTGTGTGTCCTTGTTTTTATTTTGTTGAATGTTGTTATTATTATTACTGTTATTGTTTATGGCCAAGGCGAGAGCTAGTGCCATTAATAAATTTATTCATTCATTCATTCATTCCCTCTGTTCTCTCCCACTTTCCCTCCCTTCAAATTACTGTTCTAAAAAAACCTCTTTCCTCGGGTCTTCCCTTGCTCCTCACCTTCACAGACTGTTCACTCATGTTGTTTCTATTTTCTTTTAATTCGGGATCCCCTTTTCCTCTGTAACTAAGTTAAGCACATGCACCTGCAACTTCATAAATGTATCCTTGTCTCTCGTTATGTTCCCTTCTCTCTCCTCCCCTCCCTTGTTTATTCTCGATTGTAGACCTGTCTGTTCTTTAGAACTGCTGAGTCCCAGGCACATTGCTGGCACAATATCAATTAATAAAAAAATAAAATTATGTTAAGGCATATTTGTAGAGCTATATTATGTTCCTGAGAGAGACTGAGCAAATGACACAGAGACTAAGGCACCAATGTTTGGCCTACAATAGTGATTCAGGAAGCCATATTGGGAAGGGAATGTCCAATGTCACTGGAACAGCCTACTAGGCTGATGCTCCAACGAGGTAAGGATTTTCATCCAGCTTACTTAGGCAAGACATTGCTGGAAAGAATATATAAATGAGCGAATATATGGGAGGGAGGTGGGGTTTATGCCACAACTCCCCCTCTGAGAGGACAGGTGTGACTGGCAGGAGGGATTTTTATGGGACATATGGGGAAAGTGACAATGGGGGGGGGGTTTTAAGAGTGATTCTGTGTATAATACTGGTTTATCAGACAGTTGGAATTGCCTCACTACTTTTATTGTGTTGGGGTTGCTTTATTGTGTTGATATATATTATGAAATGGGTATCGGACAGTGGGAAAGGTGAATGGGAGGGGAATTTTGGGGTGTTGTATTTTTTTATTAATGATAAGCCACCCTGGGTTCTTACATGGAGAAAGGCAGCATATACAATCAAATGCAATAATAATAATAGGGACTTTTTACGTAGGAAGGACAGAGAGGGGACTGTATTGGCAGCTCCCCTGTGGCACACCCCAGATTAATGTTTCAGGTTCCCTCCCTCAGGAAAAAAACAGAGACAGGTTGGCATACAACACCTCCCTTCTGGGAGGATTGCTTTAATAAAGTTCACCAACAATAGTCCTGTCATAAATTTGTTTTTAAGGTGTTAACTAAGTGACTCATAATATTGTGCGCTGGAGCCATGGTTTACCCTTTGACCTTATGCTGCAACACCACTTTGAGCTTGTGTTTCTGTGCTCTAAGTAATAAAGCAACATGTTCCTTTCCCTGTAGTAACTGGGGGTAGTAAACAGCAAGCTCTTGTAAAGTCCTGTACCCAGCTTTTATCAGTAATCCCCATTCCTCTGACACTGGCCTTTCTACTAGGCCCTGTAACTTTTCCCTGACTGAGGCCTATTTCACCTAACCAGGGGAGTTGCAAGCTGCTCACCAGCCAATAAAAAACTCTTACCTTAATTTCCCTTCTGCTGAATGTTCCCAGGGCCTCTTACCTGTGCCTGGCTGAAGCGCAGACAAAACAGAACCCCAGTTAGAGCCCTTAGCTATACAGGGCCCTTGCAGAGACAGTAACCAAACACTCCTAGGCTGGGAATTCATCCTTTTCCCCCACCAGTTCCGTGTGCAACAATCTGCAGCCCATCACTGAGATTATTATTGGTAAGTATTTATATAGGACCAGCAATACAACTGGCCCTGAACAATTATTAATTAGACACCTATGGAAACTCTGCTCACCTAACCAACCCAGGTAAAATCTTCTCTTCTCAGACCCCACAAAGGAAATAATCAATTCTTTCTAGGGATACTGTGGTAGGATGGGCCCCCGTGCCCCAGGATGACACCAGAGGATGTCTGGAAATTAGTTCAGCCACCCTAGCCACACACACTCTTAACTTAAACCTTTATAGGACAAGTCTACAACTTATTGCAGGGCTGATCATACACATGGTAAGACTAAGTATCTATCCGTTCTCTGTTAAAAGAAGCATCCTTAAGATGGTTGCAAACTCTGGCCTCCAGCCCGCCCTGTAAACTAGCCTGCCCCACCAGTAGGAGTTTCACAGCCACCAGCTGACTGAACCCCTTATGCTCAGTCACAAATGCCCCACAGGGCTATGCCCCAGTTGCTCTAATGGGCTAGTAGCACAAACGCTCAGATCTGAAACTCCCACTGTCTGAATCCACCTGGTCAAACATGCTGTTCTCATAACCACCGCCACCCGCACCCCTTATTGCTGCACCTTCTGCTGCTCTCTGGCTACCTTCTTTTTGCTGGACTGCCATCAGCTTTATAGCCCAGGTGGGCCATGTGCTATTGCTCCCTTGTTCACATGACCTGCATCTACTGAACATGTGCAAGTCTCTGCCTTAGGCTGTGAGCTAGAGTCCCCTTTTGGGCCTAAGTTTACAATTGTCTCTGAGTGTTTTTACTCCCTGGGTGGGTCAGTGGGGTCTGTGGTCGTTGAGTGAGGCAGGTGCATGTACACCATGCCTGGGGGGGCGGGGGGCGGCTTAATACAAGCAGCCCCACACATGGCCATCCATGATGCACCGCCCTTCCCGTCCCCACACAGGGCACTCCATATTTTTTCGCAGAGTCCCATGCGTGGGCAGGGGTGGGCTGTGCATGAGTCATGGGAGCGCACCCCCCACGCACTGTATTCAAAGGAGACATCCCCCACATAGACGGTGAGTTGTCCATGCTTGGGGGTGTCTCGTATAAAAACACCTGCTGTCTCCACTAAAGGTGGAGCTCCTGAGCAGCCAGACCCATACTGCTATCATACTTTTGTCCATCAGGTGGAGCTCCTGTGTGAACCCATGTACCCTGTTACACCATGTACGCCACAAAGTGGCATAACTTTGGCCAAAAAAAAAAAAGTGTGGTGGGGGGGATGGACGACACTGAATCCCCTTGATCTAAATAAGCCCTACTCCATGACCTTGGACCTGCAGAAGGGGGTGATTTTGAGGGACATATCTCCTGCTATAATTATGCCCATGACCACAAACCATACATTCAACACTGGATTACTAGGAGCTAGTTATGCTAATCCAGAGCAGAGTTAGCCAACTGCAAGGGAGAGGTGGGAGTAGAAACCTAAAGCAGGCTATTATCATCAGGGGTGGAGCCATGGCCTTACAATAGGACTCGAGGGAGAGAGTGTAGTTGGGTGTTGTGCTGGTCGGGAATATAAGAGATGCAGGTCACTCCTTACAAAAGAAGTCACTGTGGGTGTCACTAGAGGGAGAGGAGCAGCAGTTGTGGGCAGGGATGGGCTGGGCAGGGACAGTACGTAGTGTACACCATTAGTCTTGTTGCTTGCTGCTTAGAGTACATACATTGTAGAGCCTCTACAACGTATGTACTCTAATCAACATTTTGTTTCCTGCATGATCTCCATTTGCCAAAGCTCATTGCCTGTGCTCACCAAAATAAAGAGCAACCCCTTGATTTTGAGACAAATAGGTAAGAGTGAGATATTCCAGGAGGCCTGTGCCAGGAACAGGCCCAACATCACTTAGAGAGACATGGAGAACTCAAAGAGATATCCGAATAGTCCAGCCCTTGATGATTAAGTGTTGGCCACGCAGGCTAGCAAAAGCTGCCGAGATTGCCAACTTCAAATCCAAGAGCCATGGTGGGAGATGAATCAGCATTAATGCTCATGGTGTATTCAGAACCCAGAGATTTGCCCCTTCACCAATCAAGTCACCCAGAAAGCCTGGCTTGCATTCCTGATTGGAGACACCACAAAACTATCTCCCATATTACTAACCTCCCTCAAACACACCCTTACTAAAGAGATTCAAGAATGATTCATGCCTCTTTGTTTGTATTTATCACCCATCCCAATCTCTCCATCCATTCCTCCTACTCTGATTCTCTATTCTTCTTCCCTATCTTTTTCCCCTCCCCCTCTCTTTTTTTCCTCTCTCACTCTCTTTCTCTCTCTCTCTGCACTTTGTGAACTGCTGCTGTTGTGCTGAAGTCCAAAGTTCAGTAACTTGCTAAGCACACAGATAAATATGAACCTTGGAGAATTTACCCTGCTCCAATGTAAACAGATAGCCAAGGGTCCCTTTATCAGGACTGGCTCAGGACAGTCGTGGGGGGTCTGAAGCGACTCATTTTTGTATTTTGTTTTTTTGTGTGTGGGGGGGTGGGTGGTAAAGGCGGGAGTTGATGTCATTTGCTCTCTGCTGACAGCCAGGCACATTACCTCAGGAACATGGCGTAGGATTAAGGGCTGGTGGCAAAACAAGTTAAAACTCAAATCCAAAACACACCAGACTGAAGACCATGGTCTCCAAGCTGACGCATCTTCAGATAGAGCTACTGGGGGCGCTGCTGGAATCAGGGCTCAGCAAGGAGACCCTGATCAAAGCCCTGGGTGAAGCGGACCCCTACACGCTCCAGAGCGAAAGCCAGCGTGCCATCAGTGCCATCCAGGCAGAGAAAGGGGAACCTTGTGCCGAAATTTCCAGTCTTCCTAATGGAATGGGAGAGTCTAGAATGTCCGAAGAGGAACTGTCCGATGACGGAGAGGATTTCACCCCTCCAATAATTAAGGAGCTGGAAAACCTGAGTCCAGAGGAGGCTGCTCACCAGAAGTCTGTGGTGGAGAGACTATTACAGTAAGGACATGGATTTCCTCTCCCTCTCTCTTCCTCTTTCTCCCTTTCCCTCACTCCTCCATTCAGAATCTTAGCATTGATCTAGGTATACAGGGATTTGCCAGTAACCAGCAAAAATCAGAAAACTCACTGATCATGTTCATGTTTCTTAATGATGCTCAAAAACTCTCCAACTCATGACATTTCAAACACATGCACACTCCCACAAGGCTTTTAACATTGATTACATGTTAAAAGTGCTAACATCATCTGGGAAATGAGAACTTGTGGGGTTACATGGGAGCCATACGATTCCTGTTTCTTTGTCTGCCATTCATCCACCAGAAAGAGAGAGAAAGATCCCATTAAACTGGATAAGAGATTAGCCGCTCCCATAATGCCTGGGAATTTACAGTAAAGGAGAGAAAAATACTCCCAATTAATCATTATTATTTGTATTGCAGTAGCACCTGAGGCACTAGTCATAGGTTGGGCCTTGTTGTATGTAGCACTGTACAAACATCTAATAAAAAACAAAAACAAAAAAAGAACAGGCCTGTCTGGAGAAGCTTCCAGTCTTAGTAGCTCCGAAGCTCTCATAATCTTTTTGCTGACATATGTCATTTTATTTTACTGACTTCAGTTATGTATTCAGTTACAGGCATGACAACTCAGTAAGGGCCTGATCCTGCCACCCTTTTGCACACTAATTCACAAACGTCAGAAGATTTTGGGTGCAGAAGTGCAGGCCAGACTTGTTCTGATAAATCACAGCCCATTGCTCCCTACCTCTGTCATTTAGGCACATAGACATGCAGTTATACTTTACTGTTCTACAGCTTAACATGCAATCATTTATTCTTAATAGGAACAAAATATGGTAACAAATATCTCCCTGACCAACCAGTCACTTTCTTTAAACTTCATCTGATAAGCCTATAGTCAGAAACAGAGCTTGGTGAATCTTCACGTTCCAGTGGGAGTTTTGACTGAGCAAGAACTACAGGATCTGGCCCTTCAAAATACATCTAACAGAATAAAACCTTTCTCCATAAAAGTCTTGTGTCCCCATTGCAAAGCTGCCTGTCTCTAGCCTGAGAGAGCAAGGAAAAGAGAGATCAGCCACTGCCATATTCTGGAAACTTAAAGTGTAGCTCATAATGTTTAAAAAATTCCCAGGAGTGAGACAGGCTTGGGTGATTTCCTTTTCCTTTTTTTTTGTTCCCCTCTGGGGATGGGAACAGAAAATCTAATACAAAATGTATCCAGAATAAATTAAGCACAAAAGCCCCAACAGCAACCCAGAGATAGCAGAGTAACCACAGTTTAACATTCACAATAGCTTTTAAGACGGGGCCATTTCATAGAGAGAGCCTGGCCACTAGCCAGGCTCAGAGCTGTTCACGTTACAGTTGCAGAAGGAAGAAAATACATGGCAACTACTCTTACCTCAGGTGAGGGCAAATCCAATCATCTTCTACAGTCCATGAGCCCCTTCTCTGTCACGCAATTTCATCTCCTTCCCTCTCTTACATCCCCCAGCGGTTGCATTTCACCCTCATATTTATCTCTTTGTTCCATCTTCCTTTCCCATTCCCTTTGAAACCCCCATGTTCTTTTGTCTCCCATTGCTCTCTCTCCTTTTCCCACCATCTCCCTCCCTTCTCCCCGAGTCTGTGTAGAGACTTGGGGCAGTTTGATCTCCAGCTGCACCAGGCGGGCCCTGGCTAGTTACTAATTATCCAGTGGCTTTATTATTTCTCTTTTGTCTTATAAATTTATAAACGAAGAGACCCTGATAAGCTTTTTGATCATTAACTTCTGATGATTTATCAGGTGTCTCTCCATGGAGAAAACCACAGAAACCAGGAGAACACCTGGCCTTGTTTTCTCTCTGATTAGTGGGCAAAGCAGGGATGGGGCTCCATTGAATGGGTTCTGGGAAAGCAAATCTCCTGTCTAGAAGGAAGTCAGGAACTGGGAAGTGAATGCATCCATTCAGCATCCCATCTCCCTGCTTGTTGAAACTCTGGTTTGTGACCCCTCTTCCCCTGGATTCTCAATGGATCTGTGGTTGCTGTCAGTTTTGATTTGCAGCTATTTTTTCCCCCCTGAAATTTTACAGCAACAGTTTGCACTTCACATTTTCCACCTGAGGATCTCAAAGTTCTTTACAAACAATGAATTTTGAATATTAATTATTAATATTATTTATTTATATTTGATAGATGGGGAAACTGAAGCAGAGAGAGGTTAACTGACTTGCCCAAGGTCCTGTTAGAATCAGGATCTCCTGGAGCCCAGTCCTGTGTCTGAACTATAAACCTTGGTTCTGAAATCTCAGTACTAATGTTCAGGACAGTATTATTAACCTTAGCTAGCATGCTTGCTCTTGTTTTTAAACCAGGCATCTCTGTGGTGCATTTTAAAGCAAACACACTAGGGATGTCTGTTAAATTGGGTGAGTGGACCAGATGCTCTAAGAATCAGGATCTTTGAATTTCTGCATTAGGAATTTTTAAAAACAGTAGATATTTGGATCAGTGCAAAGAGCTGATAATGGGCAACTGATAACTAATAATAATTAATACATCTCTTTGAGGGCGACTAATTTTTCCTTTAAAGAGTTTGAGGGAATGACAGTAGATTTTTTTTTTTCTCACCTTGTCTAAAATTGTGTTTTGGTAGAAATTGTTTTCCACCTGCTAGGAAATGAGGACAGAGCATAATGTTGGTCATCAAGCAAAATGACAAAGATTAAAATTTTTGTGTTTGCAAAATCATGGGTGGCCAAAACCATGGGTGTTCCAGTAGCCAGAAATATCTTTACATGCTGCCTGAGCTTCTCAGACTAATTTAAAAAGCAGACAGAAACAGGCAGACTACATCTTAATCATGAGATTTGTTCATACATATCTTCTTTCCCAGCAGTGATCAGAGACTGCTTCAAGATCAAAATAGCTTCCTGCAGTCGTAACTTATGCAGAAACGTAACATCAAAAAAACGCTTCTCTGTTTTTTATATGATGTCTGTAGCTGAAAATAAGGGGATCCAGGAGGATGTGCTCAAGCAGTGATCCACAGCCTGCATGGGATCTGCTTGGAAGACAGGATGGGCTTGGATCTGCTGTGTCTTGGTTAATAAATCTAGTATGCAGAGAGTAAAGATTTGCTCCATAGCATGTCTCTCAATGTACGTGCTAAAGCTCATTATATTTTCCCCTATAGAATATGCTGTCAACGTGGTATATATGGAGGCTTTCTAATTAAAGAGCTGCTCTCTCTGATTCTTCTCCCACTGTATCCTGAGTCCCAGTGAAGAGAATATATTTTCTATTAGAGGAAAAGAATGGGGAAAGGGTAAGGGCTGATTTGCCCAGAGTTAAAAGAGCGATATAATCAGAAGGAAGGTCTTGCAAGTTAATTTCTCTGCTATTACCAAGAGAAAATGGGGCACTGATTGTTTGGGGGGAGGGCACACTAAGAAGCATATTTCCACTGTTGAGGGAAATGGGGACAATCTCTAGTAGAGTGCTGGGGTGTCAGTTGCTATTCCCCGGAGGGAAGATACAGCAATGATTTTCCTCCAGGTAAAGGATAGGATTCCACAAGGGGAAATGGAGGCTGGGATAAGAAGCTGATTTGCACTTGTGATGGGGGTGAGGGTATCTTTTCTGAGGGGGAGGTGAAGAGGGAGATGTACAGGTAAAAGGTCAAGCAAGCTCTCCTTCCCTCAGGCAGTTGGTTGTTGAAAGTGGTGACAGCTGTGGGGCCCTGGGGATGAAGTTGCAACATCTCTTCTATTTCAGCTCATAGGCCATGCTAAGCCAAACCAGGCCAAATTCAACCGAAAAACACCTTGGTAGGGATAGTCTTACCTTCCTGTTGTCCGTCTATCCCAAGTCCAGTGTACTCCTTGGAGTCAGCGAAAGATAGTTAATAGTCTGTAGAGGAAAGAACTAGGAGCGGTGGTCTTGGGTATTCCAAAGCCCTGAGCCAAGGTTCCGTCCAAAGCAAGAGTTCAGAACCTGTCTAAAAGAGGTCAAAAAGCTTCTTGTGAAAAATAAGAGAATACAAAAGAGATCAGACTGAGTTGTCCAAGGTGTTGAAAGAGAAAAGAAGAAAAATCGGGAAAGATGAAAAAGGGAGAATAAAAATTAAAAGGGAACAGAGAGAAAAATTATGGTGAAGGGGAGAAATTAGAATAGGGTGGAGGACAAAGGTTGGAGAGAAAGATCAGGGAAAGAGAAGGTCCCCTGAATGTTTCATCCCCAGCTCTCAGGATTGGGTTTTCTTTAATGCTAACAACTTGATATTTACTTTCCATTTAAATTTGAGATGTTGCTATAAATTATCAACCAGCCTCTTGTTCCCCTTGAGTTTATAACTAACTACCTGGGTTACTTATTGTTCAGGTAACAAAAGGGAGGTGAGAATGCCCTTAAAGAACGACTGCAGAAAGGGGAAGCTGGAGTGGAGCTAGAACCCATAACCCAGAGGTGGAAAGGGGTCAGGAGAGTCATTACTCAAGGGACAGTTGATCCAGACCTCTGGTCCAGCCCTGTAGACCACATTTTAGGCAAAGCTTCCAATTGCTTATTAGAGAGGTGGCTGCAAATTTGAACCAACCTTTTTTAGACCCCATAGGCCGTATCTGGCTTACAGCTGTTTTTAATTTGGCAACTTTCCAGTTCCTGGAACTGGCCCATGGATCCTGTCCTTCTTTAATGAATTGAAAGAGTGAGCTCAGGGGAAGGGAGTGGAGATGAGGGCATGCACCCAAGGACAGAGGATGTTTATCCAAAGGAGAGATGGGGAAGATGAAGATAAAGGGTGTTTTTAAAGAAGCAAGTATCTGAATTTCACAGATGCAGGGGTGGGTGGGTGTCCGGGGCCAGCTGGCCACTGAGGGACACAACGTGTTTTTAAACATCAACCACTCATCCAAACTTCCGAGTGAAGGTGGTACCGGGGGATATTTATTTATTTATTTTATTTATTTTAATACACTTTTACCCCGCATCCTCCTGCATCATGGTGGCTCGGAGCAGCGAACAACATATAAAATCTAACAATAAAACTAGATATTAAAATATTTAAAAATTACTAAAAGGCAGAATGCTAAAAGGCAATAAAAGACCCCCACACACCCACATCCTTCCCCAAAGGCCTGGCGGAGCAACCAGGTCTTACACGATCTTCGGAAAGAGGGGAAGTCCGGGGATAAACGGGCCTCCATTGGGAGGGAGTTCCACAGCCCTGGTGCGGCCACCGAGAATGCCCTCCCCGCCATCACTACCCATCTCATGACCTCCCCCAAGGGTTGCATATACTAGGGGTGGGAAACCGGTAGAATCTGGTATCCGATAATGCCGGTATTGGGCGTACCGGCATTATCGGATTCGACCCGGTAATCCGGACCCGGTACCGGATTTCGGGGTACCGGATTTTTTTACATTGCAGCCATTTAAAAATGGCTGCAATGTAAAAAACTTAAAGCCCCAGCAATAAAGTTTTAAAAAAAAAAACCCTCCCCGAGTCCAGGCTGCGCGGGTGGAAGGGGGGACACCCCCCACCCACCCTGCCCAGCCTGGATTTTTGTTTAAAAAAAGACTCAGAGGCGAGCCCACCCCCCAGCACCAGCGGCCGCGGCGTCCCCGCAGCCGCCGGTAAGTATGACCCGATCCCTGGGGGGGGTGTTTAACACCCCCCCAACCCCCCAGGGATCACCCCTACTAAAGTTCAGTGCTTGCTTACCTTGCGGAGCTCCGGCGGCGGCGGCGGGCGGTCCGGCGGCCTCAGCGCCGGCTGTGGCTGCCGGCGTCAGAGACGCTCTAGGCCTTCCGGGGAACTTCCGGGTTTCCCCGGAAGGCCTAGAGCGTCTCTGACGCCGGCAGCCACAGCCGGCGCTGAGGCCGCCGGACCGCCCGCCGCCGCCGCCGGAGCTCCGCAAGGTAAGCAAGCACTGAACTTTAGTAGGGGTGATCCCTGGGGGGTTGGGGGGGTGTTAAACACCCCCCCCAGGGATCGGGTCATACTTACCGGCGGCTGCGGGGACGCCGCGGCCGCTGGTGCTGGGGGGTGGGCTCGCCTCTGAGTCTTTTTTTAAACAAAAATCCAGGCTGGGCAGGGTGGGTGGGGGGTGTCCCCCCTTCCACCCGCGCAGCCTGGGAGGGGGAGGGAATTAATATTTCATTGGTTTCAATGGGGACACAGCACCCCATTGAAACCAATGAAATAAAACCGGTACCGGTTACCGGATTTAATCCGGGAATCCGGTTTTCTTAGAACCGGTAACCGGTAAATCCGGTAACCGGTAATGGGCCCGGGGTCCCACCACTAGCATATACAAATTGAACAAGAGAGGGGACAGCATAGAACCCTGCGGGACTCCACACGTGAGGTTCCTGGGAGATGATGTGTATTCCCCGAGAACCACTTGCTGAGTTCTCCCTGCCAGGAATGAGCGGAACCATTCTAAAACAATCCCACTCATCCTGGCCCGGTCCCACAGCCTTGTCACCAACATCCCATGATCAACAGTATCAAACGCCGCCGACAGATCCAACGAGATCAAAATAGATTATCTGCCCTGATCTAATTCACAGTTTAGGTAATCGATCAAGGCCACAAGTGCAGTCTCCGTGCTGAACCCCAGGCGAAAGCCAGACTGCGAGGGATCAAGATGCCCCTGTAACTGCCAGGCCACCACCCATTCAATAACCTTCCCTAAAAAGGGAAGGTTAAGACTGGCCAATAGCTGGCCAGGAAGTCAACACTCAAAGATGGTTTCTTGAGCAGGGGCCGCACCACTGCCTCCTTGAGGTGGCTTGGTACCCTGCCCTCCACCCCCGCCAGCAATGGCCCTAATGTCTCCCAGCTGGCTTTCACCAGCCAAGACGGGCATCGATCTAACTCACAACAGGTGGCCCGCACTGTCCCAAGGACCTCAGCCACGTCAGCGGGCAGCACCCACTGAAACAGATTCCACAAATACTGACATGGCGGGGCTTCCCCTACCTCTAGTTCACTACCTGTCATAAGTGCAGCATCAAGATTGTGATGAATCTGAGCGATATATGCTCCTGTGAGCCATACAGCACCCACTCATGGCCATGCACCCAGCACTACTGACAAATCTGGAGTGTGCTGTGCGGGAGAAGAAAAAAAAGTGTGTGGGGACAGGCATCCACCCACACCAGTAGACAGGTCCGTGGCTGGCCACCTCCACAGTCCCACCCACAGCCCTGCCAGGAGCTCTCTGGGAAGCTCTTAAAGGACACACGTGTGAAATACAACATGGATTTGGCTCAAAGCACAACAGTACCCCCCTGGCTTCAGGGTGGGGGTTGTGGCCAGGTGGGGGGTGGGGAACGGCTGCCCATATAAGTTGTTTGTAGGGCTGGTCCATGGTGGCAGGAATGTGTGGAGGGTGCTTGAGTGGGCGTGGTAGTCACCCTGGGAGCCCGTGTTAGAATCTCTCCCCACTCACTCCACGTGCATGGTTGCCCTGCAGCTGTGCCATTCAGCGGCCACGGACCCCTCAAGCCATACTCGTTTAAAAATACCCACAGTTTTAGCCAGCTTGGCTACAGCATCAGCCACATCGTACCCACCCCCTCTCCCACAGACCATGGAGGAGGGGGAGCTGCATTGAGGTGGCCTTTTAAATTGACATGTTCCAGCATAAGTGCTGGGGAACTGGTCTCCAAAGTGCTTGCAGTCAGTTCCTGTGACTTTCAAAGGCCGTGTCCCCCGCCCACAGTGGCTATGAGCAGAGGACCTGTCTGCCGGCATGGGTGGCCACCCTAGTTCATACAGGCAGGGGATGCGTGGGCACCTGCTGACACACGCCTTTTTGTCTTGCCCTGCACAGCACACTCCATGACTGGCCATGTGTGGGTGCTGAGTGGCTCACGGGAGCGCACATTCCCCCACACCACCTTCAGACAGGTGGTCGGATAAGTGGCTCCTGGGTGGCCATGCAGGGTAGCATCTCATTTAAAAACACCCATAGGCTGAGCCTCAGAACTGAGAAGTAGCCATGCTCTAAGACAAGTGTTGGGGACCATTTCCCTCCCATAGGACGTGCGTTGAGGACTGGATATGAGTTGGGGGTGGGAATGTTTAAGGGATGTGCACAGGATGGGAGAAGGAAAGGGAAGGTCCAGCTCATGGATCTCTGCCATAGATCCATCCTCCATCCTTGAGTGGATGCCCTCTTATTTATTTATTTATTTATTTAATTAATTTTATTTTTTCCATTTTTACCCCACCCCTCTCGCAAAAGCAACTTGGGGCAGCTTACAAATATAAATAAATAAAACCACAATTACAATATAAAAATAAATACAACATATAAATAAATAATAATATAAAACTACACTAAGAAACTCTGACTTGTGCATAAACATTCCTTCCCCCACATCCCCCAACCCATCCACCCTCTCCCACCAAATGCCTGGTGGAAAAGCTAGGTCTTACAGTTTCGTCGGAAGGCGAGAAGATTTGGGCTGAGGTGAACCTCTACCGGGAGGGAATTCCAGAGCAACGACACAGCCACCGAGAACACCTTCTGTCCGTCCAAACTCACCGGTAACATGGAACTTCCAGGAGGGCGCCCAGGGACACAAGGGTTGAGCTGATCACTCAGATAAGCAGGGCCTAGGCTATGAAGGGCTTTAAAGGTCAACACCAGCACCTCATCATAATTGTTTATTGGCGTGATCATTGGTCATTGCCCAGCAAATAAAAATTGCATAAAATAAGACACCAGCACCTTGAATCGGGCCTGGAAGACAATAGGCAAACCAGTGCAGCGCTTGGAACACAGGCTTTATGTGCTCTCTGTGGCCTGTCCCAGTTAGGAGGCAGGCCGCCGCATTCTACACTAGCTTCAGCTTCCGAACCATCACCATGGGCAGCCCCAGGTAGAGCGCATTGCAATAGTCTAACCTCGAGGTGACGAACGCAGGGATGATAGTGGCGAGATTGGAGTCACGGACATATGGGCAGCGCCTCTTCACCAAATGTAATTGGCAAAAGGTGTAGCTGTGAGTCCAGGAGCACCCCCGGGCTCCACACAGATGGAGTCAAAGGAGGATGGATACCCCCAATAACGGGGGAAACCTCCTCACCCAGACAACCGGTCCCACCTACAAACATCACCTCTCTCTTATCAGGATTGAAGTTCAGCCGGTTCAGCCTCATCCAATCCTCCATAGCAGCCAAGCACGGAGATAGCAACGAAACAGCAGGACCTGGGTCAGATGAAAACGACAAATACAGCTGAGTGTCATCAGTATACTGATGACAACAACCCCCCCAGCTGTGCACGACCTCCCCGAGCAGCTTCATATACATGTTAAACAAGAGAGAGGACAGAATGGAACCCTGCAGGACCCCACACAGGAGGGCACGAGGGGATGAAATACCGTCCCTTAGCACCACCTGCTGAGATCTATCTGCTAGGTAAGAACGGAACCATTGTAAATATTGTAGTTAGCTTTCTGCTGAGTAACACACAGCAGTTTCTTCAAAACAGAACTTTACTAAGAGCTCAGAAGACATGCTTCCATACTGTACAGACTGCATGGGACAAGATGGAGGACAGAGAGAGGAGAAGAGAGGAGACAAGGAGAGGAAAAAAACCTGTTTCATCCCCTGAACCTCCCCCTAGTGGCCAAGCTCCATATTGAGCTTGCGGGGCTTGCAATGGGCTTTTACTTGTGACTGTTGCACAATCCAACACCCCTTCTCAACAGTCACTAGTCAAACCCACTAGGTTAATTCTTCTTAATAGGTTGCGATGGTGTTCCCCTTCTAGTGGCTTCG
This sequence comes from Sphenodon punctatus, assembly GCA_003113815.1. Lineage (NCBI taxonomy): Eukaryota > Metazoa > Chordata > Lepidosauria > Sphenodontia > Sphenodontidae > Sphenodon > Sphenodon punctatus. The sequence continues at coordinate 6,593,822 of QEPC01001423.1, read as the reverse complement.
TGAATACATCCGCTGTCATATCCTCTGTAGGACAGTATTGCAGATCTGTGAGTCCTTGTTCCTGTGAATCTTTCAGGAAATGGTATTTTACATCAATGTGCTTGGTTCTGGGGTTGATTCTTTCTGCTTCCGCCAGCGCTATACATCCTTGGTTGTCGTCCAGGATTGGCGTGGGCCTGTCCAATTTTTGCCCCAGATCATTCAGAAGCTGTTGCAACCAGATAACTTCTTGGCTGGCGTGTGCCGCTGCCACGTACTCTGTCTCCATCGAAGAAGGTGTCACAGAGGCTTGTTTCCTACTGCACCAGCTGATGGGTCCTCCACCAAGCAAAAATAGGTACCCACTGGTAGATCTTTGGTCCTAATGGTCTCCATCCCAATCTGCGTCCACGTACCCTATCAGGTCTGACACGGAAGTTTCTGGGAGCCGTAGCTTGAGGTGCACAGTCCCTTTCAGGTACCGTAAGACCCTCTTCACTGTGTTCCAATCCCTTTGGGTTAGGGCTGAGACTTGTCGACACAGTATAACTATTGCCACCGCAATGTCAGGCCTTGTGATTGTGGCAATGTACAAGAGCTTTCATATCGCCTTTCTGTATTGCTTATTGTCTGGCAGCAATAAGCTCAGTTCTTTGATCTCCTTTGGGTAGCTGGTTTCCATAGGGGTATTTGCTGCCTTCGCACCCCCATGCCGAAACTTTCTATCATCTCTTCTATTGCCTGTCTTTGGTTGAGAAGACCAAAATTTACTGGTGCTGACTTTGTAGGACAGATGAGTGGAGGGAATGCCTTTGTTAGACCTCGTCGACTACCTTGGCTCTGCATCAGCAGCCGGCTGTGCCTGTTCCTGCACTTCTGTTACCTTTGTGCCGATTTTGACTGTTTGTTCAGAGGATTGCTCTCTTTCAGTAGTTTCATCCGTGGTTGATTGTTCTCCTTTGCCTGGACCTTGGAGTGTCATCACACTGTCGCTTGAATTTTCCACAAAGGTCACACAGTTACTAATGGTTATTCTGTCTGTGCGTGGATCCAGGATCCTGTAACCTTTGGAATGCTCACTGTATCCTACGAAGATGCCTTCCACTGCTCTGTTTTGCAACTTGGTACGTTTCTCCTCTGGGATATATACGTAAGTCTTACTTCCAAATACTCTGATGTGGCTCACACTAGGTTTTTTATCATGCCACAGTTCATATGAAGTTTTCCTCACTGTTCTAGAACACAGCTGATTTTGTAGGTAGGTAGCAGCAACTGCTACTTCGCCCCAGTATCTTTCTGTTAGTCCAGAGTCTGTTAACATGCATCTAACCATTTCGGTTAGCGTTCTGTTTTTCCTTTCAGCTGTTCCGTTCTGCTCAGGTGTATATGGCTCTGTATTTTGGTACTCAATTCCATGGAGTCTCAGGAAGTCCTCTGCTTCCTTTCCTGTGAACTCACCTCCATTGTCAGTCCGCAGTGTCTTTGATCTGCGCTGGAACTTGTTGCTCATCGTGGTCGCATAGTCCTGAAGTTTGTAGAATACTTCATCTTTACTCTTCATGACATACGTGATCGTGTACCTTGAATAGTCGTCAATGGAAGTTACCATATACCGGTTGCCTCCTGGCATGGGAACCTTCATTGGGCCGCAGACATCACTGTGTACAAGATCAAGTGGTTTCGTGGCTCTATTCTGACTCTTCTTAGGAAGCGTAGCCCTCGTGGCTTTGACTTTGATGTAGCAGTCACATTTCATGATCACAGGACACATTGATACTTTAAGGTCTTTGGTCAACTGCTGTCTGTGCATTTCCTTGATGCTGTCTGGGTGTCTATGTCCCATGCATCTATGCCACAGGTGGATGCAGTCATCGTGTGGTTTGTGCGCAGTGAGCTTCGCCTGTTATTTCACTGTGCTCAGACGGTACAGGGGCTCATCTGCAGTGGCTCTGGACAGTACTTTTGTCCCACTTTGAATTGTGCATTCATCTCCCTGGAAACGGATGGTGAACCCCCTCGCTGCCATGCGCCTTATGGACAGGAGTCCCCCTTCTAAGTTGGGCACATAGAGCACATCTTTCATGGGCATGGTCAGTGTGCCTCCCTGTGACTGGTTGCAGTACAGGAGTCCTTGTCCAATTCCTTCCGCGTTGATGCTTCTCCCATCTGCAAGGCAGATACTTTCTTTACTGCTCAGATCCAGCCCTGTGAAGAATACTTTATTGCTAGTCATGTGGCTTGTTGCCCCAGAGTCTACACACCAATTTTGGTAGGAGCTGTCTTGCATTGCTCTGAAGCACCCACTCCATTGTTGAGCGACTGTGTTACTGTTTGTGACTTTAGCCCTCTGCTTAGGTGTTCGTGGAGACAGTTTCTGCTGTTCTGCTTTCCATATATAGCAGTCTTTCTTTAAATGTCCCTCCTTTTTGCATCTGAAGCATACTCTGGTTTCCCTCTTAGGAGCTTTGTCTGAGGTTTTCAGTGCAGTCTCATTACCCTGCTTTAGATCATTCTGCAGGTTCTCCTTTCTGCGCTGGAATTCATCCGCAAGTCTACCTTTAACAAATTCCAGCTTCAGTTCAGCCTCTGGCCTTGTCTCCAGGGCATTGATGAGGGCACTGTAAGATTCAGGCAGGCTGCAGAGGAGTAGGGCTACCACATGGCTGTCCTTTATATCTTCTCCAATGCCGCGCAGCTGTGCCACTACTTCCAACATGGCATTTATATGCTCCTGCATTTCACTTTCTTTGCCAAGCCTCATTTTGTATAGTTTCCTCAGTAGAAACAGTTTGCTATTCAGGCTAGTTCTCTCATGCAAGTTTTGCAATGCAATCCACATGCCTCTTGCTGTGGTCTCACTTCTTATATGGATTAGCTGGTCATCTTCTACCAATAAACTTATTGTAGCCTTTGCTAACCTGTCCTTTTTATCCCATTCCTCGTGATTTGCTGCTGGTCTGTTCGTGGTAATCACCTCCCATAGATCATCTTTAGACAGCAGCATTTCCACTTTAAACTTCCACAATTGGTAGTTTACATTGTTCAGCTTTCCTACTGAAAGTCTGAGCTCTGAGATGCTTGCCATACTTGCTTCCCTCCCTTTCCCCTTCTGGGATTTAAGTCTTCTTACTCACAGTCAGTAGTCCTCTCTGTCTGGGAGTTTTCTTTCACAGTCTGCGCTCCTTATGGGCTGCTTCTAGTCTTCAAAATTGCCTTGAAGATGTCGTGGGCCCATAACCTATTGCAGAGTTAGTTTTCTGATGAATAACACACAGCAGAAGTTTCTTCAAAACAGAACTTTACTAAGATCTCAGAAGACATACTTCCATATTATATAGACTGCATGGGACAAGGATGTAGGACAGAGAGAGGAGAAGAGAGGAGACAAGGAGAAAAAAACAACCTGTTTCATCCCCTGACCCTCCCCCTACTGGATAAGCCCCATATTAAGCTTGCAGGGCTTGCAATGGGCTTTTGCTTGTGATTGTTGCACAATCCAACAGTAAAATGGTCCCATCGACACCCGCCAGGTCCTGCAGGCGTGTCACAAGCAACTCATGGTTAACAGTATTGAAAGCCACTGATAGATCTAATAGGACCAACAGGGTCATACGACCTTTGTCCAGTTCTACTAGGAGATTGTTGACCAAGGCCACAAGTGCTGTCTCCATGACATAACCTGGGTGAAAGACAGACTGCGTGGGATCAAGAAAACCAATGCCATCCAAATGCACCTGGAGCTGATGAGATACTACCCGTTCAAAAACATTCTATTCCCTAAAAAGGGAAGGTTAGAGATAGGCCAATAACTAGCTGGGGCACCAACATAAAGCAATGGCTTTTTGAGGAGAGGTTGGACCACAACCTCCTTGAGACAAACCGGCATCCGCCCCTCCCAAAGGGAGACACTGATAACCCCCATTAGCACTGGCCTCAGTGTCTTCCAGATAGCTCTTACTAACCAGGATGGGCCTGGATCTAATTCACAAGTCATGGCTTGAACAGAACAGACCCCAGTACATCAGCTGTGTTGGCAGGTGTCACCAATTGAAATTCATCCCACAAAAAACATGACCAGATAGGGCATTCCAAGTCTCTGGCTCAACCACTGCCTCTAAAATGGTGGAGTCAAAGTCATGCTCAGTGTGAGCGATTTTGTCCCCAGAGTACTTCAAAAACATGTCACAATGGGCTGTGGATTAATCGGTTCCAGATGGAGACAGGCTGGACCAACCAGACCTCTCACCACCCGGAACAGCTCCGCTGGGCGTGACTGAGCAGACACAATGAGTGTAGCAAAGAACTGCTCCTTTGCTGCCCTCACCATCACAGCATAGGACTTAAAAAATGCTCTATGCTGCAGCCAATCATCTTGGGCACAAGTACAGCACCACCGTTACTCCAACCGCCTCCCACACTTCAGACATCCCAGGTCCTCCGTGAACCACGGGGACCTGCAGATCTGATGCGTTGGAAGTGGACAACTAGGAGCCACCCAATCAATGGCCCCAGCCAACCAGCTATTCCAGAAGGTCACGAGGTCATTGATGGAGTGGCCATCGAGGTCAACAGGTATCTCCCCAAGAGCATTCTGGAACCTGTCTGGTTCCATAAGTCTTCTGGGGCGGACCATCCAAACAGGTCCCGCCCCCCTACAGTCAGACAGGTGTGCTAGGATGGAAGTTCGCAGGAGGTAATTGTCCGACCATGGCAAGGGTGAACACAACTTCCCCCCCAATCAGCGGACCCCATGCAGGGCCAGCCCAAGGGTTTCAGGGGCCATGTGCCAAGCCTTGCTGCGGGGCCTGAAAGGCCGGCCGGCTGGCACTCACTATAATTGGGGGGGGGGATTTTCAGGGGATGAGGGGCGGCTGGTTACTTACCTGCAACTTGACTGTGTCAGCTCAGCTCCACAGCGTATAACTGGCCAGGGATTCCCAGGAAGTTTACGCCCTCCCCCCCATGAGGACTGACTCGGAGACGCCCGGTGGGAAAAAAACAAAAACCGGCGGTGTCTGTCAGTCTCTAGCCCGTGGTGACGCGGGGCCCCTCCCCCCGCGGGGCCATGTGCCTGGGCACTGGTGGCACATGCCTCAGACCGGCCCTGACCCCATGCCTCAAGGTCAGTGCAGAAAACCAAATCCAGAGTGTGCCCCCGCTCATGTGTCAAACCACTCACTATCTGGCCATGAATTCCTGCTCCACCCCTTGCAATTCTGCCTCAGCATGGATATTGAAGTCCCCCAAAACTCCCCTTGAAGCTTAGGGGACTCCAAGACCAGGTCCAAGACCAGAGCTGCTAGAGCAGACAGGGATTATTATTATTTATTATTAAAAAACATTTATATAGCGCCAGCAGTGTACCTGGCACTTTACAAAGTAATAAAATAGACACGGTCCCTGCCCCTAGGGCTTACAATCTGAGAGACAGGAGCTGGGGGA
>QEPC01001423.1:6536546-6586984 GCA_003113815.1 Sphenodon punctatus | reverse complement strand
GAAGTCAAGGCAGCGGGAGTAGACAACACGTTCAAGCAGCTTGGAAGCAAAAGGAAGGAGTGAGACAGGACGATAGCTAGAAGGGTCAGAGGGGTCAAGAGTGGACTTTTTGAGAATAGGAGAGACCGTGGCATGTTTGAAGGCAGAAGGGAAAGAGCCAGTAGAGAGGGAGAGGTTGATGATGTGCAGGAAGGAGGGGGCGACAGTGGGATGCAGGGATGCAGCTGTGCATTGGGGTGCATGGTACACCAGCAGAATCCCCAACCTGTCCCTGGCCGGACCCTCCAGTCCATCTCTGCCCAAATCACTCACAAGGTGGAGGCACTCTATCCCAGACTCAGTCTTCACTGAAAACCTCCATGCAACCAACCGATCCCTAAAAATAATAGCTACCCACCCCCCTCTCCCCGACCCTCTGGTCCAGGCTGGTGCTAGATGGAATACCCAGCTGGAACAAGATCTGCCAGAAGTGGCCTGGAACACTCATCCAACCAGGTCTCTCTCACACACACAAGGTCAACCACCCACTCCAATATAGCATAATGGATTACAGATGATTTATTACTAACCAACCTCACATTACACAGCACCAGTGACAGACCTGGGTCTTCTGAGACCTCGATCACCTGGTTGTCTGGGCCCAGGGGGGCCGAGCGGGGGATCAGCACTAACCACCGGTCCCTTTGCTCATGCTGTTATCTCCCCCCCTGGGCCATAATCAGGGCCCTGAGCCAAATGCAGGTCCATGATTTTCCTTTAAGTGCTCTTCAACCGCTCCTTCTGGCCACTTCCTCTGCCCCTCCCAACAGGGCCTCCCAGAGTGACATGGACAGATGACTGCATTACTCTGGGAGGCCTTGTTGGAAGGGGGCAGGAAGCGGCCAGAAGGAGCGGTTGAAGAGCGCTTAAAGGAGCTGCTGCCGCTGCTAGGTATGTAGATTTCATTTATCAGGCTGTGAAGGGGGGGAGGTGAGCCCTGGCAGCCCCTCCCACCCAACGCAGCCTGGAGGGAGAGGGGAAGAGAAGGGGTGAAGCCACTGTCACCATCGCCATGAGGTCTGTTAATTTAATTTACCAAGCTATGAAGGGTGGGGGGGAGGTGAACCCTGGCACCCCCTCCGGACACAGCCTGGAGGGGGAGGGGGGGAAGCTGGCCTATGCTGTATCTGGGAGCCTGGGGAGCCCTGGTGAGGCACAGAATTGGGCCCTGAGCCTCCCAGACTCCTGTGGATTTTTTTTTTAAATCCACGGGACAATTGGGAGCCTGGCCATAATTCCCCCGCCCCATTATGACCCCTGTTGCCCACCCCCAGGGCAATGCCACCAGCTCAATTCCATCATTGGACGTTGGCGTCCTGGCCAGCTATCAGCCGGTCTTTACCCTTCTCTTTTTAGGGAAGGTTATTGAACGGGTGGTGGCTCAACAGTTGCAGGAGCATCCAAACCAGGTCAACTTTCTTGATCCCTCACAGTCTGGCTTTTGTCCAGGTTATGGCATGGAGACTGTGCTTGTGGCTGACGACCTCTCCCATGAGTTGGACCGGGGTCACTCAACCCTGTTGATGCTGTTAGATCTCTCGGCTGCATTTGATACTGTTGATCACAAGTTGTTGGTGATGCAGCTGGATAAGCGGGACCGTTCTTGAATGGTTCCGCTCTTTCCTGGCTGGGAGAACCCAGCGTGTGGTACTGGGTGATTATTCAACTTCTCCCCGGTGCCTCATGTGTGGGGTTCTCAGGGTTCTAGCTTATCCCCTCTCCTGTTCAGTGTGTATATGCAGCCTTTGGAGGAGGTTGTCAGGGAGTTTGGTGCACGGTGTCACCAGTATGCTGATGACACCCAGATATACCTCTCATTTTCATCAGACCCAGGTCAGACAGTCTCAGTGCTTACCCGGTGTTTGTCAGCTGTGGGGGATTGGATGAGGGCAAGCTGCCTGAGGTTAAATCCTGACAAGATGGAGGTGATGGTTGTGGGGAAAGCCAGGGGAGTGATGGCCCCCATCACTGATGGGGTCCATCCTCCCATGGAATCTCAGAGTCTGGGGGGTGCTCCTGGATCTGCAGCTCCGCCTGGATGTCCAGGTGGCAGCTGTGGCAAAGGGGTATTCCGCCAGTTACATCTGGTACGTCGGCTTAGGCTGTATGTCTTGGACTCAGATCTGGCCACAATCGTACATGCTTTTATTACCTCGAGACTGGACTACTGTAACGCACTCTATGTGGGGGTACCCCTGGTGCTGGTTTGGAGACTGCAGCTGGTGCAGAATGTGGTGGTCCGTCTCCTAATGGGAGCAGGTTGATGCGAGCACATTACACCAGTGCTTCACTCTCTGGACTGGCTGCCGATAGTCTTCCGGGCCCAATTCAAGGTGTTGGTGTTGACCTTTAAAGCCCTAAACAGCTTGGGCCTCACATACCTGCAGGACCGCCTCATCCTCTGGGTTCTGGATTGACCATTGCGGTCGGCTGGGGACATCCTCCTCGAGGTCCCCCGGGTTTTCCAAATACTGGCCTTGGGGAGGGCGTTTTCTGTGGCTGTGCCATGGCTGTGGAACTCCCTCCCATTGAAGGTCCACTTGACCACCGACCTCCCCTCTTTCCGTAGACAGTGTAAGACCTGTCTCTTATACACATCTAGATGTGTATAAGCTGATTGGCCAGCGCTGCTTTTTAATTCTGGAGCCAGCTACCAACACTTTTGTTTTAGAATAGTTAATCCTAAGATCTTCCTTCCTACAGTACTCCTCAAAGCGGGACAAGGAAAATGGTGTCCTCTTTATTGGGGTTCTTCCGAAATGCTGGTGGTCGATTAGTCTCCCCCGCTGTCCGATTGTTTAGAGCTAAGGTGATCAGCCAATATTTGTATGCATTTCCAGTGTGGGGTTTAAATTATACTTCTAAAATGGAAGCTGCCCAGAACGGCTTTTTATGAGCTGTACTGGGGGTTCCCAAATGTACCCCACAGATGATTATTAGGGCAGAGGCGTGTTGCCCCCAAATGAAATCTAACGCTCTCTGCCTGTTACTAAAATATTGGCTCCAAATCTCGTTGTTTCCCCCTCTTGGCGACTCCTTGCTGGCTATGGCAGTTCGTGCTGGCCTTTTCGATCTCTGGGCGCGACAGGTGGAAGGAGAGCTTTTCAAATTGGGCTTTTCAAGGGAGGCTTTGGGCCCTTTGGGATTTTATCAAGCCTTTCGCCTGATTAAGGTCCGTATTAAGGACCAGGAGTGTCAGGGGGAGGACACGAATTTAGGTTCTCAGAAAGTGGCCCCTGATTATGTGGTGATCAGACCTCCCCTTACAGGGCCCTGTTATCTTTTTGCATGGAAAAATGCCAATTTTATACAGGCATTTAGCAGATTTCACTGTAATATATTTTCTTCAGCTCTCTTGGAGGGCCGTTATGGCAGTCTTGGAAGGGAATTGAGGATGCGTGGGTTGGGTTAGGGAGGATTTAGGCTTGGGTTTGACTTGTTTTAACTGGGTGATTTTAGGCTGTTTTAATTGTATTTTTATTCTATTTGTTTTAATTTGTATTTTAACATATTGTTAGCTGCCCCGAGATGCTTTTAGCAGGAGGGGGCAGCATATAAATTTTATTAATAAATAAATAAATAAATATGAATATAAATATAAATAAATTCCCGACTTCCGACTGGCTCTCTGCCATGGTGGCAGGGACCCACCCCCCTCTCATTCCCAAATTTTCACCGTTTTCGGCTGCTTTTTATACCGTTGACCATGAGATGTTGGTGACTCACTTGCGGGATCAAACTGGAGTAGGCGGGATCGTCCTTGACTGATTCTGCTCTTCCCTGGCCGAGAGAACTCAGCGTGTGGTGCTTGGGGATTGTTCTTCATCTCCACGGGACCTCACTGTCAGGGTTCTGGGGCGGGGCCACCTCTGCCAGCGCTGTGGTGGTGGGGCCCATGGGCCACTCCCTCTTTCCCCCCATACCAGAGTGGCATAGGGGACCTTGGGGAACTCCCCTGAGGGGACGGCAGTGGAGCCGGGCACTTCCCACGAGCCGGCGAGTGCCTGAGGATCCCACAAAGCCGTGCCGACAGGCAGTGGAGTGGCATGGCCATAACGGGTTGCCAGGGCAACTCCTAGCAAAACCACCGTCCCTGCAGCGTACCAGGGGCGGGGCCCTGAGGATGCAACAACAAGCCTGGAGCCAGAGGTGATCAGCACGACTCCAAGCCAAGCAGGGGGGCGGGACTGGAGACATAAAAGCCAGCACCAGCTGTAGCTGAGTGATGGTGATCAGAGCATCTAAGAGACTAGCCGCTGTGAGCAAGCTAAGTGTGGTTTATTTATTTTATTTATTTATTTATTTATTTATATTTATATGCCGCCGACCCCCATGCCTACGGCATCTCGGGGCGGCTTCCAACATAGTATAAATACAATTTTAAATCATAAAACAAAATCTACAATATAATAATTAAAACAAATTTAAAACACCCCCCACAAAAATTAACACCCCCCCACACCCTCTTCTCCGAAGGCCTGGGCGAACAGCCAAGTCTTACAGATGCGTCGAAAGGCCAACAGGCCCCGGGGGCAGGCGAGCCTCCTCCGGGAGAGAGTTCCACAACTGTGGCCCAGCCACCGAGAACGCCCTCTCCATTGTGGCCCCCCGTCTTACACGGGGGACCTCCAGAAAGGCGCCCCCGGTGGACCGAAGGGATCGCTCTGAGGCGCGGAGGGCAAGGCAGTCCTTGAGATATGAGGGGCCCAGGCCGTGCAGGGCTTTGTAAATCAGTACTAACACCTTGAATCTGGCTCGGTACGCTATAGGCAGCCAGTGCAGAGCGCGGAGCACCGGTGTTATGTGCTCACGCCGCCCGTCCCCGTCAGAAGATGGGCCGCCGCATTCTGCACTAGCTGCAGCCTCCAAACCAGAAACAAGGGAAGCCCCACGTGAAGCGCGTTGCAGTAGTCTAGCCTCGAGGTGATGAAGGTATGGACGAGAGTGGCCAGATCGGGCCTGGAGAGGTAAAGTCGAAGCCCCCATACCAGATACAGCTGGCAAAAGACAGCTTTAGCCACCGCCTCCACCTGCCGATCCAGACGGAGGCCCGAATCCAAAACCACCCCCAGACTCCGAACCTGAAGAGCAACAGGCGGGCGAACCCCCCCTATCAGGGGAGGTCAGCACTTCCCCCGCCCTTCCCACCACCATCACCTCCGTCTTATCGGGATTGAGCTTCAGTCTGCTCTGTCGCATCCAGTCTGCCACGGCCTCCAAGCATTGGGAAAGTAACGAGACAGCAGGACCTGGGTCAGTTGAAAATGAGAGGTACAGCTGAGTATCATCAGCATATTGGTGACATCGCACCCCGAACCTTCTCACAATCTCCCCCAGGGGGTGCATATACACATTGAACAACAGTGGAGACAGAATGGAACCCTGTGGAATGCCGCAGGTCAAGGCCCGGGGGCTAGATGTTTCAGCCCCCAGCACCACCCACTGGCTTCTACCTGAGAGGAATGCGCGGAACCATCCAAAGACAGTCCCGTCCAGACCCCCCAAGTCTCGCAGCCGTCTCAACAGCAGTCCGTGGTCCACGGTATCAAAAGCGGCTGAGAGATCTTGCAGGATCACAAAGTATGAACATCCTGCATCCATCTCCCGGCGGAGATCATCCACCAAGGCCACCAACGCCGTCTCAGTACCGTAGCCGGGGCGGAACCCAGATTGAAAAGGGTCAAGGAAACCGATGCTTTCCAAATACGCCTGGAGCTGCAGTGCCACTGCCCGTTTAATAACCTTCCCTAAAAAGGGAAGATTAGAGACAGGTCGGTAGCTGGTGAGTGCATCCACATCCAAAGATGACTTCTTCAGCAGGAGGCGCACCACAGCCTCCTTGAGACTGGGCGACAATCTCCCCTGCCGAAGGCACGCATTCACTACCCTCGCCAGCACCGTCCCCAAGGTCTCCCTGGAGGCTTTCACCAACCAGGATGGGCACGGATCTAGTTCACAACTAGTGGCTCTGACAGACCCCAGGACATTCACTGCATCAGCCGGCATCACTTCCTGAAACTCATCCCAGAAAGATCGACCAGACGGTGCCTCCATAACCTCATGCCCCTCGCTTACTGCTTCCAATTCGGTGTCAAAGTTGCTCTGGATCTGAGCGATCTTTTCTGCAAAGTAGGTGGCAAACTCCTCACAGCAAGCCTGGGACAAGTCCCCGTCCCGGCGGAGGGAGGCCGGACTGACCAGCCCCCGCACCACCCGGAACAGCTCTGCTGGACGCGACTTTGCAGACGCTATGAGGGCAGCAAAGAACTCCTTCTTTGCTGTCCTCACAGCCTCAACATAGGACCGTAAGTGGGTCCTATGGAGAAGTCGGTCAGATTCAGAGCGAGTCCGACGCCAGCGTCGCTTAGTCTCCTACCTACCTGTTTCATACACCGCAGCCCCTCGGTAAACCAAGGGGCCCTGCGGTGACAAGACGGAGGAAGAAGACGTCTCGGAGCCACCCTGTCGATGGCCTCCCCCAGCAAGATGTTCCAATGCTGGACAAGCTCATCTGCAGAGTGGCCGCCCGGGTCTAAGATTAACTCCTTCAGAGCCTCCTGGAACTGCTGCGGTTCCATCAGCCTCCAAGGGCGGACCAACCTAACTGGTCCATTCCCCTTCTGGAGGAAGTGTGCTGAGAGGCTGGCCTGTAGGAGATAATGATCCGTAGTTTATGTGTTTGGTGCTTGATATTTACTGTATTGTAGTTCCTGTTTGACTTCATATATCCCCTGTGACCCTTGAGTGGACCTTTCCTTTTCCAATTGCCCTTCCTATTGTGTGCGTGGAGAGTGAGAGGATTGTGCTTGCCCCCTTCCCTGGGTCCTCATTTCCCTTCCCCCTGTCTCTGCAGTGTGTCTCCTTCCCCTTCCTTCCCCTCCATCCCTTGGGACCCTTGCCCCCTTTGTCCCCCCATCATCTGCTCACCATCTCCCCAAAACCCCGTGCACCCTGCGAGCAAGTGAGAGTGCGAGAGAGAACGTTTGGGGTATCTCTAGTATTATTTGGCTCTGCGCCGTATTATAATAGTGGCCTGATTCCTGTGGAGTCTAAAGGGCCAAAATACTATCCTGACGGGCAGCTTTTCCCCATGCATCTCCTTGCAGGCCTTAAGACTGAAGGTGGGCTTGCTCCCTTGTCGGTTTCCTCTCGTTCCCCCTACCCCCGTGACACTCATGTGTAGTGTCTCACAAGGTTCTATCCTGTCCCCACTCTTGTAACGTGTATATGTAGCTACTTGGGGAGGTCGTGAGATGGTCTGGGGTGCGGTGTCATCAATATGCTGATGACACCCGACTCTACCTCTTGTTTTCATCTGACCCAGACCCTGCAGTCTCGCTGCTTACCTGATATCTAGCAGGTGTTGGGGATTGGATGGCGGCGAGCCAACTGAAGCTGAATCCCAACAAGACAAAGGTGATGGTGGTGGAAAGGGCAGTGGATGTGGCGGTTCCCATTATTGATTACCATTTTAATATAAATAAATAAATTAAATTTATGGGGTCCACCCTCCGCTGATGTCCCAGGTCTGTAGTCTGTGGGCATGCTCCCCGATCCACAGCTCTGCCTGGATTTTCAGGTGGGGCCTGTGGTAAGGAGTGTGTTTTGCCAGTTACATCTGGTACAATGGCTTCGGTCATATGTTTCAGGTCGTGACCTGGCCACCATCATCCATGCTGTTATTACCTCAAGATTGGACTATTGCAATGCACTGTACGTGGGGCTACCTATGGTGATGGTACAGAGACTGCAACTAGTGCAGAATGCTGCGACCCATCTCCTTACGGGAACAGGTCACCGTGAGCACATTACACTGGTGCTCCGGGCTCTGCATTAGCTCCTTATATTCTTCCGGGCCCGATTCAAGGTATCGGTTTTGACCTGTAAAGCCCTATACGGCCTTGGTCTGACTTACCTGTGGGACCGCCTCACTCTCTGTGCTCTGGAGCGGCCTCTGCAGTCCACTGGGGTGCCCTTCTCACGGTCCTTCGTGTGGCACGGGGGGACACTATGGAGAGGGCGTTCTTGGTGGCTGCACTTAGGTGGTGGAACTCCCTCCCAGTGGAGGTCCAGGTGGCCCCGGATCTCTCCTCCCGTCGTATCTGTAAAACCTGACTGTTCTGCCTGGCTTTTGACAAGGGAGATGGGGTGTAGGGTGAGATGGGGGAGGGGGAGGGGTTGGTTTGGTTTTGTGCCTTTCCTTTTTATTGTATTTTATGGTATTATTGATTTTATATGTTTTAACATTGTAAGCCGCCCCAGGCTGCTTGGAGCAGGAGGGGCGGGATATTAAATGATTTTATAAATAAATACAAAAATTAATAAAATTAACACACACACCCCACTAACTGGGGGGCCTACACCACTCCCTTCAACCCCAGACAAATCCCAACATGACTCTATAATACAATGCCCACACCCCTTCTCACCAGGAGATGATCACCCAGAGGGGCAACAAAGCTGCTTTCATTAGCTGGAAAATGTCCCCCTGATCCCACCCTCATATTCCCCAACAGAAAAAATCTTCCCTTCCCAATCACCTATAACCAATCCAACCGAAAACCACTAAAGACCAATCCCACTCCTAAGCCCATCCAATATCCACTCCTTACCCAGCACAAACCCCAATATCCACTGCACCAGCCTATATCACCTCAAGACTGGACTACTGCAACACACTCTACGTAGGGCTTCCTTTGGTGACAGTCCGGAGACAGCAACTGGTGCAGAATGCGGTGACCCGTCTCCTGACAGGTCACCAGGAGCACATTACATCAGTGCTTTGTTATCTTCACTGGCTGCCTATAGTGCACTGGGCTCAATTCAAAGTCTTGGTTTTGACTTATAAAGCTCTAAATGGGCTGCCCTGTGGGCAGGAGGGGAGGGATATAAATTTAAAATAAAATTAAAAAAATAAAATAAAAACGGCCTGGACCCCTCATACCTGCGAGACTGCCTCACTCCCCGGGACCTGGATTGGCCTCTGCAGTCAGCCAGGGTTGCCTCCCTCGGAGTCCCCCATCACGTGTATCCTGGGTGGCGACAATGAGAGGGGCGTTCTTGGTGGTGGCGCCGTGGCTGTGGAACTCCCTCCCGACGGAGGTCTGTCTGGCTCCAGACCTCCCCTCTTTCCAAAGACAATGTAAGACCTGGCTGTTACACCAGGCGTTTGATGAGAGGGATGGATGAGGGTTGGGGGGAGAGGGTCTGTGACTCTGCCTATGTTCTGTGGTTTTAAATTATATTTTTATATTGTATTTTTTTATTCTGTGTGCTTTTATTGTATTATTATTGTGTTGTACACTTCCCCGAGCTGCCTTGGCAGGAGGGGGCAGCTAAGAAATCTAGGTAAATAAATAAAAAATATATATTGTCAAAATATTCCCCCCCTTGCCTCCCAGTGCCCCACCAAGGGCCACACCTAAGGGCCCTTTGGTGCGGCCCGTAGGTGTGTGCCTGTGGCGGCGCCGGGCTGAGCTCTGTAAAAAGCTTCTCCTCACCGGAAATTCCTCCGGGGCAGCTGACCCCACCCCCTCCTGCAAGGGAGTGGGGGCACTGGTGGTGATATCAGGGGATCAGGACCCGGTACCTATCAGGGGGGATGAGCCCCACTCACTCTCTTCCCCTGAGTACACTCTTTAAATTCTTGAGGGTAGGGACTGGATCCATGGGGTCAGTTCCAGAAGCTGGAAAGATGCCAAATAAAAAAACAGCTGTGAGACCGATATTATATTATATTATTATTATTATTATAAGCATTTGTATAGCACCAGCTGTGTACCTGGCGCTTTACAGAATAATAAGATAGACGCGGTCCCTGCCTACGTCTTACAATCTAATAGACACGGAGAGGGGAGACAAGGGATGGGACATAGGGAGAGACAAGGGATATGACCCATGGTGGAGGTTCCCCACCCCCACTCTAAACAATTTGGTTCAAATTTGCAGCCATCTTTCCAATAAGCAATTGGAAGTTTTGCCTAAGTGTACTCTGCCGACTGTGCATGATTGCAGGCAAAGATGTGCACTTCTACACTTCCCATATGATGAAAGACGTGCCTCTTTTGTGCCTCCCAGACTTCCCCACAGTGCCAAAGGGTGCACATTCTGTCACATCAGAAAGCGCCCTTAGTTTATTACCATTCCATCATCTCCCTGTTTGGAGGTATGCACATATGATAACTAACTATGCCCTTGAAATGCTGGCTCGACTGCTGGAGAAACTATATAAACAGAGAGAGAAGAGGTTAATAATCCGTGTTTTAGGAGTGAGAAGAACTGGGAGCAACAGCTTAAAATTCAGAATAGAAGAATAAATTTAAACTATGCTAAGGGGATTTGCCTGATTGGGGTGCCCTTTGAAATGGACTTGGGATGAGAGGGGAATGAAATATTCTGGCACTGCTCTTGTCTAAGGCCATTTTTAAATGGGCATGGCTGGGGGATGTGTCTGTGTGCGCTAGGTGGAGCAACCGCGCATGTCCAGTGAGTGGGGATGGAACCAAATAAGCCAGGGATGGACGTGCACCCCTACCTATGGTTTGGCCTGCCCCCGCAGGGAGCATCCTGGATTTCCTCCCGTTGCTCTGTGAATGGGTCACCTGAGCACAAATACAGTCACCCACACTACCTTTACATGGGTGCTTGGGTGGGTGGGGGATGGGTGGACCTGCATGGACAAGTATTATTTAAAAACAGCCTTAGAAAAGCAACCAGCTGTCCTGTTCTAAAAGAAGGGGCTTCTTCAGAAAGCCACTCCCTGCCATAGTCTAGCTGCAGCTGGGCTTGCTCTTTGGACTGTCCAGCTACTGGAGAAGAGGTGCATCAGGAAATGAGATAAGGATGTTTGTCCTGAGAGAGCAGATGTGGACTTTGTCCTCTTCACCACTTTGCAGCCGCTAGCAAGTTGCAGAGTCAATAAAGCAGCTAGTACAGGAGCAGTTGCTGTATTCTACCCATTGCCTGGGGCATTTCGCCCATCTGTTACTTATGTTTGGAAATCAAGTAATATTTATTCAGTGCTGCTGGGATCATTTCCAGTCTGTAGGGGTTTTTGTGTTATGAATATAGAGGGAGAGTCCTCTTTGACTGTTTTCAGACAGGACGTGCCCACACATGTCCACTCAGTGGACACCTGTGCAAATGTCCATCTAAAAGTGGTGGTGGGTGGGCGTAGACTTCTGCGGCACACGTGCCTCCACCCATACCCTTCCATCTCCCCTCACAGAGCAACCCGGTTTTGTTTTTCTGGTTGCTCCATCCAGCACACACCCATCCCCCGCCATGTGAAAGCTGCTCCCCCCACTCACTGGAAGTCCGGACCTGCCTCCCAGATGGGTCCATTTAAAAACAGCCTTAGTCACATACCCAGAGGCTCCTTGACAGAGGTCTTAATGTAAAGAGTTCTGTTTGGTTTCAAAATGCCTTGGTTCATACCCTCTCATTTTAAGTTTAAAATTAAGTTTTAGGTAGAGACCAAAAATGTATAGGAGAACTCAGTATTTATTTTGTTTAAAGCAGCAAACCCTAAGTTAGCTGTAGGGTTATTCAAACAGTTCTAGAATTTCAATGCATGGGTATCTTGATAAACCCAGTCCAAGCATCAGCTCTGTTGCAAAAGACAAAACCAGGTTGTCCGGTTTAATGTGTTCTGAGGTTTAATTGCCGACCATATATCAGGAGTGGTCAAAGTTCCCAAGTCCAAGAGCCTCATACAAACATTTTAATATGGCTGAGAACTACAAGACATATGCATGTGTATGATACACATGCATATGTCTTGTAGTTAGTGTATGACTAACACAAACCTCTCCTGCTTCCTGATTTGCTGGCAGAGCTGGTGCTCTACAGCCCTTGCTGCCGAGATCCTGAGGAACAGCTGCAGTTCAGTTGCTAAGACATACACAGGACCATGAAAGCAGTTTGAGGCCCAGCTATAACAAACTTTTTTTTACGAGACACTCCCCTGAATGTCCACCCAGTGGACACGTGGGGGAGTACCTGTGTAAAAGTGGTGGGTGGGTGCGTGCTCCCATGACCCACCCATTTCCACACATGGAGCAACCATCAAAAAGTCGGGTTGCTCCATGCATGGAGGTGGGTGGAGATGGGTGTGTGCCCATATGATGCCTCCCCCATGCACGGCCCTCGCAACTGAGTGCACACGGACCGCCCCCCCCCCCCCCAGTCCATGTAAAAATGGCTTGAGAGCTGCACTTGATCTGCCCAAGAACTGCATGTGACTCCCAAGCCACAGTTTGGCCACCTCTGCCATATACCTAGCTTGAAGGGAATGGGGTTGGACGCAGGTGCTCAGGTTGTGTCATGTCACTTGGGTGATGTATGTACATATGTCAGTTTATACAATGTGCATATGTGGCTACAATTACCAATGGGGAGGAATGTTTGTCTTCAGTTCCACCCACAGCATTTCAGGATACTTGGCTTTTGGCCTTTCTCTACCCTCAAGAATTGAAAGAGTCAGGGGATGGGAATGGAGATGAGGACATGCACTCAAGGATAGAGGATGGATCCATGGCATAGATTCATGACTTGGATCCTCTTCCTTCCTTCTGCATCCTGAGCACACCCCTTGAGCATGCCTACCCGCAACTCATATCCAGCTCCTGGAGTTTGTACTAGTTTTCAGAGTAGCCCGCAAGAAGGGTAAGATCCCCAGCACTTGCAAGTAGTAATCCCAAACTGGGTCAAAGTCAAAATGTGAGACAAGATCAGCCTTTCTGATGTGAAAGTGAAAAAAAAATCTCATTCCTTATTTCTTGTGCCCACACTTCCTATATGAAGCCCTTGCTGTCGTTAATATTCCTGCAGTCTCTTCCATCCACCCATGATAAGAATTCCGTCTTTAACAACGTGTGGTTTTTGTCCCTTTCAGAGAGGACCCCTGGAGGGTAGCTAAAATGGTGAAGTCCTATCTCCAGCAACACAACATTCCTCAGCGAGAGGTGGTGGACACCACAGGTTTGAATCAGTCTCACCTCTCACAGCATCTCAACAAGGGCACACCCATGAAGACCCAGAAGAGAGCTGCCCTCTACACCTGGTATGTCCGCAAGCAGCGAGAAGTGGCCCAGCGTAAGTACAGCAACAGCAGGTTCCTCCCAGCCTTAGTCCCACACAACCCCCATTTCTGGTGCTGAAGGGAGAGGTGTGGGAAGACAAGAACATTGGGAAGACAATTCCATCTTGCCATTCAGCGTGGGTGGGCAAACAAGCAGCTTAATCTTTAACACAGGCAACAGGTCTGTTCACATAATTGTACATCTATGGCCCTTTTTACACGAGATGCACCCGCTCATGCCCAGGCAGGCCGGCTCATGCCCACCAACCTCACCTATTGCCCACTCACAGAGCAATTGGCCAAACCAGTGATTGCTCCGTGAGTGGGGATGCGTGGGGGATTGGTGTATGCCTGTGTGCACTGCCTCCCGCACTGCCCACGCTGCCTCATGCACACCCATCCCCCTGCAGCCATGGCCCATTTAAAAAGGGCCTTTGTCCAAGTGCAAGTTTCTACTCACACTTAGATGGAACATAGTGCACTGAACTACAGATGGATGCTCACAGACAGCATGGTCATCAATAGGACAAAAAACAGGACCTTTGGTACTAAAAATTAGTCTCTGCAACTTCAGCTAAAGCAGTGGTCCTCAAACCTTTTTGAACCATGCCCCCCAACTCCATTTATCTGTTGTAGTTGAGGCCACTCCCCACACCACACATGCATACATATTACTCCCTCTCTCCCCACCCCCCTTCACACCCTCTGTATTGCTTCCATCCTCTCTCTCCCTTGCCACCCCATTATTTTGAGAATTCCCTCTGAGTATTTGTCAGAAGGGGTCCTTTTTGTGATCCTCTAGAACACCTTTTGTGCCTGCCAAAAGTTCTGACTTTCCCCTTTTGACCAAGGAGCTAGATGGATAATTCCTTCAGCTGCATGTAATAGGCTGATGCAATTGTTAGAGTCATCCGTTAATGAACGACAGTCACCTACACAAATAACTCATGCATTATAATTGTGCACTCAGACCACATTTTCCACAGTCTAGACCCCGGCAGCTGGAGCGTAGCTAGTTTGAAATGGACGCCCCTGAGGCACTTAGCAAGTCTCCAGTGGGTGCTAATCACCCATTCACCTATGCGCACATTCCCTATGGGCATAGTCCACCCAGGCTCTTAGGTCCCCCTGTTCCTATTATAGCTAATGTCCTTGATCGGCTGGCAAAGCCTACGCTATACTAGTACGTAGCCTTGAGCTCTACATAATCTGTGGGTATTTTCAGACATTACGAGATCACAGTCAACCACGCTCAATTCCGGGCGGTGGCTGTGATTTCGGAACGTCTGTTGGGGGAAACGCATGTTTCCCCCCAGATGTTACCACAGCGTGGAATTACATTCACCACGCGAGCGGCCGAAGCGGAGGGACCGGCGGCCCTATGTATTCGGGCCGCATGTTATCCCGCGTTGGAGGGGGCAGGCGATCCTGCCCCCTCCAACGCGGATCCCCGAAGTGCCGGCTTAACGGCGCACTTCCGGGTTCCCTGGGCTTGTGCGCATGCGCGGAAGGGCGCACATGCGCACAAAGACTCTCTGCTGTGTCTGAACAGCAGACACGGCAGAGAGAGGAAACCGGGGGATGGATGCCGGCACTAGATGATCCCGCTTCTCAGCGGGATCGTCTATCAACGCCCTAAGAGATGGCCTCCAGTCCTCCCCTGTATTCCATGATCCATCGTGATCCCTAAGGTCATCAGGAGGCCCTCTTGCAAGTTCTATCAGCATAGTCCATACAGTGAGGGTGCACAGAGAGGCATTCTTGGTAGCTTTTTCACAGTTCTATAATTCCTTTACCCTGGAGGTTCACCCCAACCCAAGCATTTTTCAGAGGCAATGTAAGATTTATTTGCCTGGATATTTAGCAGCTGGGAATATGGTCTGGGGAGTTGTTTTTATGGAATTTTACAGAGTATATACATTTGAGGGATTACATTTTACATATATTTTATATGTTTAAAATGTTACCCACCCTGAGCCTCTGGGGAAGGTCAGGCTAGAAATCTAAATAAATAAATGATTTAATTTCCTTTGTTCAGTCAGTATTTTGGTTGGGTTACTTTGTGCAGGATAGTGTCCAATAGCACTAAATCATACTGTGCAAAGTGAATGACGCACCACATCAATGAAGAAAAGAAAAGAGCAAAATTGAAGTAAACTAATTAACAAAGGATACTGCAACAAAATAACCAATTTAATTAATATGTGACTATTGCATGACTAATGAAGACTTATTCAGATATTAATTTGTTTGAACAAATATGTAAATAAACTTCACCAAGACATGTTGACATTAATTTCATGCCTAATTCAAGCGCTGGATGAGCTGTTCTGGGTTTCAGGGGAGAACATACGTTATAGAGACAGGCAAACCCCATTCCCCATTCCTGCTTCCAGAGTTCACGCATGCTGGGCAGGGCATCCTGGCTGAGGAGACCATGGGAGATGACCTGCCAACGAAGAAAGGGAGAAGGAATCGCTTTAAGTGGGGGCCTGCTTCCCAGCAGATCCTATTCCAAGCCTATGAGAGACAGAAGAATCCCAGTAAGGAGGAGCGAGAGGCACTGGTAGAAGAATGCAACAGGTGAAGGGGGTTCTCTGTGCCTAAGGATAGGGATGCAATGGGAGGGAAAGAAATAGGTCTTCATACACTTGCTCTTTTGCAATAAACTGCATTCACTATACATAAGGCAAAAGTATGGAGTATTCAGGGCTGGCCTTAAAATGTGTGGCGCCCAGGACAAATATACAGTGAGGGACCCTTAGTGATCCCACTCCTTTCCCCATGGCCCTACTTCCTTGGGAGTACCCTCTGTGGGGCCCAAGGGGTGGTTGGGTTTGAGGCCTTGATGGAAGAGAGTGGGGGCCCCACTCCCTGCCCTGGTAAAACATGGGGGCCACTGTGGGGGGCGGGGCAGAAGTAGATAAAAGAGTGGGGTCTGGGGCTGCCGCTGCCATTCACAAGCCAGCCCTGGGAGTATCAGTGGATGAAGCTCTTGTTTTGGGATACATTTTTCAAAACAGAATGTTGTATGTGCTCTGGGATTTCCCAACAGTGCAGGCAGGGCTTGTGGTCTATGAGAGACCGATCAGCTGCAACAGCTATAGCCAAGCCTCTGCTACTGAGCTCTGTTGGTCAGTGGCTCTCGCTGCTGACCTGCAGGAATCCCTGGCATTCCATTTTGGGCCTCTAATAAGGCTCTATGTCTATATCCAATGGAAAGATCCCTTCAGAGAAGGTAGTAAAACAGGGCTGCCTGCATACAGTCATGGGGTTGCTGCACAACACCTAAGCCTCAACACAACACCTGGAAACTTGTCCCAGGGTCTGTACAGCACCGTGCCTGCTATTCCATGAATGTAAAACCAATGGTTGTATTACGAAGACCCTATGTGCTGGCAGGAGACACCCCAAGCAAAGGCATAGCTGGGCTGGCATGGGCTCTGGTACAGAAGATAGAATGTGCCCCTCTGAAGTACTCAGCAAGTCTTTGGTGGGTGCCAATCTCCCATTCACATGGGGGGGGGGGGCCACAGGCCCCAGTACAGCTGCACTGCCTTCACCTCTTATAGCTGTACGCTGTACCCTTGACCCCAGGCCGATAGCACTAGTCTTAACCTAAACATGGAAGTTCCCTAATGTCATGTGCTCCATGTTTACGGAATGACGTGATCCTCTTTCTGTGCCCTTCCTGGCAGGGCAGAGTGCCTTCAGCGAGGGGTCTCCCCATCTCAGGCCCAGGGGCTGGGCTCCAACCTGGTGACTGAGGTGAGAGTTTACAACTGGTTTGCCAACCGCCGGAAGGAAGAGGCTTTTCGACACAAGCTAGCTATGGATACCTACAATGGGCCACAGCCCAGCTCTGCTCCCCCGCTGACTTCTCACAACTCCTCACTTCAGCAGCCGGCTTCCCTGTCACCAAACAAAGTCCATGGTGAGTACCAATTCTGCAGAGTTTGTTCCAGAACAAGAGAAATGCGAGCCTGCTAGTTTGGGGGCACTCAGGCCATTTCTAAGCGTACCCCTTCAGCTGGTGGGAAAGCCAGACGGGAGGGGAATATTTGAGATGGTAAAGCAGGTGACCAAACAGTTGATTGAGTGAAGAAAAATTGAATTTCAGTGCTGGGGAGTGGGCTTTCAGTCACTTCCCATTATCTGCCCCCTCTACGGGTTAGCGCTAAGGGTATAACAACAGAGAAGATGGGGGAGGAATTGTCTCCAAAGAAACCAAATAAGCTAATTCCCTAGGGAATTATGATGGAAAACACCACCCACAACTCACAATGGCAAGACAACAGGTGGGGATGTCTTAGACAAACATAGCATTCATAAAATCACATACTTTTAAATAAATTTAGACAACCATGAACAATAAATCCCAAAGCAGATATGTATCCACAGGCATAGGTTTGTTTGCAGTGTTGGTGTACCTTATTGACTGTATATATTTTTGGAGTGGTACTAGTGAGTACCCCAATTGGATTTCAATGCCTGTGGATACATATCTGCTTTGAGATTTATTGTTCATGGTTGTCTAAATTTATTTTAAAATATGTGATTTTATTAATGCTGTGTTTGTCTAAGTCATTCCCACCTGTTGTCTTGCCATTGGGAGGAATTGTCTCCCAATCAGGTTTCATGAGGTATCACTACTGTCAAAACCTCCTGCCTCTCTCCGCCAGCATAGGTGAGAGCGCAGCAGTGGCATCACCACAGGCAGCAAGGTGCACGGCTAGGGCACAGGAGATTGGATGGGAAGGGAAAAAGAAGTGGTCAGGCAGGGAGGGGAATGGAAGAGTGAGAAGTTGGAGGGAAAGGGAGAATGTACGTGTGCGCGCATATGTACGTGTGCGCGCATGCGCACGCGCAGGTAAAGAGAGAAATGGGAAGGCAGATAGTAGGTCTGCAGGACAATCAGGCCATGTAGTTTCAGAGGCCTGTGGGGGCAGGCAGGGACAGCGTCTCTAGTGGTCAGAGCATCATTTCCCAGATGAAACTTGCTATGCTCTTGGCAGTGAGTAATCTCTTTGAAGGACTCAGCAGTTTGGTTACATCAAAGGCTAATCACATGCTTCCCCCTCTGTGGGAGACTCCCAATGTCACAAGTCAGGGACACTCTGAAATAGCCTTGATAGAATTTCTGAGGAAGGAGGAAAAGTCACCGCTGTCACAGCAGTGTGGAGCTCTGCTGCATTGGCAAACCAGGGAAGACAATACATTTTTAGAGTTGTTGACTGTTGAGGAGTAGTGTCTCTGCCTCCTTCCCTGTAGTTTCCAGATGAACAAGTTAACAAATTTGGAGTTTCACTACGCTCACTTTATTCATTTATTTATTTATTTTTAAAAATGTATACCCCGCCCCTCTTGCCACAGGCAAGCCGGGGCGGCTAACAACATCAAAGATAAACACAATAAAATATCATAAAACATAATAAAACATCAATAAAAACCAACCCCCTCCTTCACCAACCCCCACCCACCCCTCACCCTCACCAAATGCCCTATCTATCACTCAGATGTTTGTCCGCGTTGGTGTTTGTATGCAAAAGTGCTTGGAATCCTAATAGTTAGATAAAGCATGTATCAGCAACAACCCTAGTCTCCTGCATTAGCTAGTGCACATGTGCAAACACATCCAGACTGAGAGAAATAAATTTCTTCCTAACCTCTCCTCTGAGTGTTAGAGCATTAGTTTAATGAAGGAAATTCCATTACCCACTTAGAGATGGAGACAAAGTAGTTCAGATGATATCTTTAACTGGGCCAACTTCTGCTAGAGAGCCATTTAGTAAGAGAGGCTCCTGGGAAACTTTCTTCATAGCCTGGGGATGGCCAAAGACAGAAAGACAGGCAGAATTCCTCTCTCCCAGGGAAGGATGTGGATCCATGTGTGAGGCAATGGCAAGGAAGCTCAGAGCTGAAATAATATGGAGACTGAAGATTCTTCTTACTCTCTGAGAAAGCTTCTCCTTCCACAGTTTTGCTACACAACTTCTTCCCTGCAAGTGACACTAGGCACAAAAAAAAACAATACATCAAAATGCAACTTGTCCAAGATAACAAGTCAGCAACAGGGTCCAAATTAGGATGTATATGTCCCCAACTTCCAGTCGCACATTCCCTCCACACAACCCCCCTCCCGCCCAGCTCCGAAACAGCACCAACAATACAGGAGGGTCTCAGTCCATTTGGTATTTGAAGGCCAATGGCTGAATTAATTGTTCATTTTATTTGGCACATGCAACCACCAGGTCTCTTTTCTGGCACAGGAGTGAGGTACAGCCAGCAGCCAGAGAGCGAGACAGATTCTTCCAACAACCACCATCTTGTGAACAGCTCCATGGTGACCAGCCAGGCCATTCTTCATCAGGTCTCTCCCCCTGGACTGGAACCAAGTCAGAACCTGCTCAGCACAGACACTAAGCTGGTGAGTGAAGCATACCCTAGCTCTGGTGACTCTGCAACAGCGGTGATGAGCTGTTTCCATCCCGGGGACCACTTTGAAAAGGAGTACAAGCTCCAAGGGCTGCATAGAGGTTGGGGGCAGGGGTGCTTAAGGGATGCGCTCAAGAACAGGAAGCGAAGTCCAGATCGTAGATCTGTGCATGGATTTGCCCTCTATGCTTGTGTGCATGCCGTCATCTCTGCTCCCTTACCTTGAGCTAAGTTTTATTGGTTCTTGGGATACTGTATCAAGGGGCCAGATCTAGGCCCGGGAAAGGGGCCACATAAAAACTTGCTGCGGATGCATTTGGCCTCCAGGCCTGAGTTTTCCTGCTCTACCATGTTATGGAGCTTGAGAGGAATGCCTAGCCTCTCAGAACAGAGCTTTTACTCGTGATGTTTCCCAGGATGTTGTTAAAGACCCATTATCCAGGGTAGTTGCTTGGCCGATAGCAATGCCATACAACAGTGGCAATTAGAAGAGCGTGCTTTGGTTTCTTAACCCAGAGTAGGCATGGTGGGGTTGGTATTGGAAACATGAAGTCGTTGGCATTCTAACCATCTACTGATCAGCCTGAACAGCCACTGTAACCCCTTTATGGAAGAAAACAGAGTCCACGATTTACGTAAGAAGTGCCATACTGGGTCAGGCCAATGGTCCATCAAGCCCAGCATCCTGTGTCTGACAGCGGCCAATCTCTTTCTCTCGAGAGAAGTACCTGACAGGTCACAATGGGCAATCCATTCCCTGTTGTTCTAACATTAAGAGGTTACGTCCCCAATACCTACTTGGCTAATAGCCATTAATGGACCTATCCTCCAAGAACTTATCCAGTCCCTTTTTGAAAACCAGCTACACTACCAGTCTTGACCACTTCCTCTAGCAATAAATTCCACACGTTAACTGTGGGCTGAGTGAAAAATTGCTTTCTCTTATTGGTTTTAAATCTGCTGCCAGTTAATTTCATGGAGTGTCCCCTTGTTCTAGTATTGTTAGAGAGGGTAAATAACCATTCCCTATTAATGTGTTCCACACCATTCATGAATTTATAAACTTCTATCCTATCCCCTCAGTCGTCTCTTCTCCAAGCTGAAGAGTCCCAACCTATCAAGCCTCTCCTCATACAGGAGCCATTCTATGCCCTTGATCATTTTTGTTGCCCTTCTCTGTACCTTTTCCAGTTCTACTATGACTTTTTTGAGATGGGGCGACCAGAACTGCACACAACACTCCAGGTGCGGTCATACCATAGATCTATATAGAGGCATTATAATATTTTCAGTGTTATTCTCTATCCCTTTTCCAAATGATTCTTAATATTCTGTTTGCTTTTTTGATCACTGCTGCACACTGAGCTGAGAATTTAAATGTATTGTTCACAATGACTTCAAGATCCTTTTCCTGATTTAGAAATGACTCCTAATTTAGAACCCCGCATTGTATACATATGGTTTGGGTTATTTTTCCCTATGTGCATTACTTTGCACTTATCCACATTAAATTTCATCTGCCACTTAGACCCCCAGTCACCCAGTCTTGCAAGATCCTCCGGCAATTCTTCACAGGCCACTTGGGTTTTAGCTACCTTGAATAACTTCGTGTCATCTGCAGATTTGATCACCTCACTCTTTACTCCCTTCTCCAGATCATTAATCTAGATATTAAATAACACTGGTCACAGTACAGATCCCTGGGGCACTCTACTAGCCACTTCTCTCCACTGTGAGAACTGTCCATTTAGTTCTACTCTTTGTTTCATATCTTTTAAACAGTTGCCGATACACACAGGACTGCCTCTTATCCCATTACTTTTTAATTTCCTCAAGAGTCTCTCATGAGGGACCTTATCAAATGCCATCTGACAGTCCAGATGTAGTATATCAGCCAGCTCATCCTTATCCACATATTTACACCCCCCCAAAATTCCAATAGATTAGGGAGGCACAACTTCCATGGTTTCAGAGAGACTAAAAATGTGGCTTGGATGTAATGAATTAAATTAGTTCCATGCAAGTCTACATGAAACGTTGACAAGGGCAAGCTGCCACCATTCACCCAAGCAGGGGCTAACTTAGATGTCTTGTGAGGATTCAAATGCCGGTGCTGTTAATTCAATTCCTTTTCTAGAGAGATCTGTATTTTTACCACTCCCAGTGGGCCATCTCATTTTGGTGCCACAAATGAGTGCCACTGAAACTGAACCCACACAAAACAAGACTGAAGGGATGATGGTTGGCTAGCTCTGTGACCTGGGAAGGATTGGGAATCCTCTCATTGATGGGGTTCAGCCACCTCTGATTACCCAGATTCACTGTCTTAAAGCACTCCTGCATCCCTTGCTGTGCCTGGAACATCAGGCTGTGTTAGTGTGGCTAGGAGTGCTTTACACCATCTCCGTCTGTTGAAAAGACTGCAGCCCTTTCTTTCCAATTTGGATTTGGTCACTATCATCCATGCCTTTATAACTGGAGGCTAGACTACTGCAATGCACTCTGTGCAAGACTGCCCTTGAAAGTTGATAAAAAATTTTTTTTTAAAAAAGCCACAGCTGGTGCAGAACACATTAGCATGGTTCCTCCCTATCAGGGGTCAGTTGCTGCAAGTACATTACACATGTGCTTCAGAATCTGCACTGGCTTCCAGTAGCTTTCCAGGCACAATTCAAGGCGCTGGTTTGACCTTTAAAGCCCTAAATGCCCGAGCCATAGATATCTGAAAATCCACCTCGTCCGTTGTGCTCTGTAGCAGGTTTGAGCTTGCCAGTGGATAAGTTTACAGGGCCAGCAGCAGTCCCTCAGTCACAGGGAATTAGCATCCAACAGTTTATTCACATAACATAGTCCAGGTATATATACACAATTCTTCATCTTATATTCAGGAATCCACAATAGCCTATATATAGCAGTCTTTACATGAAGGCTAAGCCTAGTCAGGCAGCAGTCCTCTGACTGGCTCACATCTTTTTAGTCAGGCTCCAAGTGTCCCTTTAGTGGCCTTCAGCGCTCCACCAGAGATGTGCCCTCCTTGGCTTTCTAATGGCTTCTGCTCTTCACTTCCTGCTTCCAAGCTTTATGTCCCTCAGAGTGGGGGTGTGTGACTTCTGCCTTACTCTAGCCCTCTTAAAGATGCCACAGCCAAACATGCTGCTCCCTGCTCCATCACAATCCCTGCAGTCAGCAAGGAATGCCCTCTTGCAGGTACCATCTGCCCATCAGGTTCATACGGCAAGGGCCCACGGAGAGGCATTATTGGTCATTGCCCCGGTATAGCAAAACTCCCATCCTCTGAAGGTTCGTCAGAGCCTGAGCATTTTCTAGAAGCAATGCAAGACTTTTCTTTTTGGCTGTGTTTGGCAGGTGAGGGTAGAGAGCGATAGTGTAGGAGTTTCTAGGGGATTTTTAATAGCTTTTTGTATTGTACTCCACCCTGAAACTTAGTGGGAGGGGCAGGATATAATCTTAAATAAAATAGATAATCTGGTAGGACACCACCACTTTTCAACCCCCAACAAGAAAGATCTCAAACGTACTCAAACTTCATGGAGGAAGAAGTAAGCTCAAGGAACCCAGTGTTCCACAGAGCTGCACCAACATATTTTTAATCATTGATGGAGCGTATTTTAAAGAGAAAGCATGAAAGAACATGACCAGTCCCACCCCCCACCCCCTTTCCCTCCATCTGGCCCCTGCTGCTCTACAATCCTGAGGTCTCATCCCCTGATCCACTTTGAATAATAGAGTAATTTATACACCTATCCCCAAGGGCGTTTTCAGACCGTACGTGTTACAGAGCTGCAGCGTTGCCCTATGGGTGTCCTGCAACATGTATAGTGAGAGTAGGGGAATGTCTTCTCTGAAACCACCTCAAGACAGGGGTGGCGAAACTTTTCCCTCCCAGCGGCCATTTTGAAAGTTAGTACAAGCTCCAAGGGTTGCACAGAAGTTGAGGACAGGGGTTCACTCAGAAAGAGGAGGGTCCCGATCAGGGAATCTGTCCCCTAGCCTCATGTGCATGCCCTCATCTCTGCTCCCTTACCTAGAGCTCAGTCTTTTAGCGCTTGGGAGTAGGAACTGGATTCAGGGGCCAGATCTATGCACTAGAATGAGAAAAAAAATAAAAAGCTAGCCGTGGCCTGCATTTGGCCACCTGGTCTGAGGTTCCCGACTCCTGCTGTAAAAACCTACCCAGTCCCTTTTTGAGCCCAGCTGTGTTATTAGCCTTTATGACATTACTGCAGCAATGCACGTTACTTAATTTCTCAAAGCCTCATTTTCCCCTTCTGTTAGATGGCTAGATATATTTACTACAGGGGAAAAGATGGGCTGTAAGGTTATTCTCCCAGCGTTTGAGATTCATAGAGGATGCAATTCAGTACAAGATGTTAATAATTAATACCTTTACAACGTTCTCTAGTTATAATTAGCCAACAGGAAGGTAAAACGAAGGGAAACATACAAATGAGAAATACAAAAAGAAATCCTTTTTCAGCAGTGAGCAGCTGGGGACATTGATCCTGGCTCAGGGATGTAAAAGTGCTTGTTCTCCAACTGCTCCGATGGCACGCTCACCTCTCTGCTTTCTCCCCACTGCACAGATCTCCGCTTCCGGGGGCTCTCTCCCTCCTGTCAGCACCCTGACTGCCTTGCACAGCCTAGAGCAAAACCCACACACACTGAGCCAGCAAACCCAGAACCTCATAATGGCATCACTGCCAGGTGTCATGGCAATCGGAACAGGAGAAACCTCCTCTTTAGCACCAGCATTCACCAACACAGGGGCCTCTACATTGGTAATAGGTGAGTGGGGAAAAGAGTCATCATTATCAGTGTTTCTTACCTGGATTTTGCTTATCTGTATTTGTGTAAAAATAGCAAAGAGCCTGTATACCGTAGTGAAGAAGTTGTTGGACTTGAACCTCGGGGATCAGAGTTCAAATCCTAGCTTAGCCATGAACTCACTGGGTGGCCTCAGGCAAATCACTGCCTCAGTTTCCCATCTGTAAAATGGGAATAATCATAATGGTAATAAATAAAAATGTGATGGTGAACTAGTTAAGGATCTACAGATTTAAACACTATATAGGTTTTCCCAAGGCAACTGTGGCTAAGAAAAAAATAAAAATCAGTATTACCAAGCCTTACTGTTCAGAAACCATGATCAATTTCCTCTAAAGTAACTGGGCTTTTATTTGTCTTTTTGGCCAAAAATGTGCGCTTGTAAAATTTAAACCACAACACTCACAATAAAGCCCTGTTTTCTGTAGTGATGGGATTAAGAAAAAACAAACCCCATGTCCCCCATGCCCCCTCATAAAACCATGTCAGCTGGTAACTGAGCAATCAGTCTCAACTACTGGGGATTTTCAGCAGCTAGTTTAAAGTTAGTAAGTTAGAAAGGCACTCTGTTAGTAAGGAATAGGCTATACGGAAAAGCAGCATGAGTCAGAGCAGGGCTCTCCAAATGATTAGCCACCACAGGCCTTTCTGTATAATACCACAAGAGCTCATACACCTGTAGCATCACAGACCAGGTAGAGCTGCAGAGTTTCCACTGGCTGCCTCCAAGAAAAAGGTTTGCATTTCCGTGGTACAAGACGGGGTGAAATAAAATAAAAACTGAGCATACCATGTATTTGGATTTTCCAGGCCTTGCTTCCACCCAAGCCCAGAGTCTCCCAGTGATCAACAACATGGGGAACAGTCTCACTACCCTTCAGCCTGTCCAGTTCTCCCAGCAGCTGCACCCATCTTATCAGCAACCCATCATGCAGCAGGTTCAGAGCCACATCAACCAGAGTCCGTTCATGGCCACCATGGCCCAGATACAGAATCCTCACGGTAAGAGTATCAACTGTGTTGCATATACAAGCAGACTCATACCCATGCATGCCCCTTTGCATGGGAGTGTGGGGGGGACAAGCAAGGTTTGATTTCCCTGGAGTCTGCTGTGCTCACTTTATAGTCAGGAGAAATACAGTGGTAGAGAGAGGAAATGATTCCTCTCCCATGCCCATCATCATCATCTCTCTCCTCTTCCCCTGCCCCCCCATTTTCTGTCCCTCTGTAATTCAAGAATTATTGGCAGCAGATGTATTGATGTAATTGTGACTGGACAGCGACGTGGGTGCCCATATCCTTTCCTCCCTACTTATCTAGTTGCTCTAAGTCCTAGTCGCACTCTTCAGAGCTCTGCCATTGACATCTTGGTTTCTCTCATTCCCAGCTCTCTACAGCCACAAGTCTGAGGTGGCTCAATACGCACACACCGGCCTTTTACCGCAGACTATGGTGATAACAGACACTGCCAATCTTGGTGCCCTAACCAGCTTGACACCAACCAAACAGGTAACACAGGGAAGGGAGTTCAAAACTATATTGCATATCTTCATCCACTTGAAAAGAGAGCTGCATGGTGGATAGTCGTAAGTGGTTTGGGCCCTACATAGCTAAGAGACTGTCTCATCCCGCTAAGTTCCACTGCAATCCCCAAGGTCATCTGGAGTGTTGTGCCCTCTAGCAACTTTCATCACTGCACCAACTCTATGCAGCAAGGGTACACACAGAGTGAGGCTCTCTCAGTGGTTGCTCCATGGCTCTTGCACTCCCTTCCCCTGAAGGTTTGCCCAAGTGAGAGTATAACAAGGTAGAGGGTACTTGGGAAAAGTTCCTGTAGGATACTGTTCACCAATCACATCTTTAGAGAATCTTAGCTCAAGTGTCTATCTCCTAAGATACCACACAATCCTCTACCATATACAGTTCTCTATTTACACAGTTTCTCTATATTCACACCTTTCAAGGTGAGAGCGTTTCCTTAGGCTCGGCAGGCCAGGCACAAATCCCCCCTGCAGCCTGCTAGACTCTCCAGCTCAGGCAACACCCTCTGAGTAGGGTTTGTTGAAGAGAGCTATCACCCAACTCCTGCCCCCCGCACTCTCTTTCAATGGGTTCTTTTAAGCGCTTGAGATAATACCGGGTGTTATAAATGATGGAGTTTTGTGATGTGTGAATGCACTATTCCCCTTTTATGCAGTGCGATCTCAGGCCTTGTAAGACCCACCAGATGCGACTCTTAGAAGGCTGTGAGATCTTGCTGCATAAACGGGGAATAGTGCATTCACACATCACAAAACTAGCATTTAGAACACTGGGTATTATTTTGAGCACTTAAAAACCCATTTTTGTAGTGTAAAAGCATCTTAAGTCTGAGACAGAGCTCTCTCTCCTAAATCCTGCCTCTTCCAATATCTCCTCCCCTACCGAGCTCCCTGCTTAGTCCTTTGGGCTGACTCAGCCCCAAGCTCAGCTGAGTCAGATCAGGTGCTGTCCTCCACTCTATCTAGCACCTGGGTCACTGATAGCATTGGCACACCACTGCTGGTGCTATCCTCTTAAAAAGGCTCATAGTTCAGATAGCCTGCTCTGTTACACTGACCATTTTTGGGAGACAATGCAAAGCCTATTTATTTAGCCAGGCATTTAGCAGGCGAAGCGTTTTTAAATGGGAATTTTGTATTTGTATGCGTGTTTTTTGTATACATTTTCTATGTTATTACCTGCCGCAGGCCTTTGGAGAAGGGCCAGTAGGAAATCTAAATAAATAAAATACCATCTTATCCATACCAGAGGGGCAAGCTTCCTCCACATGACTAGCACACTCTGCCCCTGACAATCCAGCAGAAAAAGTCTCCTTGCTCCCATTGCTTTCTCAGGGCCAGCTTAACATCCCAACTGGGGATGTTAAGACAAGTTTCCTGGCTACAAGGCCAATTTCCACTCAAGCTCTTTGGAAACCAGACATGCTAGCTGTCTCCAATCCTCTCTCCCCCATGTACGAGTAGGGTTGAAGGAAGGTGGGTCTGACCCATCAAACACATGCAGCTACCAAACTTGGAATTCCCCCCACCCCCCTTTTTCCAGGTGTTCACAACCGACTCTGAGACCCACACAGAATCTGGGATTCACACACCAGTGTCACAGACACCAACAATACACCTACAGAACCAAGACACAGCCATTCAGCACCTTCAGCCAGGCCATCGCCTTACTTCAAGCCCAGCAGGTAAGATCACCAAGGCTACTTTAGAACATGCCAACACAACGGTTGGCACTGAAATCTTTACACTCCACATCAGAACTCTAGCTAGGAGCGTGTCAGGATCTTCTGGACCATAGGGGGACTTGCAGGATCAGGTCCATGGTAAGGTCTGAGCGGGACTGGGTCCAGGCACGTGGGCTCAGGTCAAGCGAGGGTTGGAGGCAAGGCGAGACTGGAAGGCAGGAAATAGGACTGGAAGGCAGGAGAAGGGTTTATCCCAGCGCAGCAAAGCCTGCAGAAAGCATTCACTATGCGACTGCCCAAGGGCCCTTCAGGGTTGCTGTGTACTGTATCCAGCCCTTGACATCAGCCTAAAGTCCAGAGGCACTTGGGGTTTAAATTCAATGGAATCCAACTCCAAAGCATCATGGAGATTACCTATAGCCCATGGACATTTAATATAGAAAGTGGAAAGGAGGAGTACTTCACACAGCTATAGGGAAGATATTCGACTAAAGTCTCCAAGAAAAAGAGATTTATGGTACATTCATACAAGCCTCTTCTTCCAGTTTTAATTTCCTGCCAGAGGTAACCATTGCGCCTTATTATTTTTCACATGTTGCTTCCTCCACTGTCAATGTTGCCCCATGTATTGCCACAGCTGCTGCAATCCCATAATGCTGCATGGCTAGTTTTTGTGAAGCATCTGTTAACACGTGCTGCAGACGAAAGTGGGAAGTGTCCCTTCCCATGTGTTACAAAAAACATGTGGGAAGGAATTAGCACCATTCTTAAACCTTGGGTTTGCACCCTAACACTTGTGTATTATTAGTGAATCAGAAGTGAGGCATCCTGGATACTAATATAGTCACAGTTTTAAGGGGAAAAAAATGCGGGGGCAAAAGGTTCTGCTGGGTTTTTTTTTCTTCTCCATCTTGTGAGAGTACACTCTTAGATGTCACTTAGAAGTGGGGGACTGTAGGAAAGGGAACTGGTTAAAAGTGTTTCCATGCTTAAACTGTATGTCTTTAAGTCTCCTCCAGCAGCCTGGTACTCTACCAGAGCTCGGACTCCATCAACAGCCACAGCCACCTGCTGCCATCTACTCACAGTGTTATAGAGACCTACATCTCCACACAGATGGCACCTTCCACTCAGTAACCATGGTGACCAGCTCATAGGCAACTTCCATGACCCAGTCGTCAGGAGATGCTCCATCTGCGTTTGCCATTCGCCATCAATGCTGCTTGCCACGGGGACGAGAGAGCACCTAGCCAAGAGGGCTCCAGCCCCTTCACTGCCTTGTACAGTTCCCCACCCACAGCTGTAACACAGGAAGAGGTTGCTGTGAAGCACAAATACACAGCTAGGATGGGTAACAGGGAAGCTACTCGTTTTTACTGCCAGCGAAACAACATCCAGGACAGACGGGCAGGAAATCTTTGTGGCTCTCTTTGATCTGTCTCAACCAGCTCGTGAAGGGTCAGCATTCCAATCAGAATAGGATTTTAAACAAATGCTGGCCCAAACCAAAGCATCAGCTGTAACGTCCAGTCTTAAGCTTTGCTGGGAATGTATAAACCTGCCAGCCTCACAGCAACCCCCATAGAAAAGAGCAGGACTGAGATGCTGAGGGAAAGCAAGTTGGTCTTTTACTGGTCCCCTCACCTCCAATACTGCTAACAAGCACATGCTGCAGAAGGAAGAATCTTTCCTTGAAACAAACATGCCCCTTGACTGAAAAAATGTAATTTCTTTAGCTTAGAGGGACACACTCAATTTTGATTCAAAAAGTATAGCCTGACCCAGTAAGGAAGGGCTAATGTTCTAAATAGCTCTGCTTTGGATTAAATGCAGAAACAGAAAGGTTAAGAACAAGAAGTGTTTCCTGTTTTTTACACCAGTAATTCTCAAAAATTTTAAAGCCCCTCACCCCAATCTCATCTTGAGTGGTAGTTGAGGTCCCTCCCCCCACCACACATACACACACCTTGCTCCCTCTCTTCTCTTTTTGTTACTTCCCCCTCTCTCCCTCCCCACCTTGCTATTCCATCATGTTAGAAATTTCCCCCTACCTCAGAGTGGACCTAGGTGTTTGCCAGCTGGGCTTTCTCTCACCCTCCCTCAGTCTGAGAACCATGGTTCTACGCTGCCAAGCTTGGTCCTAAGTCTCTCACTTCCTCATCCCACTGGGTGATTAGTAGAGACAACACGCTGAGCACTGGTGCTGGTGAGGAATGCACTGAATCCATGCATTACAGCTGCCCCCTACAACTCTTTCAGATCCTGCCCCCCTCTTAACACCTGAACTCATTCTAGGAGAGAATGGGCATGTTTGTTACAGGAATCAGAGCTTTCTTGTATAGGTATAAGAGCATCCTTAATTCTTAGCCTCCCATTATAGCCCACACTTGCAAGAGATCCCACAGACATTTGTGAATGGAGGCTGTAAGCCAGGAATGGGGAAATGTTTCCCTCCCAGGGATCATTCTGAAAGTCAGTACAAGCTCCAAGGACTTCAGAGAAGGCAGAGGCAGTAATGCATTCAGGAAGAGAGTCCATGGATTTGTCTCCTATTTTGTGCACATGCCTTCATCTCTGCTCACTTATGCGGAGTTTTGTCTTTAAGTGCTTGGAAGTAGGAATTGGATCCCTGGGCCAGATAAAAAAAAGCTGGAAAGGGGTCACATAAAACTTGCTGCAGGCCACATTTGGCCCCTGGGCCTAAGTTTCCCTACCTCTACTGTAGACCCTAGGCCCAGCTCATACTTCTTCCCCTTCCTCCTTTTTCACATCAATGAGTTGTAAGTATAGAAAGCATAATACATTTCTATCCGTTGTTCTGGGAACACGGACCATTTTGGCTTCATTAGAACATGGAAAGAGGAAAATCCAGAGGGAAGACAATTATCAAGCTCTAGAAAGACAAAAAGCAAAATGGTGAAGAAAATATTAAAATAAGTACTCAGTGAAAGTGCTCAATAAGGTCACTATGCCTGGCTATTCTGAGCACAGAGAAGTTGGAAATTGGTGTACATACCAAGAAGACTTGTTTCCCTGGACTCAAGACATTACAAAACCCCAGAGCCTCATTTCAGTAATTAGAGCCCTCAGTGGAATTTGGATCTGGAATCACTCGTTCACTCTGCTGTGCATTATCCTGTAAATATATTTAACTTTTAGTAAACAAAGAAGAATCCATTTGTGAAGCTGTTGTATATTTTTCTGTTCATGAAGTAGAATCAATATTTTTTTGGAATCCAAACACACTAAATTTATTTACAGGATTTGCAGAAACTTGGGCTGGTGGTAGTTTTTTTGAGGGCTATAAAACAAGCAATTTGTTGAAGTTCAATGTTAATTTATAGGCAGATTTTCTCAGAATTCTCAATTTGATTCAGGGACAAAAACTAACACATGAAGCTCAAGGGTACCCACTGCTGGCAATTCTATAACATTAGGCACCAAACAGCTACTTGGGCATCTATCACTACGTATTACACACACCATTGCTGTTCAAGGTAATTAAGAAGGACAATATGCAGCATGTTAAGTAACACTAGGAAAGCATTTTTCTGTATTCAATTCTACAATACGCTACGGGAATGTATTACCATGAAAAGAAACCTCACAGGCAGCACCTTCGAAATACACACCTGCGTACAGCACACAGAATGGGGGGAGGGGGCATTGTACAGCAAGGGCTCTTACTCATCAAGGGAGGGTGTAGATTACAAAGGACTTAGCAACATGGTAGGTTTTAGCAATACACCGTGTCCCAGTTGAATTGGGGAGAATGCTGCAGGAGAGGGATGTGACTTTCTGTAACTCGTCAGGATGTGCTTGGACGAGTCAGTCCACCCACATTTTGGACCAGCTCAACTCCTGTCTGAGAAAGAGGTGCTCTCCTCTCACTGCCATTTCTCTCATCAAAAACCTGCAGGGTTTGCACTGGATGTGGAATAATTGCATCAGGAGGACACAGTTCACTTTGGGTATGCCTCCCTCCCAAGTCTGTCCAGATAACAAAATTGCTCAATAAAAGACGATACACACAGCACAACAGGTGACTGCTTTGTAATATGGTTGCAACAGCTGCCTTCTTCAGGGAAGCTCCTCCAATAGGACAGTCACCTCAATAACCTCCCAATCCTCCAGTCTCATAAATTAGAAGTTTTGGTAATTTTATTCCTGCGAGTTTCCGCAAGGTATGCTCTGCAGGAACTGCTTCACTTGGTTTTCAGCATCCCTCAGTTGTGCCAACAGCCTTCAGTTCATGCGTGGAATTCTTCTCTTTTCTGGTTTTCTTCTTTTTTTTCCTCACCACTCCGGGGACCGAAGTGTCTTGTATACACCCACCTTCCTGTCTCTCACATCCTCCATTGATACATACAGGCAACAGCGTCCCATCAGTAGTCTGGCTACTCTCTGTCATTTCTGTAACCTTCTGGCCACCATTGGTCTCTCCTCTGTTCTTTTTCTTCCTTTTCTTTCTTTTTTTTTGGCTGTGCTCTGTGTTTTCCTCACTTTGGGCCTGGCTTGAATCCTGAGGTATCACAGCTAGAGCACTTTCCTTTAGGATATCTGCAGCTGACACAGCAGCCTCTTGGAATCTCTTCCACTCCTGGTCACTGTCCAGCTCACTGAAAGAGTTAGAAGCAGAGTGAGGGTTAAGTATATTATTCTTGCCTCTGGTGGCCACCCAAAGCACACAGTGATTACAGCACAATCCTGATAAGCTCAATGGCTTTGCAATTCCATAATCCGCTTGCACAATGCAAGCTACATTATGTGCACTGGGAGGAAGAATTCTTCTGGTTTACCTGCACTGGAAAAACATTTTGCCAACATCAACTGTAAAAGCAATGCAACTTTACAGTTCAAACCCTGAAGCCTCCCATTCCCAGGAATGTCTCAAGCCAATCTCTGAAACTCTTTAGGAGCAGAGGCAGCGGGGAAAACATCTCACCTAGAGCTAGAATGTGGTCTCCTTCTGGTTGGGAGGGAAGGTTCCGTTTTCCCAGTGTTTCCAGGGACAGATGAGGAAAAGAGGCGAAAACCTACAACAAGCAACAATAAGCAGAGGGAAGGATAGTTTAGTCAGCCATTAGTTTATGAGACATAGAACAGCTAGCAGCAGTTGTTAGACTATGGGTGTTTTTAAAACAAGACACCCCCATGCATGGACACTCACTGGCCACATGGGATGGTCTCATTTGAATACTGGTGTGTGAGACTGCATGCTCCCATGACCACGCACTGCCCACCCAGTCCACCCATGGGGCACTGTGGGAAGAGCTGGAGTGCCCTGTGTGGGGATGGGGTGTGTGGGGCTGGTCATTTGAAGCACTCCCTCCCAACGCCCCCCCCAATATGCAAGGTGCCTCGGCAGCTGCCCTCTACACCGATCACTGACCCCATCCAGTCTTGTTTAAAAAACCCTATGAACCACTTTCACAACATATAGGCTGCTTTTAGATGAGACGATACCACGCAAGTCCACCCACTGGACACATGTGGTACTACCTGTTTAAAAAGTGGCGGTGGGCGGGCACATGCTTTTGCGACACACCTCCACCCATCTCCCCCACAAAGCAACTGGGAAAACCCGGGCGCACACAGACCTGCCCGCCCCACAGTGTCCATCTAAAAATGGCCTTAGGGTGTTTTTAGACAAGCGCTTCCCCACCCATACCCACTGGTTATCCACAGTAACCAGTGGGTAATGAGTTTGTCTGGAAACACCCATAATCAACACTCTCAGACTGCTAGTTGGCATTTACATGACCCCTAGACTGGAGAACAAGAAGTTAATTTAAGATCCATGCGCTGGCACGTTAAAGATTATAACTACTGAATACTCACAAGCAGCCTCCCTTTTGTTTCTTAATTTTAGAGCACAGTAAGAGCAAACACTGTATATATATTATATATCAAGCTTGTGCCAGTGGAGAGTTCTTGAAACTCACTCTTACCATCAGAATTAGAAGTGTGCGCGCAAGTCCAGGAAGGGTCTGCTGAATTCACTGTGATAGTGATGCAGCTAGTAGGAAGAACACGGTTTAAATTTAGAAAAGGGAACACAAATTTGGTTTTGCATATTCTCTCAGATAAATGGGGCATGTGATGGAGCCCTTTGAGGCTGGGGCTGTCAGTTCAGAAAGGTGGACTTTTTATTTTTTCACAAAGGGACTGAAGTCTTCTCAGTGCCTTTATCTCAGTTCTTATTTTCAGAGCTATCACAATAAGGCATGCCAATTCCACATGGGAGGGTGGAACAAGCAGACTAAAGGTACCAGCATGACAGACCACACAGCTAGGCTCTGGTGTGCACTAGGACCCTTAATTCCCATGGGCCATACCTCTACATTAAAGAAGGGCTCCAGTAATCTCTAATAAGATGCGATTTTTGGACACATAAAAGGTTGCCAACACAGCACACAGTTTGGCAGAAACTAAAGGTTGCAGTGAAAAACAAAATCGCACACATGAAGTGGCAAGTTTCCTGACCAAATTCAAAGCCAGATCATAAGTGGTAGAGACTTGTGCGAGCCTAAATTCTACATATTCCCTTTTCCCCTCTTCATCACAGAGGCCAACAGAGAAAGGCTGCACAGTTAACTCCACATTCACTACATAAACACAGGGGAGAGAGCAGGATGCAAGGTTAGTGCACTACAGAGGAGCTCAGGTACAGGCCTGAAGGGAGCACCCGGGATGGAGGGAATGAAAAGAGAAAAACAATCACTACTTAAAAAACAGAATAGTTTTCTTTCAACTAAGGAGAACATATCGTATGCCAATTGTTTTCAGCTTGGGGGCTACAAGGGGGCTGTAAACACACTCAGGCTGTTGCTAAATCCGGTCACTTCGCTCTGTAGAATATTGTTAAAATCTGGTCCTGCTTTACTGTTTACACTGCAAAAAAAACCGAGTCTGCCATCTTTTACCCTGACTACAGCAACTTCCCTCCTTACTGGTGTCCTGTGATCTGATCTAACCCTCCCTCATCTCGGTTCAACACTCTGTTGTCAAAGTCACCCACCTTGTCCGTCACTTTGACCACAATCAGCCCCTCCTCTCCACCCTACATTGGCTCCCGTTATGTGAATGCATTTGGCCCAAGCACCTGGTCTTCACCTTAAAAGCTCTTAATGGCCTTGCTCCCCCATCTCTCTCCATTCTTTTATCCCACCACACTCCTGCCCTGGAGCTTTGCTCCTCCTCTGCCCCCACCCATATCTGCTCGTGACCCCATTGCTCCTCTAGACAACTTTGCCTCTTCTCTCTTGCTGCCCCTTATGCCTGGAACACCCTCCCTACATACGTTTGTTCTTCTCCCTCCCAACTTTTAAATCCCTTCTGAAAACCTACCTCTACCATCAGGCCTTCCCTAACACATCATGAGTGAAACGGCATCCTCTTCCCCTCACTCAGAATCTAGTGCCCTGTAACTAAGTGAAGCACGTGCACCTGCAACTTCTCAACCTAATGAATGTACTCATCTCTCCTGATGTTCGCGTCTCCCTTGTCTCCCTGTCCCTTATCTCTTAGATTGTAAGCCCCTGGGGGTAGGGACCTGTCTATAACTATTGATTGTACATCGCCTGGTACTCTGCTGGCACTATATAAATAATAAATAATTCTTAAATTGTTAATGTTTAAAGTATGCTTCCAATTCCTATAGCTGCAGAGATAACCTCAAAAACAGTAGCTGAGTAGAAACAGATGCAATTATGCCTGTCTAAGCCTACAGTTTAAAACAAAAATTATTCTAGAAGGTGAGAGTTGTGGTAGTAATCTCAACCTAGGCCAAGTGAACACCAATTCTATGACCAGACTTAAATAAAATGGGTCCTCGGCCTGTGGATCACGACTCTCAGAGTCACAAACAAACTTCAAAGTGTAAAAATACACAATGCTAGAACTGAGGGGTCTGTTGGAAGAGAAGAAACTTGAAAATCCCCATTTTAAGCAATTTCTACATTTTAGCACTGTTTTAGCTGGGAAAGGGTCTAAATAAAGATCCATTTGGTCTCACAACATGGAGCGGTGCTTTGATAACCCACTGCAGATACCTGTCTAACATGGCTCCCAGTTTCTTTGCAACATGTGCTCGGAATTCTGGCGTGGTCTGTAACTCGCTCACATCTTGGTCATGCTCATTCGCTTTCTGTCTAAAAAAAGAAAAAATAAGAAGTCAAACAATTCTAGGGGAACACAACAGCTGGGCTGCTGAGTCCTAAAAAGAAAAGGAAACAAGACGAGGACATGGAACATTTCCCCCTCTAAGTGAGGTGCAGAGAACCTCTGGCTCATGGGCCAAATCTGATCCACTGTTGTTTTTTGTTTAATTTGTTTCCAGTTCCTTCCCCAGGCCCATGGATTTAGTCCTTATTCTCAAACATTGAAAGAGTGAATTCAAGGAAAGGGAGCAGAGAGAAGGATGAATTTCTCAAGAATAGGGGATGGGTCCATGGCAGAGAACCATAATCTGGACCCTCTCCTTCCTTTCTCCACCTTGAGCACACCCCATTGGCACCCCTGCCAATCTATCTAGCCCACAAATCTTGTACTAAGTTTTCAAAGTGGGCTGCCAGGGAAAAGGTTCTTCCACCTCTGCTCGAGGTGGTGAATTCAAACTAATTACAAGTTGACAGCAACTAAAAAACATTATTGCAGCAGGGCTGTTCAGTGGCCCAAAATTATTCTAGTGGGATCAATTTCCAAGAGGCTGATAATGACATTTTCTAGCCCGCCCCAAACTGGTACCAAACAACCCTCTTGTTGACTGTCAGCAGCAGAAGCTGAAGAACAGAGGCAGAACATCTTTCCCACTCTTGTGATACTTGTAGAACAACAGAGATGAGCTTGTCCACTATTGCCTGTTCCTGGACAGACAACATTAATCTTCAAACCAGTATTAATATAGACACTTACTATAAACTCACACAGAATATATATTATATATGATAAAATGTTACCAAAAACAAGCAAAGGCATTCTTCACTCAAGAGGACTTAATATACGGTCAAATTGTGCTAGTTCATCTACCACACTTGCTTATTACATAAGTGGTTTATTTTTCTTCACTAAACCAGGACTCTGAAATCAGGAAAAATACAGTACCTGAGACTAAGTTGGGCTGACGGTAACACGTCCTTCTTAAAGCCACCTGCCAAAACAACGGAAGAAAAACAAGTTAGAAGGACCCCAAAACTGGATGTCCTTAATCCTAGTTATATTATGCATAGTTTTTACACAATAAAAACCACTTTAAGTCAGACTAGGGATTGCATTCGGGAGAGAATACTGCAAAA
This sequence comes from Sphenodon punctatus, assembly GCA_003113815.1. Classification (NCBI taxonomy): domain Eukaryota; kingdom Metazoa; phylum Chordata; class Lepidosauria; order Sphenodontia; family Sphenodontidae; genus Sphenodon; species Sphenodon punctatus. The sequence goes on along the minus strand of QEPC01001423.1, from coordinate 6,550,062 downwards.
GCCTAAATGATTAACCGGACAAGTTATAAATCAGCAATTTACTGCCTGCAGCAAACGACCCGCTTACTATTTTCTTTTGGCGTAGAGGGAGCATAGTGCCCCATCCTACCAAAACGAAAGATCCAACGAGAATACCTGACGAAGAAAAGCTATTATAATAAAAAGAAAACAAGCCGGTCTGCTCAGAAGCACGCTCCGGGGGCATGAAGACAGACTCGGGACTGGGTCGGTAACACTCAAGTAACAGAATTCCATCTGGCATCTAGCCTCCTTACCACCACTAGACTCCGGCCGAACAGGCGCTGACTGCTGCCGACTGCGATCCCAGACAGCCTCCCGAAACCGCTCCAAATCCTCTGCGTTGCTACTTTCAGAGTCCGAGCCACTTCTGCCACAGTAAGGGATGGGCGCAGCCATTTTGGGGGTGGGAAACTCTTCCTACCCGCAGAGCATCCTGGGGTTGGTAGTCCAGCCTAAACCCTCCCTGGAAAGCCACCTAGACGCTCTCTGCTGGTTCTAGACAGTCATAGATCCTGCATGGGATTGACGTCATAACGTAAACCCCTTCACTGGCGAATGTGGTAAGATTTCTCCCTTAGAGGCTAGATTACGCGGGCTCTGTTTCTGGAATCTTGGGAAGTCATTTTAAAACCCAGGGCCGGCCCCAAGGTTTGTGAGACAATGTGCGAAGTCTTGGTGGGGGCACTGTGGGGACTAATTTGCAAAAACAGGTTACCGTCAGCCCAACCTAGTCTCAGGTACTGTATTTTTCCTGATTTCAGAGTCCTGGTTTGGTGAAGAAAAATAAACCACTTATGCAATAAGCAAGTGTGGTAGATGAACTAGAACAATTTGAGCGTATCTTAAGTCCTTTTGAGTGAGGAATGCCTTTGCTTGTTCTTGGTAACATTTTATAATATATATTCAGTGTGAATTTATAGTAAGTTTCTGACAACACTCAACTCTCTCCTCTTCCCCTTTGTTCAAGCTCGTCTCACCTGTCTCTCCACTATCTGCGCGTGGATGTCTCAACGCCAACTCAAACTGAACATGGCGAAAAAAACTGAACTCCTGATCTTCCCTCCCAACCCTTCATCTCCCTCTTCCCTATCAATTACCATTGAAGGGGTCTCCATCCTCCCCGTCCCCCAAGCCCGCAGCTTGGGCTTCATCTTTGACTCACACCTTACCTTCAAACCCTACATTGACTCCGTGGCCAAATCCTGCCATTTGTTCCTCCACAACATTGCCAAGATTCACCCTTTTCTGTCTGTCTCCTCTGCCAAAACTCTCATCCATGCCCTAGTCATCTCACACCTCAACTATTGTTACCTCCTCCTCGCTGGCCTTCCCTGCTCTCACCTTTCTTCCCTTATCTCTGTTCAAAACTCTGCTGCCAGAATCCACAGCCCGTTGCTTTGACCACTGCAGCCTCTCCTCTCTCCACTGGCTCCCTCTTCCTGAGGGTATTCTGCACAAGCTCCTCAACTTCACCTACAAAGCCCTTCACAACCTCGCTCCCCCCATACCTCTCTGCCCTGATCTCCCTCCGAACCCGTTTGAGCCCTTCACTCCTCTTCCATCCCCTCCCTCATCTGCCTTGCCCCCCCCACCTCCAAGTCCCTCCTCAAAACCCACCTCTTCTGCTCCACCCTTCCTAACTCCTGCTAATCATCCCCACCTGTTAACTGCAAACTCCCAATTCTTTGTAACCAAGCCAAGAACGTGTACCTGAGCTCTCGCATCCTTGTGAATGTTGCATCCCTTGTCTCTCTCTCTGTTCCCGCTTCCCTGTCTCCCCTCCCCCTGTCTTTAGATTGTAAGCTCTCGGGCAGGGACCGTGTCTATCTTAATCTTTGTAAAGCAACAGGTACATCACTGGCGCTATATAAATGCTTATAATAATAATAATACATAAAATTTACTCCCTCTGGACAGGAAGGATTCCCATTCTCCACCACTTGGAACAACCATGTAGAAGCATGTCCTCCCCATTCTCCCCCCCGGGTTTGGCACCCCTTGGCTGCCTTACCTGCCACTCAGCCAAGTGGCCACAGACCAGCATGGCCTTCCAGTGCTCCACCCTGCCTCCTCAGCTGAGCGTCTACCACCACTCCCCAGGAGTGGTTCCACTGCAGGGGCAGTGAGGCAGGCACAGAGAGACTGACTGCGTCCACTGCCTTACTGGGGGAGGGGGGTGAGCTTAGCCAGCCTGGCCTCCAGGGCCTGTTGCTTCTTGCTGCCGGTGCCGCCTGTGCCTTGATATTTTTTTTGTATCATGTGCTCTTTTTTTCTCAATATAGGGGATTGTATTTTCTATGTTATTGAGGAGGGAGGAAAAGGGGAAAGTGAGTCATTCGTCTCCTGGTGAGAGCAGGAGGGGATGAGGAGGGGGTGGTCTCTATTATTATAATTGCAATTGTATTACATTGTTTTCCCTTTGTTGTTGGGGATCTGTTGTTGTATTGGGGACTGGATATTGAAGGGATGAATTATGTTAAATTATATGAATTATTAGAGATGTATATGAGGTATTAAGTTATTAATTATTGTTGTGTTTGGAGATTGTTCCCACCTCCCGGTGAGAGCAGGAGGGTAAGGTTAGTCTATGGATTCTCCCCTGGTGGCAGCAGGGCTAGAATATTGAGAGGTGATACTTATGGAAGGGTTAATTGAGTGTATTATATTGATTGAGCTGACACTGTTATTTTGTATGTTTTCATTTTGTTTGTTAGCTGCCTCAAATCGCCATCAGCGAGAGAGTGCGGGATACAAATAAAAGTTTGATTGATTGATATGTTGTGACCAGTCCAGAGGTGCTGCTATCAAACACACCAGACACCGCAAATGCAGCTAGCCTATTAAGCACATTATGCCATGAAAAGAGACACACATGTGTGTGTATATCTATCTATCTATCTATCTATATCCAGTTCAGTTGTGCCCCCATAATCAGTTCACGGTGCCCCCACCCCATAGCCAGTTCATTTGTGCTCCCACACCCATATAATCAATTCACGTTGCCCCCCCACCCATAACCATTTAATTTGTGCCCCCGGGGCAGTGTGAATTGATTATATGGGGGTGCAAATGACCTGGTTATGGGGTGCGGGTTTAAAGACAGTATTCCTGTTAGCAATAATTTCATTAAGAAAAGTTAGTGAAATAGCAGCCACAATAATCTCAGAACCATATTTGCAGATTTATTTTCCAAGATGGAATAGATATTGCTTTACATCCTAAATTCCTACCTAAGATAGTTTAAGTAAGACAGTTGTGAGAAGGTGGCCCTTTTTACACAGGCCTCTCCTCCCAGCCATGAACACGCAGATTTCTGTGTGTTCATGGGTGTGGGAGCCCCGTGTGAATGACGCCGTGCATGCGCCCATGGTGAGTGGGGGTGAGTGTGCGCCCGCCTAACACATCCTCACTCGTCCCCACGCACGGAGCAACTGGGGGGAAACGGCGGTTACTTCGTGGGTGTGGATGAGTGGAGGGTGAGTGGGGATGCGTGTGCAGTCGTGTGCATGCCCCCACCCATGCATCGGCACAGACCCCTCACCCGGTGGAGTCATGTAAAAATGGCATGTGAAGAATCACTCAAAGAAGAACAGAAGGTTGCTACCTTATAAACAAGGTTCTTTGAGATGGCTCCCAAATTCGCATAACACCCACCCTTCCAGCCCGCATGGAATTTTTTTCTTATATTCCTAGAAAGGTTTGGAAGGAACTGTCATTCTGAGCGGGAGAGTCAGTGCTTTTCATACTAGAGGAGCTTGAGACCATCATGTGGTCTGTTGTTTGAATAGGGTGAGCATGCAGAACTCAGTTGTGAGAATGTTGTGAGCCATCTCGAAGAACCTTCTTTACAAGGTAATAACCTTCTGATCACGCACATGGGGAGGAGTTGTTTGTAAACAAACAACTTTATCTCCCAGCCTGTCCTGCTGCTGGACCACTACTAGCAGGCAGATGGCAGGTGAGGGATGGGGACCGGAACCAGGGAAGGGAGGCAGAAGAACTTATTGGGGGAGAAGCTGGCTGCAGTGTGCTGCCCAGCCATGCAAGTGTGGGGCCCCAGCTGGCCACTGGGCCATGCGCGGCTACACATGTGGCACATGCCTGGGGCCGACCCTGTTAAAACCTCACTCCTGCTTGAAATGTTTCCTGTCTATCTTATTTATTTTTACATTTTGAGAAGGGCAGCTCTCGAAATACTCAAGGACCTTTGTTATTATTTATTGATCTACTAATTGCGTTTACGTTCATTACATTTTAACATTTGTGTGCATTTTGTTTAGGTCTCATTACGTTATACAACAGGGGTGGGCAAAGTTTCCTAATCCCGAAAGCTGCATCCGTTTACTACAATGGGGCCAAAGAGGCGCATGTGGCTCTAGAGAGACAGTTTGTGTACTTCTGTTATTATAATTCAGACAGTAGAGACTCCAGACAGAGAAGCTATGTTAGAGGTATGGTCAATTGATATGGGGAAACCATCAGTAATTGAGAAGCGTAAGGAAGTTTGGGACACACTCTTGATATCTTGTGCTGCAAACACTTCCACAATCTCTTAACTTTAGTGAGAGTACCCAGCTCAGAGTAGTAAAGTTAAGCAAGCATGGAAGTGTTTTCATTAATAAATCATCATATCAGATTTACAGACCACAGCAGCTCAAGTGGAATTAAGAAAAATTCTTAGTTTTGTGGAATTAAGAAATAGGACAAAGTATTTAAGTCCATCAGTGTAGACGGTAGCTTGGTAATCCTACAATGCACTATATACAACAAAATAGACTACCGTTTTCTGTTAAAATTCAATAAATAAGGAAATAATATATGAATGTTCTAAATAGAAAGGAGTAAAGTGGAATTTAGCATTGAACGTGGAGTGTACAATGAAGCAGAATGAAGTTAAAGGATAGAATGAAATTAAAGGTCACAAACAACCCTGAAATCAACTTTTTGGATTTCAGAGCTAAGTGATCAAAGCTAAATTTAGGCTGAATATCCAAACATATGTAATAAGAAATAGTAGGCTGCAGAATAACCTCCTCAGAAATTATTAGAAGTAATATTGGTTGGGTCTTTTAATGGACAAACTTAGAAAATATATAATGGTGAAAAACCAGGCGGTGAGAGGGACAAATTACTCAGTAGACTCCTTTCCTCTCTGTATTGGTTTTTCTGGACTGTACCACACGTTGTTCTTTTTTGTGGATAAATAGAAAATTCCTGAAAGAAAACTGTCCTTGTTCTCTTACCTAAATGTATCACGGATGTTATTACATGAGCAAGGCGGAGGGTGTCCATGACAGCTGAATGAGACGGGAACTCAGAATTTTGTCTGGGTGATCATTTAATTGAATTGGTCAGTACATCGTCTTATGGCATTTAAAGCTCAGGCTCAAGAACACAGTCAGGCTTAAGAACACAGTCAGACTCACTACTCTGTCATAGAGGATGTTGAAATATGTGATCAATAATGTGCTTGGTATGATCCTAGCATGGTGAAACTAGGGAATTACTTCCTCAAAGAATGTGGTCAACAGTTAACTTGCACAAGTCAATTCTAGTAAGGTATGGAAGATGTGGTGAGTAGGTACAATGTATCATAGGTTAAAAGAGCATAAGGGAAATTTACATTGCTGCCATCTGTATTCTAAAGATGCAATTCACCCTTAGGAAGGCAGCTTTGTTAAAGAGCCCCCAAACCACTCTTGCTACCATATGGGTACTACAGGGTCCTCAGAAATGCACTATTATCCACAAAGCATGCCAAAATGTCCACTTGTGAGTGTGGCACAGTAACAATGCCATGACTAAGATGTGTATATTATTTAAAGTGCAAAAACATACAGTAAAAACATAGATCCAGCCTTTTGGCATGTGGACACAGATTTGCTGGCTTGGGGAATTTGTCGGATGGAACAATCTCATTAAGAACAGGAGAAGTGCCATAGTGGGTCAGACCAATGGCCCATTGAGTTCAGCATTCCATCTGTGACAGTGGCCAATCTCGGTTGCTTGGGAGAAGTACGCAATCAAGTTACAATGGGCAATCCATTCCCTTTTGTTCACTCCCAGCTCCCAAAAGTAAGAAGTTACATCCCCTAAACCTATTTGGCTAATAGATGTAATGGACCTACTCTCCAAGAACTTATCCAATCCTTTTTAAAACCCAGCTGTACTACTGACCTTAACCACATAATCTGGCAACAAATTCCACAAGTTAATTGTGGGTTGAGTGGAAAAAATACTTAATTTTATTTGTTTTACATCTACCACTAGTTAGTTTCATGGAGTGTCCCCTAGTTCATTACTATTTGAGAGTAAATCCTTATTTACTTATTGCACATTACTCATTTTATAAACTTTTATTATACCCTTTCTGTCAGAACTGGAAAAGGGCCAAATAAAAGCTAGTTATGCCCTCAAGCTGAATTTGGCCCCCTGATCTATAATTCCTGACTCTTGATCTAGACTGTCATAGTAGTAAGAATAAAGGACCTAGAAAACCCTAGGGAATGAAAAAGCAATTCTACTCTGGTCTCCCACAGGCCCCTAAATGAGCCAAGTGCTACTTGGGACAAGGATTCAATATCTAGTAATTTCAGCCTAAGTCAAAATTTTAATATAGCCTGCATGGCCAGCGAAGCCATTGGCTGAATACCTGTCTTGGCTATAAGCAACGGGTGTGCCTTTGGGAGCATGTAAAATAGTACATAAGAATCTATTTTGCTCCACTTCTAGTTCCTCAGTGACGAGCCCCCAACTGAAATGCCATAAAGAAATTGTGGAGGGACCTTAGCTCTGTATAATTTTAGGGCTGAGCGAATCAACTCCCCACCCTTAGACGAGTAAAAGCTGGCTATTGTGTTACTTGCTGCCCTAGTTATTCTTACTGTGACATATGCTAAGTCCTGGTCCGAGGTGAAAACTAGGATCAGGGACTAGGAACTACAAACTCTTAGGGAATTAATTGGCCTGCAAAAAGTGGCTAAGATTTATGGCGATTTCTTGACCCCGCTGATTGGAGCTGCTTATTTACATAATCTTTCTTTATGCGGAAACAGGACCGTATTTACTTTGGCCAGTTTCAATTCATTCTCTTCAGCTATCTTGGAGGGGGAGTACATGGGAATCCCACTTGAAAAAAGGAATTACCAGTATTGCTCCTTTCATGTCAAAACGTTGTTGTGGAGTCCTTGGTCCATATTACCTTTGAATGTCTGTTGTACTCGAACATAAGGTCCCAAATGATAGAGCCGCTCATTCCAATAGCTCAGCCATGTAACCATTTGGATGTGCTAGCAGTCTTATTGGAAGATTTAAACTCTGATATAACAGTTAAAGTAGAAAAATTTTTTTTGCAGGCCCTTAAGCTAAAGAAATCCCGGACAGATGAAGGTTGAAGTCTTGGTTTTACCATGACCAGACTTTTTGTTTTGTTTCCTTCGATATTTGTTTTGTAAGGAATGGAGTACATGGTATGGTATTATATGGCTCCGAGCTTAACTGGTTTTTATGATTGGTTTGTGCTATCATAAATAAAACATTATGATTTTAATTTCAGGGACTAGGTCTGGGTTAAACCTATGCTGTGCTTAAGAGCAAGACCTATGCTTCTGGGGACTCTTTTGAATCCGTTTAAATACTAATTTCAGGCCTGGTCAAACCTATGTTCTGCTCAGGAGCAAGTTCTATGTTATTGGGGGTTTCATGTAACTGAATTTTCTTTAAGTATTAATTTCAGGGGTTGGAGGGATTACTCTCTGTTTAGGAGCAAGATCTAGGTTACTGGGGATTTTTTGACATAATTGAATTTTATTTAAAAACTAATTCCAGGGGTCAGCGCTTAGGAGCAAGGCCTATGCTTGCTTTGTTATACTTTCTGACACAGTTTATTGCTTTGTCTCTTTGTTTTGTACTAAACTTCTGCTTTTGTATTAATTTTATTTGTATTTTGTTATAACCTATGGTTAAAACAATAAACCATGATTGTTTAATTGATCTAGACTGGTATGTGACATACTTTGAATGTTTTGGTTGCTGGTCTTGGCTGTTGGTATGTGTATATTTAAGTCTAAAAATGGGGCTCCCCCCAGCTGCATGGAAACTATACTTCTCCCACCCCTGGAAACTACGCCCCCCCATTCCTATTGTATGGAAACTATATAATCCCTCCCCCACCCACAACCCCAAGTCTTCAGTGTGTAGTTAGACACTATACTCAGCCCTCCCACCCCTTATTGTGTAGAAACTATCCCCACCGTATTGTGTGGAGCACCTATATCCCCCAAACGCGTGAAATATGCACTGCTCGCCCCTATTATGTGGAAACTACTCCCCACATCCCATCCGGTCCCTAGTATACCACCTCCTCCTCCAGTCCCACAAGAGCCTCGAGTATGAAATATACACTAGCTACCCTCTCCCCAGCGCTAAGCGGGTGAACTGGAAACTGCGTCCCTGGAGTCCGCAAGCTGCGCTCCCGCCTCAGCTGCCTCCCCACACCCGGGGCGCGGGTCTCTTTCTCTGGCAAACGCTCTCTACCAGGAGGAACCCCCGCTGCTGTGGCTCCCGCGCCTACGGAGACACAGGCCCCTTCCGGTCGGAGTTGTTTCCGGGGGTCAGGTGACGGCGGCGACAGTAGCTCGGAAAGGGCTCTGGGGGCGAAACTGAGGCGAGAGGGAGCTCGAGATTTGGGGCCCTTCGGTTGCGGGGGGAGCCGCGGGGCCTGTTTCTCAGGTGAGCTCTCGGGGATAGACCCGAGCGCGGAGACGCGGAGGGGAGGGGAGGTTCTGGGGGTGAGGAGAGTCGGGGACTGAGGCCTGGAAGGGGTGTGTGTGTATGTGTCATGGTGTGTGTGGCCCCCTAGGCGAAAAACCTGACAAGTGGGGAGGGGGCTGGATCGGCTGCAGAGGGGGCGTGGGCGAGACTGGTTTCTTCAGGGAAGCCTGTCAAGAGAGCGAGAGAGGAAGCGACTTCCGCCGGGGATTTCAGAGCAGGGGTGGTGGGAATTCTGTGGTACGGGCAGTAAGTTCCTGAATGGGAGAGGGCTTTTACTGTTGCTGAGCTCCATATGTGCTTGAGGGTCCTGGGTGTCTAGAGAGAACTGAGTAAACCCAGGGGGCTCTGAGGTTTTTGTGATTCTAACTTTTAAAAATCTAGCTTCCCTTTCTTACATTAATTATGTCATTAACAATGAAAAACGCAATTTTGAAGACCCCTCCTGACCTTCAAATCCCTTCTGAAAACTTACTTCCTGTGACAGGCCTTCCCTAGCTCCTCATCCCTCATAGATTGTTACTCTACCCATGAGACAATGTCTCAACTTTATATCCTTGTGCCTTTCTCTGTTCTCCTCTCTTGTCACTACCCCTTGCAGAGGCGCAGGGGGCTACTGTGCAGTGCTGGACACATTGGGTGAAAACAGACATGACGCTAATCGCTATTTGTTGGGCCCATACAAATAGCAGTAGTGAAAGCCTTGGAAATCCTAGCTTTGTAGGACAGGGCCTCTCCCAAATCAGCGTGTGGCACAGACTGTCCCCAATAACTGCATTGACTCAGGTAGGAAGTATCTAGAGAGACCCTCAGGTGTGTGCCTTTCTGTATTTAGTTCATTTGATAAATACTTTCTCTTCTAGATGTTGCTGCTTCTCTAAGCAGAATTGTGAAGTTTACTGCTGCAAACATTATTGCCTCCAAATTCATCCTTTGATTTTGTTTTTCTCCTTTCCTTGAAGATGTTGAGATTTCCCCTAAGGACACAGATTTTTATTGTCTCTTTTGTGAATTGCAGGATAGTTGAATTTAGGCTTATATTTTTACTTCTGGGCAGGAACTAAAGCAATAGGACCAATAATGATATAGGCTGTATTCCTGTACCCACCAAGATTAGTGATAAAACTCACATTGACTAGGGCTGAAATGAGATCTCGCAAATGCGAGTAATCTCATTGAAATCCTGGTTCTTGATACCAGCTTGGATGAATTGAGAACTTACCACTCAGGAATGTGTTGATCGAGATTTTGATTCTCGTTTTACAGATAACTTGCTTACCAGGATCCTGTTGTAACATTTACTGCTTTGTTGTGGGTGTGTGCCCCTACCTATGCATGACTTGGCCTGCCCCCGAGTGGAGCAACCCAGACTTCCCCCCCGATGCTCTGTGTGTGGGCATGAGTGGGCGATGCGTGGGTCATGGGAGTGCATGCCCACCTACACCGCCTTTAGATGGGTGCTTGGGTAGGTGGGGGATGAGTGGACATGTGTGGGCGCGTCTTGTCTTAAAACAGCTTTAAAATTGTATGGCTGCAGTGGACCTCAAGGGCCTTCACTTGTGCAAGCTTGTTGAAGTGAAGGAGGTTTTGCTTTGATGCAGTGCTTTTAGTATTGGTGTCATAGTCTCCACACACAACACACTGTATAAATGCTAAGTATTATTTGCTTCCCTTTGGTTTTTATTCTGCTACTTCTGAGACCTAGAGCATTTCATGGGCACCTCCCAAAAGAAATGGCTTTTAAAGCTAGATAACATTTTGAACTTTGATCTTTAAATGTATAATTTCTGATAATATTTTATTTTTCCTATGAAATGGCTTTGTGCCTTAAATTCAAGCTATACCAATGGACAATACAGCTTTTACTTTTAGCTTTTTAAACTTTCAAAAAATCTCTGACAAGCTTGTATAATTCTACTAATAAATACATTATAGAGGCACGGCAGTGCCTCTATTAGTTAAGGTGAGACAGAGAGATCATTATTTCCCCCCCTATACTTAACGTGGCAGTTTTTAGCCACTGGATTTCTGGGTTGTGACTCAGACTTTATCAGGCTGTTGTGGGTTTGTTAAGCACGCTTCATGCTAATCACTGGTGCGTTTTCACAAAGATCCAAAGTTTTAAATCAAAGTTATGGCTATTGTTAATGTCAGTGGGAAAAACTGTTATGTTGTGCATGCGTGCTTAAAGCTGAGCCCATAAAAGCTGAGTGGTGCCAGTGCCCCCCTTTTGCCCGCTAACTAGCTGGCCTGCCCGACACCACGGTAGCAGAAGGGATGGGGAGAGGAACTGATACTGCCCTCCCTCTCGCCCACTTTTTACTAACTATAGCCCATCTGTCTGGTGCCATAACAGCAGAAAGGAAGGAGGGGAGGAACTGATACTTCCCCGCCTGTCCGCCCACTAACTAGAGCCTTCCTAGTTTTGCAGAGAGCTCTGAGGTGGAGGATCCGTGAACTCTGGGTTGCCGCTGTGCCTCTTATTTTGGGCTGCCCAGGCTCCACGCTCTGCTTGGCTCCACATGCGCAGCAACAGCAACAGGAAGAAGGGGCTCCTCTCCTCACCACTTGGCCAGGGCTACTGCCGCATTCCTGGGCTGGCTCCTCCTACGTCGGTGGGACGTGCCAGGATCCCTTCTCGAGGGAGCTGCACTGCTCTCTGGCTCGGCTGGGAGCTGGGCTTGTATTGGGGCTTTGCTCTTCCTGCTGCCGCTGCCTCTCTCATCCTAGTCTAGCATGCTGGGACTACATTTCCCAGCATGCTAGACTAGGAAAATGGCCACTTGTCCCCAGCAAGCGCATGCGCAGCAGCACAGGGCCTTTGAACCACCATTGAGTGGGGAGCAGATAACTGGACCGGACAGTCCGCCCCGGGTGAGTGTGAGAGGTGAATGTGAGAGGTGTCAGTGAATGTCAATGTCTGTGAATGTGAGAGGTGAGTGTCTTTTGTGTTTTGCATGTGGGTGTGAGTTTGTGTGTGTGTGTGTTTGTGTGTCTGAGTGAGCATGTGTCTCTGTAAGAGGGAGGTAGGTGAGACTGTGTATGTGAAAGAGGTGTGTGTGTGAGTGAGAGAGAGAGAGGAGGGAGGTTCTGCACATACATTTCTCTTTACAAACTATACAAATTCCAACATTTTAAAACCAATGGTTTTAAGACTTGACTACTGTAACACGTCCTACGTGGGGCTACCCATGATGACGGCTTGGAGACTGCAGCTAGTGCAGAATGCGCCGGCTCATCTCCTTGCGGGAATGGGCTGCTGGGAGCATATTACACTGGGCTCCGTTCGCTTCACTGGATGCCTATAGTCTTCCAGGCCCAATTCAAGGTGTTGGTATTTATTTATTTATTTATTCTAAAATTTATATGCTGCCTCTGGCATCTCAGGGTGGCTCACAGCATTTAAAAACATATTAAAACAAACAATTATAAAACTACAATTAAAACAATATAAAACCCATCCCACCCACCGCACCATAACCCATCCCACCCACCCCATCTCCCTCAGGAAAGGCCTGGCAGAACAGCCAGGTCTTACACTGCCTACGGAAAGAGGGGAGATCGGTAATCAAGCAGACCTCCAATGGGAGGGTGGTTCCACAGCTGCGACACAGCCACAGAGAACGCCCTCCTCATGGTGGACACCTGGGAAACCCAGCGGACCCCGAGGAGAGCACCCCCGGCTGACAGCAGGGGCCAATCCAGGACCCGGAGGGTGAGGCGGTAGGTGAGGCTCAAGCCGTTTAGGGCTTTAAAGGTCAGCACCAACACCTTGAATTGGACCCGGAAAACTATTGGCAGCCAGCGCAGAACACTGGTGTAATGTGCTCACGTTGGTCTGTCCCAGTCAAGAGACGGGCTGCCGCATTCTGCACCAGCTGCAGTTTCCGAACCAGCACCAAGGGTAGCCCCATGCAGAGTGCGTTGCAGTAATCCGGTCTCGAGGTAATAAAAGCATGGATGACTTTGGCCAGATTCGAGTCTGAGACAGACAGCCTAAGCCGACGCACCAGATGTAATTGACGAAATGCCCCCTTCGCCACAGCCATCCAGGCTGAGCTGTGGGTCCAGGAGCACCCCCAGTCTCCAGGCCTGAGAAACCAAGGGAGGACAGACCCCATCAATGATGGGGACCACCACTCCCTCGGTCCTCCCTACAATCATCACCTCTGTCTTGTCAGGATTTAATTTCAGGCAGCTCGACCTCATCCAGTCCCCCACAGCTGATAAACACCAGGTAAGCACCAAGACTGCAGGACCTGAGTCGGAAGAAAATGAGAGAGATAGCTGGGTGTCATCAGCATATTGAAGACATCTCACCCCATACTCCCTGACGACCTCCCCCAAAGGCTGCATGTACACGTTGAACAAGAGAGGGGATAAGATGGAACCTTGTGGAACCCCACACGTGAGGCCCCGGGGGGCGGGGGGGGAGTTGAAAACTCCCCCAGCACCGCACGCTGGGTTCTCCCAGTCAGGAAAGAGTGGAACCATTCAAGAACAGTCCCACCAATCCCTGGCCGGTCCCGCAGCCAAGTCACCAACAACTCATGATCAGTGGTATCAAATGCAGCCAAGAGATCTAACAACCTTTAAAGCCCTTCATAGCCTGGACCCTACTTACCTGCAGGACCGCCTCACTCCCCGGGCTCTGGATCAGCCCCTGCGGTCGGCCAGGAGCGCCTTTCTTGAGGTCCCTCTGGTTTCCCGGGGGGGGGGGGGGGGC